>JASDQU010103379.1:108391-138640 GCA_032191745.1 Picea mariana | reverse complement strand
TGATTGTTATTTATTAAGTTATTGCATTTCCTTTAGTTATTTTTTCACTTTCTTTAGAACTTAGATCGGCCAACGGAGCCCCTAAACCCGTCGGAGTGAATTAATCCAAATGGATTGGGTTAATTAGACAACCCCGGACTAGATTCACTCTTCTAGTTGACGAGTGGTCAATTTTGCCCGTCAACAAATGGCGCTAGAAGGAGGGCCGGCTAACAAGATAGCCTTGTAGGAGCCTCTATTTTAAATGTATTCAATTTCCCCATGGCTCCCCAAATCACTGTGTTGGAACATGCTTTAAACTTCTCATTACCCAATGTTCCCAACGAGATAGTCTCTCGCTTGTCCAAACTCACCTTTGATGGTGGAGGCAATGTATCTGCTAAAGACCACCTTAACATGTTTTGGTGCAAATGCATCAAACATGACATCTCAGATTTAAGAGTTTTATGCAGATTGTTCGCTTTTACTTTTAGAGGTCGAATTAAACATTGGTTTGAATCCTTTCCAGCATGTCACATTTTTGATTGGTTTCAATTTGTAGATGAATTTCTAGATGCTTTTGAAATTTATGATTTCGATCAATTATGTGAAGAATTTCATACTTCACTAATCAATGGCGATTCATTTTCAGAAATGTTTTTGACAAGAATCTATTATATCCCCTGTAAATTTAATCTCGATGACATGTCATTTGTATTAAATATCTTCTATGATGCTTGCGTCCCTTCCATCCAGTCATATTCAATTGCAAATGAAGAACCAGTTGCAAATCCTATCACTCGATTGCGAGAAGAATTTAGTTCACAGGATGAGAGGAATCTATCCAAAAACTTTGAACAAGCAAGGGAGGTAGAATCTATTGACCAGGTTCTTACTGACAACCAAACTGGTTTTTCCTATGAATCATTATATTTTCTGTCTTCGACCATCGTGGAAGAAGATTCGATTCTTGGTCGAGGTGAATATCATCATTCTTATAACTCTTGCTCTAATCAGTATTTGAATTCGGTGATTGAAGAAGACTTAGGTGATGAAAATGATCTTAAGCATTCTAACATCCCAATGAAACTGATTAGAGATGTAGATCTGCGATTGGAAAAAGTAACCTTAAACTCTCATCTTCAAATCGTACCTTATCAACATGAAAGATCAGATGTTTTCCATGAAAGTTTAGAATTATCTATCATACAGAAGGCAAATCTAGATTATCATATTATGTTGAGAAATTCGTCACCAAAACACAGTAAGAGTTTTAAAGAAAGTGAAGAGAAATGTCTTGAGAATACCATTGTTAATTATCGTAGTTCAAGAGATTCTTTTCATGTGCTTATTTATGATTCCTTTTATTCTTTATATCCTGATCTCTTCCTAGAATCTGTTGGACTTGACACCTTACCTACAACATCCTACTCTTTTCCGCCACAATCATATCCTTTCAATATGCTAAATTTTGGTGAAATTAATTCCAAGCATAACATTGATAAAGTCATATTTGACGCTTGTTCACTTTCATCACTCATATGGGAAAAGGACATGTTGTGAGATGATTTTACACAGTTTATTGTTGAAAAAGACGATGCATTCTATCTTATGCAGATCAAACATTCTACGTTGCATATTCGCTCTTTGATTAGCTCGAATATTAATGTTTATGCTTCACATTTTGAAATGATCAATCTCATCAAAGGAAACATTCAAACCAATGATCTAATTGATGTCACGGATCCTCTTATGATGAGTTCCCCATTGATATATTCGTTTCATCAAATTCATGGTTTGCATCCTCATTTTTGTGACAGGATCTTAGGATGGCTTGAATATTCATATATAAAATAAATTCATAATAAAGATAAAGTTGTTCTTGCTTTCCTTTTACCTAAGTATCTTAGAAGTAGGCGTGACATATTTCTTTTAGATCCTCCATGTGAAGAAATTAATGAACACTTAGAGAATTGTCAGGAGGATGGGGCATTTCAGCCTTGGCTGATGGTTATTTCATTTCCTCGTAATCTTGACAAGTTTTTCAAACTTACTTACACTTGCCCATGCCATTATGACCCTTATCATGACAAGATTGCATAATGGTTGGAGGATTCATACATCAAGAATTTTCGAGGGAATGGTAAGATCATGCTTACTTTGTTTCTAAATAATGATTATGAAGGTAAGTGTGATATATTTGTGTTATTTTTTTTTTTTTTATATATTACCATTCTTGTTAGTAATGTTTGATTTTGTTTCCATTGCAGGATTGGAGTTACTCCGATGGCTACATTGGAAACATGACTTCACGTAGTATTCTGATTTGTTTAGTAGTTAGGGTAGGTTTAGGAATAGGTTTTCTTTCAATTTTAATCCTCATTATTTCTCTTTGTAATAATGTAGTCAGGAATGCAAGTGGTCGCACCACAAGAACCGTAACATGATTATTGTCAGGGAAGTCCGCGTAATCCTTTTCTCTCTGCTTTTCGTTGAATATTTCTTTTCAAAGCTACAATATTATTATGAAAATTTTAAATGGAAAGTAAAGAGATAAATAAATCTGAATCGTAAATTCAACTTTGACCCAAGGTACCATGAGTAGGATTGCTTTCACATCAAACATGATTTTTCTATTTTCTTTCAGTCTCCCAAGGGATTTTTTGCATGATGTTTTCAGATACACCTTCTGTACATATTTTTCTGTTTGGATTTCTTTGCTTTCCAATTTTTCTTTGTTGTTTTGTTTTGTTTTCATTTTAGTTCATCGGTCCTTTTGAGTTAAACATCCCTATTTTACAGTCTAGTTCAGACAAAGAGAAACATAATGCTTCATCTCAAAAATATCTGTCAAAGGCTGTTGGAACACCTATTTCTGTCCTTCCCTGAAATTGTAGGCTGGTTAAAGGTGTCATTTTGTCTGAAAGTCGATTACTTGGTTTCAATCTGCACTTGAAAGTATTCACGAATATCTTTAAAAAAAAGTTTTTTTACGTTGTCCCTGCTCTTTAAGAAAGCAACTCAACGACGTCTCCCTGTCCTTGAAAATTAGTTCTATCAATGAACTGTCTTTCAGATCTTGATGAAGGTTTGCTAGAAAAATTTAAAGGCCTGTGGAAATATTAAGTTATGTTAAAAAAAAAAACTGGAATTTTCAACATCACCCCGCTCTATTGAATATCTTTAAAACTATATCAGAATGTGAATAAATTCTCAGAGAGCTGTGGGAAGTGCTTGTAAACCCACCGGGACACTAAACAGGTCTGCTGGCAGCGGGTAAATGCATGCATGACGCCAAGATAGTTTCATCGGGGTACTGAATAGGCCTGCTAGCAGCGAAGCAATGTCAGGTAAAAGAAAATTCTCAGGTATAAACCTTGTGTTGGCCATATGCATCCTTCGTTATGATTTGAAATTTCTTGGGCAGGATACAGACGTCAGAGTGGGTTAATTGACATCCCTGTCGAGGCTATGGACACCTGTTGGAAGCAGTGGCCCTGTTAACAGTATTGGAGATTTTAACTTAACATCGTGGCTTTCTTTCGCCAAGTTTGTCACCAGTTTTCGTTTCTTTAAAAATAAAAGTTATCTGAAACTGGACTGCTTTATGATTATTTGAGATGTTCAAATGGCTTTTCGATTGTTCTTCGATTTGAAGTTTTTCAGATTTTTCTAACCTGAACTCGTTCGTGTAACAGAGATAACTGCTTCTCCCAGCATGTCGCCATTGTTGGCAGCAATAATATAATTGTTATTTTTATAAAATGACCTACGTAAGATGCCTACACAGGGTCTATGAAATTTTATTACTCTTCATGAGCAGTCTCCTAAATGACAGTTGTAAATCGTCACTTTTTACTTATCATCTATTCATGCTTCGTTGTCATGACTGAAAGCATGAAAACTTGTGACTGTAATTACCATTTTGTTTTAAAGTTTCATTGAAGGCAAATGGTTTATTTAATTTGTTATGGAGTTTGATTCCTTTCTATGAAGATATTACCCTATTTTTTTTTTGACCCTCTCAACCCTAAGCATGCCTAAGAGATTGATAGTTTTAACAAACAAAAGACCCCCACCATTTGATTTTTTTGTATTGGTTTTGGTTTGATCTTTGATCACATTTCTTTCACAAAACTTTTGATTATTCGATTTTTTTAAACTTACCCAACTTAGTAATCAAACCATGATGCACGCACTTATGTTTGTTTTGAGTACTTTGGTCCTAGCTCGTACTCAATACCAAGCTGGCATACGATGTACAGATTGCCATTACTTCTTAGGATGGTCTTGGGTTTCACAAACCTCTTCGCATGCGTTTTGATTAAACACCCTTCCCATCGTATGAGTCATTACAGTGTGTATTGTTAGGCTCAGGGTTATGACTCTGTTTCGTTTTTGCAAACCCTACCTGTATGTTGTGCTTTGATATCCCTCCCATCCAGTATGGCCCCTGTAGTAAGGATTGAACCAAACGGTATACAAAACCTACTCTCATACGATGATGCTAGGGAGGATTTGGAAAGAAATGGCTGGCATGTTTTCATTAAGAAGTTTTAGGGTTTTAATCTTCAGGTTTCCCAAGAGTTCACCTTATCCTTTGATGGTTGTAGGGAAAAAGTTGGTGATGTGCAATTGGAGGTAACTGAGGAGTTCCTGACTCAATCCATATGATTTCTAGCGGTTGGTCAGAAATGGTTTAAAAACATGAAAGTGGAGGAAGTCCCTTGGACCCTACTATTTACATCGCGAAAAATAACCAGCTGTGATAGAGGTATGCCAATTTCATTCCTAAAAGCTCGGTGGCATGATTTACTCACTGTGGTGAAACAATTTGTTACATGTGAGGGATGGTTCGGACTTGTATTTCTATATCATTTACGCCTGCTTATGAGTTTGATGGGTTTCCCTTTGAATATGCCATATTACCTACTCAGAAGTCTATATAAAATGGGGAAAATATTTAAGAAACAGAGGTCAGACTCAAGTCTTTTTCATCACGGCCTGATTAAAATCATTCTCATACATCAGTTAGAGTCTCAAAATGACTGTTGGGATTCCTTTATTACACAAAATAGTTTTGGTAACCCTGAATTGGGAGAAGTAGACAAACTCGTCGTTGAGGAAACCCTTGTCCACCCGACGACATATCTTCCACCTCCCCAGACTTGTGCATCTTCCCCTAACAGCGAACCCTTGATCTATCCAAAGGTCATTCAACAGGCTATTCAACCGGTTACACATTCGAAGGACTGTGTTAAAATTGCAAGGAAACCTACAGGAAAGAAGTTTAAAAGTAATGTTGATGTCAATTTCAAAAACAAAAGAGCTGGCAGGCTAATTTCTCGAAGTCTTCGAAATAAGACAAGCTCTCGTGCAGATGCGATTAGCATGATTGAGTTTAACAAAAGCTCAGACTTTGAAATTGACAAATTCCTTGCAGAGGAAGACCCTATGTCATTCGGGCCACACCCTAACCGACCCTATAACTTTGTCGATAATTTGCCTCCTTGCTTGCAAGAAAATCTAGAGTTTCCTGGTGTCCAGCTCTGCAATAAATCTACTATCCGTATGGAGGGTCCTCCGATCCATAATCTCGTTCGTTCTGATGCAAATGCCACATAGTCACAGTGCGATGTTTGTCTATCATGGATCGACAGATACTATACTGATGTCTCGTTTCTACAGTCACGAGTTAAGTTTTTAAAAGACCAGGTTGATGTTTTAACAAACAAAAACAACAGGCTTGAATCTATCATCCAAGGTAAGGATAAGCGTTTGAAAACCACAAGTCATCTGATTTTTAAAAACGTAGAGGCAGCTATAGCCATCGTTAACTCCAAAGTTTCATGATACGGTTTGATTTCATGATTAGAGGTATGATTTTTTTTAATTTAATAGCATGATTGTGTCATTATTAAGTTAGATTATTTGGTTTGTTGAATAAACTATTTTTATTATTAGATTAGCCTGTTTTGTTTATTCAATAAAATGAGACTTCATTTACTATTATAACTAGCTACATAATCGCAAGATTCTGTAGCCAATTAAGAAAATTCGAATTGTCTAAATTAATGACAGAGAACATATCTGAGATCTTCCTATTTTCTTTTTCTTTCAGGATAATTCAGGAGCCCATGATTTCAAAGATGATATGAGGCACCTTTAAGATCTCCCAGTCATTTCTATGATATATTTTGAATAACAGAAATAGATTGTTGTTAGTTTTTGGATATTTAGTAAAATCAAGGTGATTGCATCCCCCTTATTTTTTGAAACAAATTTAATCTCAGGAACAGAAACAATTCTGTTTCCTGATACCTTTATAAACCTTTCATTTTGTAAGCATTGGATCATCTGGGCCTGGGGCAAGAGTATGGGTGTTTTATCACGGACTTGAATGGAACAGAATGCACGTTACAACTTTAGCTTTTATGTATGATGTTTTGATTCAAGTTATGTTTATTTCGATTTGATAATAGATGGTGATTGCTTTCGTTGTCGTGATTTATTGCAAGTTTATATGATTCATTTTTATATGTTGTCCATATCTTATGTTTCAGATATAATACACAGTGATCATCTATCCAATTTAAATTCGGATATTTATCTCTAATTTCTGTTGAATGTTTACATGCAAGTTCTTACAAGAAGATTTATCTCATCGTAGTTACTTGCAAATCATAAAGACCACTGTGATTGTATCCATTATATGTTCTGTTATCATAACTCAATTTCAGCATATTCGTTTCGCATTTGTTTGGAACAATCTTAAGATCCATTGCAGGTTTACTTCTCGGATAAGGTGGCTGGATATTCTCTATTGAACAGACATTGGATGCATTAATAGGTTAGTTTGTTGTTATATTTTGTTTGCTTGTTTATTTTAAAAGTTTTATATATATAGTATGATTTCCATTATCTATAATTTTCTGTTCAATTAAGTAGTTTAATATTTGATTTCATTAATGTATACATCCAAGAAAACAAACCAAAAAATAAAATAGTATTTTCACTTTCTTTATTACTGTTGTTAAAGGAACCAGTGTACATTCGATTTTTACAAGTTTAGATTAAAACTCGTGATTTGTACAGGTTGTATATAGAATTATTATACATATATTATTTAAATAAATTGTACATTTATATATTTAAATGTACATATAGATTTTAGTGATTGTTATTTATTAAGTTATTGTATTTCCTTTAGTTATTTTTTCACTTTCTTTAGAACTTAGATCGGCCAATGGAGCCGCTAAACCCGTCAGAGTGAATTAATCCAAAAGGCTTGGGTTAATTAGACAACCCCGGACCGAATTCACTCTTCCAGTTGACGAGCGGTCAATTTCGCCCGTCAACATACTGGTAGATTAGTTGTTGAACCAACAACTAGCATTGATGTTACTACTAATGTTTCTATTAAACAGTTTTTGATATATTTTTAATATTAATAATATAAATAATTGTCAATATTTAAAAGACAAATTAAAGGAATAGAAACACATGTTTTACGGGTCAAATATTAACATTGTGAATAAGTGGTTTAAAGAGAAGAAGAAAGTGAATACTCATTTCCTTAAGGTTTAGTTGGTCATTCATGTAACCGTACCTAATGGCACTATCTAATTTTAATTTTTACTTCCATTTTTTTTCAAATTTCCCTTTGATTACATGGAGAGCTTGGAACTCGGAAGAAGAACATAGTTATAACTTTACAACATAGTTATAACTTTACATTGATGCACATGCCAAATAAATATTTAATCGACATACATTTTATCAATTTTTTTGAATGAGAATAAGTCACACTAATTTAACACGTTATATATAACATTGTAAATTTTATTAAATGATTTACATAATAGTTTCTTCCAATCTTGTATATTTTTAACTCTCAATCAGGATTCACAAATGTATTTAATTTTAAATTAAGTTTTTACATTGTTTAATGCAACTTCACACCATGCACACATCTTTAAATAATTTTGAAACATAACTATGGGACATCTAACAAGGGCCTCTCTCAAAAAAATTGTAAAAAATTACCAAAATCACAAACCAACATGTGTAAAATAGTCAACACAATATCTCACTCAAGACTTAGATCATATCTTGATGGAAGTCTCTCTAGGTTTAGCTTCAGTTAAAAATATATCAACTAAGAGGAAGTCTCTTTGGGTTTATCTTTAGTTAAAAATATATCAACTAAGAGGAACTCTCTTTGGGTTTAGCTCCAGTTAAAAATATATCAATTAAGAGTTCAATTACATGGGTGGTGATGTAAAATAACTCTTATTTAATAGTTAAATGTCTCAATTGATAATTTAAACTCTTGGGAGATATTTTCAGTCGATAGTTAAGATTCTTCATTTAAAATCTTAGCCAAGTATTTCTTAAAATATTGACCAACATTCTTCTAAAAGTTTGGCCAAGAGTTTATGTTTTACAAAAAGGTAAAAAATAGGGACTTATGGCCATCTATTATATTTGGTTTAGTCAAGAAAAAGCGCGATAACCAAGGGAACCCCAACACATGAGACTAAACAACTTCACCTACCTTTTAGTCAACTTCACCACAACAAGTTGTTGTTGTTTTTATTTTTTTGTGTTTACTACCACACCAAGTAGCACACAGGTACTTGATCAAACAGTTGAACACATTCACCACAGTAGTATACTATCTAAAGACATACAATCTTCATAAAAATCATCTGATATCCACATACACAGAAACAATGTTATGATATAAACTGAATCATATGGGCCATTCTTCCACTCACATCTGTGAGATCTCGGAAGAGTATCTTCCCTAAAAAAGGTAAGACATCAATGATGAGCTATCTAGACTATTCTTCTCAAGCAAGGAAGAATAATTGTCCTAATTTTCTGAGCCTGGACCATTCCCCACCCTGGGCCATTCCTCCGACACTAAATAAAGTGTAACCTAGAGAGAATGAGTCAGCCCTAAGGAATGTTTGTCCCTGATTGTTGAACCTAGACCATTCCCCACCCTAGGCCATTCTTCCGGCACTAAACAAAGTGCAGCATGGAGAGAATGAATCCTCCTTAAGGAATTATTGTCCAAACCATTTTCCATGTTAACCACAAGAGGAAATGGTTGTCCTGCACCAACCTCCAAAAAGGACCATTCCTCATGTTAACTGTTATCTCCTAAAATAAACCAGTCAAATTTGTTAATTTTAGGTGATAGGAGGTCATTGAAAAATACTTTTCTAAATTTTTTAAGGTTCATTTTTGAGAGCCTTATGTCTGTAACAAAGTTTGAAAAACATTGGATTTCGTTTTTTCTTCAAAAAAGTCAAAACTAAGGTTTCGGTGGCTAAGCGCCTTTCCAAAAGGGCTTCTAATCCATTGAAAGCCTAGCTTTCGGTAGCTTAAACACGAAATTTGGGGATTTCCTAGCCACCGAAAGCACAGAAATTCTGCATTTTTACTAGGTTGAGTCATCATTTTCAAATGATTATTTTGAGAGACTGGAAGATCATTTTGAGAAACGAGTAGAGGTTTTTGTTGCTAATATGTCAAAGAACAATAACCTCTCTCATTTTTTCTACAGGTGTAATATATTGGGAGAATCAAATTCATCTTTGAGCCCTAATTTTTGGATCTCAGAATTTCCCTGTTTGACACATGTTTTTTAAATGCAGATCCCGGGAAAATGAAAATGAATCTCCAAGAACTGAGAGAGGTTTTTTCTCACAACAAACAAATATACAAAATATTCTTCCAGTTTTTACACAACTACTTTTATTTGAGAGATATAGGTCAATCTTTAAGCGGCATATTTCCATAAATTTCTACACAGAACAGGGCAGAAAGCTACTATTTTTTCCCAGATCACGTTTTTTGATTGGGGAAACACATGGGAACGGTTTTAAAATAAAGATAATAATTATCATAAGTCATATTATCTTCCTCATCAAGTTTTGAAGGCATATGATAAGGTAATGAAGCCAAATGGCATTTATTTTCTTGACAGAAATCGCCCAACTGTCAAACAGAGATCTTGAGTTCCATGATCTTCACCTACAGACTGCCAAATAATGCTAAGAGGGTCAATTAGACCTACAGTGATCTTAATTGTCATATACTTTTGATTATATTCATTTTTAGTTATTTTCAGATCCATTTTTATAGGATCTTGAAATTGTGATGAAAAGGCTATAAAGCCTGAGACCTTTGATACACCAAAGGGGGGAAGACAGTCTGAGGGCTGTGGTTCAAATTTAGGGACTCTTAGACACTTTGTACTCAATCTTTTCATGTTCTTGTCAAATTAATACAAGCTCTTTTGCAATTACATGTTCAGATCTACATTTTCTTTTCTGTTCTATACTTGTACTTGGATGTTTTATTCATGTTTATTCTATTTACCTAATACTAGATAGATGTCATCCTATCTCTGTATTGATAATTGGAATTGCAAGTATATTTTCCTTGCTATGATTATCCATTCATATGTAAGTGTTTTATGTATGAATCTGCCAACATAGTGATAATTCTTCATCTTTTCACGTATATTACAAACCCTCTGAACAATGATAGTTAGAAGCCTTGTTTATTTGGTTGAGTTTATGCATGTCTTGAGTGAGTGAGGTCTGATTTAGTCATCTGACTTGATCCCATTTCCCATACATTATTAAACATTTAATTTACCAAGCTCATTCCCTTTACAGTCAAAGAAAGACTCTTGGAGTGATAACAAAATGGCGTCATTGCCGGGGATACGAAAGTGAAAGCAGAGTTTCCCTGGGAGAACGACATAGATCTGTTTCTTGATGGAAAACAAGAGACATACATTAGAATCGACTGTAATCATTTTCCTGGCGACTCCACATTCAATACTCCACTGGGGAGGATCCGAATGATAGAATATGAAGAGGATGAATTCAAAATCCAGGTACCATTTCATCAGTTTACTTTACAAACTGTTGTTATTCTTTATCAGCTCCTTTATACTTTTCCCTTCACATGTTAAAAGAATTATCCTTTGTTTTGTATACTCCGAAGATTATCAGCCATCTTTTATAAATCCATCTTTAGAAGAGGAAAGCTTGAAGCCTCCTTATGTTGTTGATGTTGATCCTATTTCTCTCCCTCAGCCTATCCATAAAGATGAGCTTTGCATACAAATATCTCTTGAAACTGATCAGCCTTATAACCATGAGAATCATGAATTTGAATCTAAATCATCTCAGATTTCATTACTTTCACTTATTTCTCCTGAGCCTTGTCATCAGCTCGTTAAACCTTGTTTTCATCCCACAAAATTTCAGTCTAAGATTATACAAAGGGTGTTTAAACCTCTCAAGCTACCAACTCATCTTCATCCTTATCCTCCATATTTTGTTGAGTACCTTCCTCATTTTACCGGAGAGAATCATATTTCAGCTGAAAAACATTTGGAGGCTTTTGAAAATTTTGTTTATAATCTGGAAATTGTTCATGAAGATATTGTTATGAGATTATTTTCTAAATCTCTAACCGGAGAGGTTGCTTTATGGTTTAGACTATTGGAACCTGGTTCAATCAGTTCATGGACTAATTTTTATTATGTTTTTTCAAAACATTGGGGTGAAAATAAATGTCTTGATCAGTACCTTGATGATTTTTGTACTTTGAAGAGAGAGAAGGAAGAATCTTTGACTGTTTTCAACAGAAGGTTCTATAGGACATATTATGACATGCCATTGGAGATTCGGGCTACTGAGATTGATGCCATGGTATACTATCTTATGTCTCAGCATAATGAACTTTTCTTTCTCCTGCTAGAAAGGAAGTTTTCATCGTTAAGGAACTTGTTTGAAGACGCTCAAGAGCATGGAAAATTTTAGGGGCTAAATTTCGCCCATGGGCTAATTTTCCATGGTTTTTCCCAAAAAAAGATTTTTCATTCTAAAAATTATTCGCCCAAATTCTATAGGACAAAATGATTTTACCTTTAAAATCGCCAAAATTTTATAAAAACTATATAAAATCCTTAGAAATTTGAATATTTTAACAAAAATATCGCCAAACATTTATAGTTGACATATAAATGACTAGGAAGATTTGCCAAGGTTTCTACATTTCAAAATAAATTTCTATCCTTAAAATTATCCCTGCTCAAGAGGTGGAGGAGAACATCTATGCTAGCAATAAGATTCGAGAGCAAGCATATTTTGAAGATCTAGATGCACAGGATGAGCATCAAGAGGATTGTGAGTATACTCCAGAGTTGCAGCAAAAAGACAGTGAGTATGAAGCAGATCTAAGACAACAGAAAAAATGGAATCATAGTTCAGATTTTAAGCAGGAAGGTTATGACTATGAGGCAGTTTTGGAACAACAACAAGCAGGTAAATTTATTTCAAATTGTGAATCAAATTTTTCAATATTTGTAGAATGAATTAAAGACAGATATGAGCCTGAGGTCTATAATCAGTTTGAAAGCCAAGTGGATCCTATGATAACTGAAGATTTCATGAACAATTATATATTTTATGTTGATTGTTATTCACATGACTTAAACATTGATGTATCATCATCTTCTAAGCACTTTTCCGAAGAGAAAATTATTATGATTGATAAACAAGATCTCATTTCAAGGGAACAAAAGGATGAGCAGTCTTATAGCATAGAAACATTCATGGCTGAGCAAGAGTTCTCCGTGGATCAACATTTTTCTAATCTTGGCTTCAAAGACCTAGTGGCAGTATTCATGGAGTTATACTTTTCAGAGAGCTTGAAAGTTTCAGATTTCTTTAGCTCGCCCATGTTTTCAGGCGAGTATGATTTCCAAAAAGAGTTCTTATTATGGTTGTTACTTTCCAGACATCATTTACTGATCAGTGATAAAGATTATATTTCTTCAGTATTAAAATTGTTTGGATGGTTGTTATGGAAATCAGCCTTTACCTAACCCAAATGCAGATCTGGTTGGAGTAGGAGTAGGGGAATAAGCTTGTTTTACGAGCTAGTAGTCATTTTCAGTTGATTGATTTCATGAATAAGAAGAGCAGGCTACAGGTAGACTACATGTTCACAAAAGATCAGTTGTAAAAGCCAGATGACTCCATGCCCAATGCTAAAGGCACAAGGTCTGCTAGGTTCTTGGAAACCTCACAGGGAGGTCCCCAACCGTAAAGGCCAGATGACTCCATGCCCAATGCTAAAGGCACAAGGTCTGCTAGGTTCTTGAAACCTCACAGGGATGTTTATTCTCCAATAGGAGTCAGATGTTATCTCCTAAAATAAACCAGCCAAATTTGTTAATTTTAGGTGATAGGAGGTCATTGAAAAATACTTTTCTAAATTTTTTAAGGTTCATTTTTGAGAGCCTTATGTCTGTAATAAAGTTTGAAAAACATTAGATTTCATTTTTTCTTCAAAAAAGTCAAAACTCAGGTTTCGGTGGCTAAGATCCTTTTCAAAAGGGCTTCTAAGCCACCTAAAGCCTAGCTTTTGGTAGCTTAAACGCAAAATTTGGGGCTCTCCTAGCCACCGAAAGCTCAAAAATTCTGTGTTTTTACTGGGTTGAGTCATCATTTTCAAATGATTATTTTGAGTGACTGGAAGATAATTTCGAGAAACAGGTGGAGGTTTTTGTTTCTAACATGTAAAAGAACAATAACCGCTCTCATTTTTCCTACAGGTGTCATATATTGGGAGAATCGAATTCATCTTTGAGCCCTAATTTTCAGATCTCATAATTTCCCAGTTTGACACATGTTTTTTAAATGTAGATCCCGGGAAAATGAAAACAAATATCCAAGAAATGAGAGAGTTTTTTTATCACAAAAAAACAATCTACAAAATCCTCTTCCATTTTGTACACAACTAATTTGATTTGAGAGATATAGGTCAATCTTTAAGCAACATATTTCCAGAAATTTCTGCACAGAACATGGCAGAAAGCTACTAGTTTTTCCCAGATCACGTTTTTTGATTGGGGAAACATGTGGGAACGGTTTTTAAAAAAATATAATAATTATCATAAGTCATATTATCTCCCTCATCAAGTTTTGAAGGCATATGATAAGGTAATGAAGCCAAATGGAATTTCGTTTCTTGATAGAAATCGCCCAGCTGTCAAACAGAGATCTTGAGTTCCATGATCTTCACCTGCAGACTGCCAAATAATGCTAAGAGGGTCAATTCAACCTACAGTGATATTAATTGTCATATACTTTTTTATTATATTCAGTTTTAGTTATTTTCAGATCCATTTTTATAGGATCTTGAAATTGTGATGAAAAGGCTATAAAGCCTGAGACCTTTGATACACCAAAGGGGGGAAGACAGTCTGAGGGCTATGGTTCAACTTTAAGGACTCTTAGACACTTTGTACTCAATCTTTTCATGTTCTTGTCAAATTAATACAATATCTTTTGCAATTACATGTTCAGATCTACATTGTCCTTTATGTTCTATACTTGTACTTGGATGTTTTATTCATGTTTATTCTATTTACCTAATACCAGATAGCTATCATCCTATCTCTATATTGATAATTGGAATTGCAAGTATATTTTCCTTGTTATGATTAGCCATCCATATGTAAGTGTTTTATGTACGAATCTGCCAACATAGTGAGAATTCTTCATCGTTTCACGTATATTACAAACCCTCTGAACAATGATAGTTAGAAGCCTTGTTTATTTGGTTGAGTTTATGCATGTCTTGAGTGAGTGAGGTCTGATTTAGTCATCCGACTTGATACCATTTCCCATACATTGTTAAACATTTAATTTACCAAGTTCATTCCCTTTACAGTCAAGGAATGACTCTTGGAGTGATAACATTAACCACAATGAGAAATCGTTGTCCGGCGAGGTGTGTCAGTCTTCTTGAGTAACCCGCAAGAAGAGAGACTTCCCTAGAAAACTTCCCATGTTAACCAAAATGGGAAGTCGTTGTCTATGGTACATCAACAATCTGGACCATTTTCCGAACT
The DNA here is from genome assembly GCA_032191745.1 of Picea mariana. Lineage (NCBI taxonomy): Eukaryota > Viridiplantae > Streptophyta > Pinopsida > Pinales > Pinaceae > Picea > Picea mariana. Next base: position 123,705 of record JASDQU010103379.1, on the reverse strand, counting down.
GAAAATGTCTGTTCGTCAGAAATCTCAATCCACTTTCCGAACTGGAAAGTATCTGCTCATCCTCGACCATTTTTCGAACTGAAAAATGATTGTTCATTAATCAATAATACATTAGTGCTCCCTCCCAACCTGGGAATCATCTCTTCCTTTTTCAATAAGGAATTCGTCTCCACGAGCTCCATCTTGAGTATGCAAACTCTTTCATCTTAGAAAAAAGCTTTACCAAAATCTTTGCTTATCTGCTCATCTGTGGAGATATGTATTGGAGAACCACTTTCTCGTTTTTGGACTTCATCATGGATAATGTAATGCTTGATTTCAAATGTACTTCAGTCTGAGACACTGGTTTTCTCTGAAGGGTTCATGTAGCTCTGATCAATAAAGTATATCATTTTTGGAAAACTGGAACATATCCATGTGGCACTTCTTCTGTCATCATGAGATCTGATCTTCTAAGTAATTATATTGATACAATATCTCTGTTATAGAAAATCTTCACCACACTTCTGTTGTGCACTGGAGGTTCTCCACCAAGTTATCTTCTTCCATTTGCATACAAGGGTCTCTTTCTGGTATGCTTCAAAGTCTTGAGGTTGTTATTCATATGCTCTTTGTTCAATTTCTCTGGAGAACAGTCTTTGCATTCATCTAATGTAGAATTCCAACCCATGTATATTGCAGATGATATAAAGACTCATGTAGAGGTATGTTTGGTTTATTGGAACAAGTAATCATCATAGTATTCTCTCTCCATATGGGAGAACCTCTAGTTCTGGATCTTGCAATGCTTGCATATATACACTGTTCTTCATCACAACTTTCAGTTCCTCTGCTTGATTGAGTTAATATCAGGTTGGTAATCTTGTGATTCTTAATACAGTGACTGGTTGTTCTGGATTCTCTTTCTTTCTTGGAATCTTCATGGTATTTCTGATGTTTTTCTTTAGCTCTTGGGTCCATGGAGTTTCTTATAGTTTCCATGCCCTAAGTATTTCACTTCTTCCTTTCATTATATAATCATGGATGTGGATGGACAACCAGGGATACTTTAAGGCTTCTCTTCGAAGAAGACTTCTTCTGAGGTTGAACTGAACACATACTGTCTTTCATGGCTGCTACCATGGATATATACTTCATCATCTTCAATGGATCATAGGATTAGATCCCTCCTAATCCTTGCTTCATGTATGAGTGCATATAATCAGCTCCCTTCGTCTAATAGAGTCCACACTTTCGTCTGCATCCTTATTGCCTTTTGTAATATATAATCGACTCCCTCCATATAACAGAGTCCACGCTTTCGTCTTATTGTCTTCTACAAAACGTCATAAGTCTTTCTCCAATTTCCTCTTGATTGCTAACTTCATTCTGTCTTTTCTTATTCTAAGTCTCTTCATGATTGATTCTGATTTCGCTTATCTTGTAATAGCTTCCACATGATTTGTTTGATGTATTTCATCTTTTCATGTGTATTATTTAACTTGTATAATGATACCAATCCTTATATTGTTGTTCTTCCATAGGTATAGTTCTTATTGGAACACATTATCTTCCAAGAGATAGATATACGAGATATGTATAGAGACGATGCAAACAAGATATGTACAAGAACTAAGAAAAGTATTGTTACCTTTAGAAGAAGAAGACTCTTTCATCCTGCTTAGTCTTCTTTGTAGGTTCCTTTTCTTCAGCAACTAATGCTTCATGTTTCTCCTTCCTTTTATTTATCTCGGGACAATGATTCTTGTAGTCACCATACCTTCGACAGTTGAAGCATTGTATTTATGAAATCTCTTTCTCTTGATTTGGCTTCCTCCTTGAACCAAGCTTCCTTTTGTTCCTGAAATTCTTGAATCTTGTTGTGAAGGCTTGATCATCGTACTTCTTTTGAGGTTTCTCTTTTGGACTGATCCTAGATTCTTCTTGAGCACAACAAGTCCAAAGTTCTTCAAATGTAGGATACTCCTTCCTTGTGTTCATGCTTGCGGAAAATGCATCCCATGTCTTGGGAAGACCATGTTTACCAATTCCTTCTCTGAAATGATCTCTTCAATAGCTTGTAGTTGATCTCTTAACTGAGAGATCCTCACAAAGTATGATGTTATGTTGTCTTCATCATTCATCTTCATGTCACAGAGCTCATTCTTCAGACTCATTACTTGTCCAATGTTTCTTACTAAGAAGAGGTTTGTTAGGGCATCGTACATCTTCTTCGATGAGTCAAGATGGGAGATGTAGGATATCAAGTGGTCTTTTATAGAGTCCACTATGATACTTATGGAATTGATGTCACCATCTTTGAACTTCTCCATAACTGCAACGTTCTATGGTTCCTTCTCTTTTCCTTCTTCAAACTCTGGTTCCACGATCTTTCCTTTCACGATATCCAACACTTTATTCTTGGCAAGGATGAGGTCAATCCTTATCTTCCACGCTCTAAAGTTAGAAGCTCCATCTAACTTGTTTTCTGACTTCATAGAGTAGGTTATGGATTCTTTGACTTGGTCAACCCTAGATTTGACCAAAAACTCAAACTTGACATCTTGGCTTGTTGAGAGTACCAGGAGATGCACTAGGCTAGGGTGCACTAATCTATCCATAAATTAGGTCAATCCCTTCACTTAAGGTGCCTTAACGAGAGGATTAGGTTTTCTGAAAATGCACCTGCTAGTAACCCTAGCGGTAGTGCTATGGTGACTACTCCTGCTAGAAACCCTAGCGACAATTCTTCAACGAGATTAATATACTTACGGCTATGTTTCCTTCCAGTGGTGAGACTGAATGAAGGAGGTGTGGGCCCATAAATAGTTAGAATATAATGGATGTGCTCGTTTTACCATTGACAATATCGCTATTGTCACCCAACCATAGGCCGAAGCCACCCTCCGAGCACCTTAACCTTGATAGAGAATCACTCTAGAAGCAAACCCTAGGCTAGATAGCCAAACAAAGGGTAGCACTCCTTTCCCCAAGGATAGCACACCAACAAGAGCTGATTAGATAGTCCAAACCCTAACTAAGAGATAGTCTAAGCCAAACGTGATCTTCTAGCTACAGTAGCTGTAATGGAAGCTCTCCTCCAAACCTGCACACAAAACTAGGCATTGCAGTGCGCACAAGTGCTGCTCTGCAATTCTGAGATTGCTTGCTAGAATGAAGACTAGCCTCCTGTATTTATAGTAATTCTGGCTAACTGCCTGGAACAACTTCTCATTCTGGGTATCTGTCTGTTCAATATATATTATTTCTTCTGGCCGAATTCTTCTCTTGGAGGCTAATAACCTAATACAAGTTATCTTCTTGAGCCGACATGTCTTCTAGGGTTATTAGCCAACTCATTAGGGTTTCTTATTACTTCTCGAAGTATTCTATTCTCGTCAGGTTTACACGTGGAGGTAAATACCTCCCATAGCTACCATAATATCAACATTTTTTTGGGGGGGGGTGTTTTATTCTTGTTCAAGTCTTCTTCAATTTTATTTCATTTTTTATTATACCTAAGACCCTAAAAATGAACCTAATAAACATAAATAGTGGAAACATAACCTTGAAATTGAAAACCATGAAAACATAACTCTTAAACCAGAAACTATGGAATCTTTGAATCATGAAAATAACTTAAAAAATGCTAAACCATAAAAACTAAGACCTAAAACAATTGGTATGAAATCCATAAACATGTTATTTTATTTTCCTTTTATGTTTTTAGTATGTGTGTTTAATTTTTTTATTCATTTTTATAATTCTTAAGAAAAAAATTGGGCTCCATCTGTTGGAGATTTGCAACTTCAGGCGGTCATTATCCACATGAAAGTACAATAAGACCCATCTATACCATTACAAGAAGTCCTGGGAAGAAGTTGAAGATCCAGGAAGAGAATTCATCCCCATAGGAAATTAATAATAAAATTAAAGAACCAAACATAAGAAGTCGCCCCCAAACTGGCGCCTAGATCAGTATAAATACAAGACTGACTCATTTCATTTTGACCAGAATACAACTCCTTTTGTAGTGTGCATAAGGAAATTGCAGCTGCAGTTCTGGTAAATTTCACTATTTCTTGGTTCTGGTTGTCTTGGAGAGTGTGCCACACTTGGAGAAGCTCTTGCTTGGTTATTCTTGGTCATTTATTGAGGAGCTAGGTCTTGGTGATCTTAGCCTTGGGGAGGATCTTCTCTGTATGGTATTTTGGCTATTGATGGTGATGTACTAGTAATATCTTGGATTGAATTCTTCTAGAGAAAGGTTGTTGGGTTTTCTCTCAATTTTGGGTTTCCCAGGATAAACTCTTGTGTTCTTGTGTTTTGTTATTGTGTCTATTGTGCATGGTTAATTTTTCTAGATCTTGTTATTTCCACTGCATTTTTATAGTTGAGGTTTTCAGTGTATAGTTATTCTATGATAACTGATGTATGAAAGTGAATCTTGTTGTTAATTATAAGGAAATAACTATCAAGAGTTTAGAATCATAAAAACACCAACATGTTTCGGAGCTAGTTGAAATATTGTCATTGCACAGTTACAGTTGCAGTTCCCGGTTGCAATTTCAATTACAGTTGCAGTTGCAAGTTTTAGTTGCAATTGGAGTTTCCAGTTACAGTTCCCAGTTGTGGTTTCCAGTCGCTAGTTGCAGTTTCCAGTTTCCAGTTGCAAAAATATTGAGATTAGAACAAAAGTTGGATGGTGCTACAAATTTCAGAGAAACACACTTGTATATAAGTTATATCATGAGGGTGTTTGTAGGAGATGTACACTTGGAAAAATGAAATTTGTCCAAGAAGTGACAAAGGGATCCTAGATATAGTGCATTCATAGGAATAGCGCACCCTCCCTAACAATTGATACTCCAGGTTTCCATATCAGGTTTGATATTTTTATATTGTTTCATCTTAAATAAATATTGTAACCAACACAATAGTCTTTAGAGTTCTATTACTGTTGAGTACCTTTTTCTCTCAAATTTTTAGTGACACTTGAATATTGTTAGTACAATAATGATTATGTAAATGCTCATTGTTCAGTACTAATGATGCACTTGTTTGTAAGATAGTATTGATATCTTCTAGGATATGTTCTTGGTTGTTGTCTTTGTCCCTGGAAGGTTACTATGGAGATCACAAGACTAGAAAAGTGTTGCTCTTGTATTTTTGTTTTTTTTTTGTTCTGTGTAGGTTACCACATGGGAATGATTGGTAACAACACTGGAAAAGTGTTGGTATTGTTTCCCATTTTTTATATTCTTGTTCCTATTTCCTTATCATAAGAATATTGTTCTTGTCTACTATTTTTTTTGTTATTGTGCTTGTTCCAGGCAGGTCACGGTGGATAGCTCGGAGAAGGAGCTATAGTGGCGGTTGCAGGAGGAAACATATTAGATGGTCTCTAGTATGAGACATGGAGCATGTTATCCAAACATGGAGTTGTATACATGCCATTATACATCCATATACTGAAAGTGAAGAATACAAAGTTAGAACCTTCTGAAAATAAGGATACCTTTGTGGGATACAGAGTGTTCCATGTGGATATTGATGAAGAGGCGTAGATGACTCTACCAGTGGTGAGGCATACGGTCCCACATAGTACCAAATCATAGGAAGCTAGAGTTCATAGGGATTCATCCCTCAGGATATAGTAGGGAGGAGCAACCTCCTAGGACAGTTCATTGGAGATCATACTTTAGAATATGAAAAGGGAGAAGATGGCTCCAAAGATTGTACAAAATCAAAGGGAGTCATGTTTCAGAGGGAGCATGATACTCCAAGATCAATGGATACTTGATGAGCTTGGTTTTAACCAAGAATGTACAGAGTGAGCCTGATATTAGAGAGAGTCAGTTGGCTCAAGAGAGAAATGATTATTTAGAGGGATTTCCCACCCCAGATCCAAGTGGGAGAGAGACATCTCCCAGGACTGATAGACATGTGTCATGAGTTGAGGAGGCTAGAAAAAATCTTTAGAGGAAAGAGGATTCTAGGAGATGTGATCTTTCTATAGTGACATAGGAGGCATCTAGTCAGGAAGACTTGGTATGGATTTTGTCTCAGTCACAGATGGATAAGCTAGTGAGGTAGACTAGACAACAAGACTTACTCCAGTGATAGAGGGAGTTGGCCTCAGAGTTCGAGATGGAGGATCTTGACCAGATGTACTCTTGGGATTAGAGGTGTGATGAGATCAGATGATATCTTCCTCATTCAGGGGATACTAATGAGATTCGATATTATGGACTGCAAGTCCATGACTACACCTATGATGACAAATTTGAAGAAGTTCCGTGATTCTGCTTCAGATTCAGATTTGGTGGATCTCACGATGTACATGCAGTTGATTGGATCCTTGATGTACCTGATCAATTCCAAGCTAGATATTTTCTTTGTAGTGATCACCCTGAGACAGTATTTGCTTGACTCCAAGGCAGTTCTAGTGGGTGGCAGTGAAGCATGGTACATTTGGATATGTTTTTTCTCAGGTGATGAAGTGAGGCTGAAGAGATATACATATTTTGATTGAGTAGGAGTGTAGTAGACATATTGAGCACCTCGGGGTGTTTCTTTAGCTAGGAATCAATTACAATTTTTGTGATAAGAGGGAAGAAGGATTTTGTAGGACTCAGTACAACAGAGACGGAGTATGTCACAACCAGTATTGCAAGTCATGAAGTGGTGCAACTTCATAATCTTCTTGAAGGACCTCATTTGAGAAATTGTATAGAAGGGATCAATGAAGCTCCAGTATTTATCCACATATTGGAAGATTGTAGATATCCTCCCATATTGGCCATACTAACTTGGCTAAGGAGGATGATACATGGGATTAACCATGTTGATTTGGCTAGTTGTGAGTGTTGATGTTTCAACATCAGGAAAATGTTCTCCCATATTGGTCATGCACGAGGCTATGCTAGTTTTATATGACCAAGGGAGAATGAATCATTCAATAATGGGGATCTGCTAGTGGTGAATGGCCCAGCTATTTTTATAGCATCGAAAAAATATTATCTCGAATTGGTCATGCATGGCGTTATGTTAGTGTTGATATGACCAAGGGGAGAATAACTCATTCACTCATGGGGCTTTGCTAGTGGTGAATGGCCTAGGTATGTTAATGTTCTCCAGGTTTGGGAAAACATTCTTCCTAAATTGGTCATGCACGGGGCTATGCTAGTGCTGATATTACCAAACGATAATGATTCACTCATCCACAGGACTTTGCTAGTGGTGAGTGGCCCAAATAAGCATTAGGCAGAAATTATCCCAGATTGTTCTTTCACAGGGCTATGCTAGTGTTGATATGACCAAGGGTAATGGTTCATTCACTGACAGAGCTCTGCTAGTGGTGAATGGCCTAGGTGTATTCCTTCTCTTTTCAAGGAGTCGATGGAATCGTGATGCTATCACATGCTTATTCTGGGATGGAATGCATGTGTGGATATGGCACATCAACATGGATCATGAAGACAACCTTTCTATGACAAAAGAAATCCAAGTATGGAGAATGTCTCCCTCGTCGAGGGGGAGTGTTGGATATTTTCAACTTCGAGCAGTCATTCTCCACAAGAAATTACAAGAAGGCCCATATATACCATTACAAGAAGCCCCGGGAAGAAATTGAAGACCTAGGAAGAGAAGTCGACCCCACATGAAATTAATAATAAAATTAAAGGCCTGGAAATAAGAAGTCATCCCCAAACTTACACGTAGATCAATATAAATGCAGGACTCGCTCATTTCATTTTGACAGGAAGACAACCCCTTTTGCAGTGCACACAAGTCAGTTGTAGCTACGGTTCTGTTAAATTTTGTTATTTCTTGGTTCTGGTTGTCTTGGAGTGGGCCACACTTGGAGAAGCTCTTGCTTGGTTATTCTTGGTCATATTATTGAGGAGCTAGGTATTGGTGATGCTATCCTTGGGGAGGATCTTCTCTGTATGGTATTTTGGCTATTGATGGTGATGTATTGGTAATATCTTGGACCGAATTAATCTAGAGAAAGGTTGTTGGGTTTTCTCCCAATTTTGTGTTTCCCAAGATAAACTCTTGTGTTCTTGTGTCTATTGTGCATGGTTAATATTTCAAGATCTTGTTATTTTCGTTGCATTGTTATAGTTGACATTTTCAGTGTATAGTTATTTTATGATAACTGATGTATGAAAGTGAATCTTATTATTAATCATAAGGCAATAACTATCAATAGCTGGGAATCATAAAAACACCAATACCATCAACATACATAAGTTATGTCAAATGTTTTTTAATCCTAATGTAATGCTTAGAGAATGAAAGAAATAAACATGAAAATACTTTACTTGATGGACATGCTCAACCTTATAACCATGAACTTGAATCTATAAGTTAAACTATATTGGTTAAAACAATATTCCACGTCAACTTCTAACATCGTTATCGTGCACAAAGTCATACTCTCTCTAATAAAACCTTTAAATAAAAACTATCTAACCTTCATATTTATCTCTATGTTCTCCATCAATTTATCTTATATGCAACCTAGTTTAGTAATCTCAAATCTCCTAGATTGAAATCCATCTAGTGAATTGTTTTTATTTTAAGAAACAATCCTATCAAAATTGTGATGACATCACAACCAACTATGAAGTGATAAATATATCTTTGTTGAAGTGAATTCACCTACAAACAAACAAATTCAAAAAATAACTTCTAGTACTACACCTCTACCCACCAAAGGTACCCAAAAAGAATATTATTTTACCCAGGCCCCTCGATTTGGTTCCCTTTAAGAGGCATGAAAATGTATGAGAATACAAGTGAATAACACTTATATATTTTGAAACATGAACATTCCTAACATGCAGTAATCATGTTGAACTTGTGAAGTTATTCCAAATTGATAAAATACAATGTCAAATATAAAATACTATTAGTGAGGTGTTCATTTGACAGTGAAGTGAACCGAGTGGTGATATTCATCCCTTGTAGGTCATCTCACCTATATGTAAGTGAATCACTTTAAAATACTTAGAAAAATTCTTGGGAAATTTTGACAAATTAGATACCACCACCTACAATAAATTGGGGAAGTAAAAGGAATCATCTTGTAAAAAACGATCATTGCCAACACTATACCTTCACTAACTATACCTTCACTACTTGAAGACCTAAGTGGAAAGTAGACTCTTAAACTAGTGATTCCTCAAGGAAATACACTTAAAAGTGCCTAAATATTGGTAAGAATCTAGGGACCTTCAATAACACTTACATATTCTTAATATTTAAGGCACGTAGGATACGTATTAATCTTGATGGCCCTAACTAAAAGTTCTTCCCAATTAATGGAATGAAATTTGTAAGATTATATAATTAAACCATGTTCTTATTTTAATTATTTTCTATTCAAAATTTTATTGTATTATTTATTAGTTATCAAGATTGTATTTAGAGAACATTATGTTTCCTACACATATGACTTCTTTATTTTAAGTGTACCACTATTAATTGGTTACTCGTTACACTAAAATCACTCAACACTTGTTTTCTTATTCCATTGGTTCCAGGTTACATAACATTAAAACACTAGCTCTGCTAAAAAAACATTTGTTCTATTATTCTTATGCCATCAAATTTGTCTCCAAATTTATGAAAGGATGCAAACCTAAGCATCACTTTTTCCTTTTAGTTGTTATCTTTCTTTAGGGCATGACACTGCTACAAATCTAGAAGCATGTTCCCAACTATACCTCTGTTTTTATATATAATGAGAATCTATTGACCTATTCAATCCATGACTTGTCTTAGTGAATCCATGAAGGTGTTTACACCTTTTTAAATCTCGCCTCTATGTAAGTGAATCACTTTAAGTGCTTGGGGTTAGTCTTGGATAACATTGGAAAACTAGATACCCCCGCCTACAAAAAAAAATTGAAAATGGGCATGTTTCTTGCATCATGTAATAAGAAGTATATTGTTAAAAATATTACTTCCAATGCTACACCTTTGCTACTTGAAAATGCAAGTGGAAAATAAACTCTTACTAGTGACCCCACAAAATGATGCCCTTGAAGGTTCCAAAAAATGTTTAACCATATAGAGATCTTCAATGACACTTGAAAATTATTAATATTTAAGCCAGGTAAAATATCTATTAAGCTTGATATTCCTAACCTAAAGTACTTAGAAATAAGTGGAATGCAATTTGTAAAATTATATAACTATACTATGTTCATCTTTTAATTGTAGTATTTGTTCAGCTTTTAACTATGGTATTTATTAGTTATCGGGATTGTATTTAGAGAACAATTTTTTTCATACACATCCTATTTCCTTATTTTAATATGTACCAAGACTATTAGTTGGTTACCGGTTAAAATAACAGCACCCAACACTTATTTTCTTATGACATTGGTTCCAGGTTACATAACACTAAAATAGTAGTTTTAATGGAAAAGTGGAACCATTGTTATGCCATCGATTTTGTCTCCCAAATTATGAAAGGATGTAAACATAAGCATTGATTTTCCCTTTTAGTTGGTTATCTTCCTTTAGGGCATGGCACCACTACAAATCTATAATCATGCTCCCAGTGATAAATGTGTTACTCTATATAATGAGAATCCATCGAACGATGGATCCATGAAGGTTGGATACATTCTTTGGCATCTCACCTATATGTAAGTGATTCACCTTAAGCGATCGAGGATATTCATGGGTTGTTGATATTATGGTAGTTGTGAGAGGTATTAACCTGCATGTGTAACCTTTGAATAGAATAGAATGTTCTAAAAGAAAGAGAAACCCTAAACAGATGTTTGAAAACCCTAGAAGACATGTCGCCTCAACATATATATAATATTAAGGTATTATCCTCCAAAAAGACAATTTAGATTCATAGGAAAAAGATAAACAAAAAATATAATTACCAGAAAGTCAGGTCGGCCCAGCCAGAAAAGTCACTAGATAGATTAATATAAATAGAGGACGTCTTGGCTCATTTTTTCACTCGCTCACTCTCATCCAGAAAACTAGAAACAGTGTGAAAGTTTAGAGGAGTAGAAACAACTGCAGTTGTACGATTTTTCTCATGTTTAGTCTTTATGGTACTTTCTCTTGTGTGCTACCCTTGGAGAAGGTGCTCTCTCTTGGTTATATGTTGATTATTGTGTGTCTTCCTAGAATCATTCTTTCTGTCAAAGGTTAAGGCACTCAGGGTTGGATTTGTGCCTGTGGTTGGGTGACAATGGTGTAGCATTGTCTATGATGAAACGAGAACATCTACATTATTCTAACATGGGAAACTTTGGAAAATTGCATAACCCCACCTACAACAAAATGAGGAAGGACTTGATTTTTTCATTGTGTATGAGGAAGCATCTTATTAGAACTATTGTTGTCGTACAGTGGGTGGAACCATGGTTCAACATTAATCCACCAACAAAACCCTAAGATATTGGCCCTTTTGGCATCACCCACAAGTAGGTGATGTCTCACTCGAGGTATCTATGGGGACTGTAGGAACCATGTTTCTATAGTAATGAAGAGATGGGAGACATTCATCATAACCATTACACCTAACATCTATTCATTATATCTTATGTGTGCAGAAACATCATAGAAAATAACATATTCATATTAACCAAACATTCATTAGGTGCACGCAATAAACATAATGTCATAACACAGATACACCAGGATTTAAATTGGTTCACCCAAGATGAGCTACATCCACAATAGTCAGCTTCTTATATTATTATTCATAATCATCCCTTACAAAATATGTGCACTATGCTCATACATGATATCTTAGTTATATCCCAAACTTCCCTTGTCATTTGTGCATATAGTGCACATTTAGCTCTTCTTACTTGCTCACATATTCTTCTCCCATAAGCTAATCCTACTTTTTACCCAAAAACCTATAGATTTTAACCTTGTAAAATATTTATTGCAAACAGATTTTCAGTAAAAGAACAGAACATAAAAGATACAATGGCAAATACAAACATTACACAGAGATTTTTCCCCTAGAAACCCAAATCAGGAAAATCATCATATTCTATATTCATTCATTGTGTTACATTGTTTACAATGCAATATACATATAGGATCCAACAACATCCAAAACCCTAACCCAATGACCTAGATTAGTCAACAACCCTAATTCCTTAACCGGAAATAGAAAACCATCGGCAAAAAAACCATGTGCCGAAAAACCACCTAAACATGTGACTACTCGTGAAAAGAATATAACACATACCCAACATTCTCCCACTTGTTGTTTTCTTTTCATACAGGGGGGGTTACAAGGTTACATAGTCAACAATCCAGGACAACAATGCCCATGGATCCTCTACACCAAGAGAACTTCCCAGTGCTCACAGATTTTGTTAATGAATCTGTAACATTCTTCAAAGTGTCCACCTTCATCAACGATACTTTCTTTTCTTCAATCATGTCTCTCACAAAGTGATATTGAATATCAATATGCTTTGTCTTTGAATGATAAGTTGGGTTCTTCGCCAAAAAAATTGGACTCTGACTATCACACTATATCCTTACATCTTGTTGTACCAAACAAATACTTGAACAAAATCTTTGTAACCATACTGTTTCCTTACTTGCATGAGTGGTTTCCATGTATTCAACTTTTGTAGTTGAAAGTCCCATTGCATCTTGTCTTTTGCTCATCCAACTTATTGCTCCTCCAAACAGGTTAAACACATACCCACTTGTAGATCTCCTACGATCTAGATCTCCAGCCCAGTCTACATCCACAAAGCCATGTATATCCACCACTCTGTCCAATCCTGGTCTTCCTTCATAGCACAATCCATAGCTAGCAGTGCCACGCAAATACCTGAAAACCCTTTTTACTACTGTCCAATGCTCCTTCCCTGGTTTTGACATATACCTGCTCAAAACTCCCACTGCATGTGCAATGTTCGGTCTAGTACAAACCATTGTATACACCAAACTGTTAACTTAACTCGCATATGGAACATGAGACATGTCCTCCTCCTCTTCATGTGTCTTGGGACACTGATCCACAGATAACTTTACACCAACAGGAATAGGAACCTTGATTGGTTTACATTCCTGCATATTAAACCTCTGCAATATTGTCTCGACATATTTTCTCTGATTTAACTAGAGTTTCCTCCTTTTCTGATCTCTTTTAATTTCCATGCCCAAAATGAAATTTGAAGCACCGAGATCCTTCATGTCAAATTTAGAGGAAAACTGAGTTTTCACATCCTAGATAATCTCCTTATTGTTTCCTATCAAAAACATGTCATCCACATACAATACCAAATAAATCAAATGATTACCAATTAATTTAAAATACACACAGTAATCCTATTTTCTTCTTGTGAAGCCAAGTACCAACATATAAGTATCAAATTTTTTATACCACATCCTTGGTGATTGTTTTAAACCATACAGGGATTTGTTCAGCTTGCATACTAGCTCCTTCTTTCCCTTCACATCATAAGCTTCGTGTTGATTCATATACATTTCTTCTTCTAGATCCCCATGTAGGAATGTTGTATTCACATCCAGTTGTTCTACTTCAAAATCAAATGAAGTAGCAACATATAACAAAAATCTTATAGAGGTTATCTTGGTAACAAGAGAAAAAATCTCACCAAAATCAATTCCCTCAACCCGGGAATAACCCTTTTCTACTAATCGAGCTTTGTATTTCTCCACTTTTCCTTCTGCATTCAGCTTCTTTTTAAATACCCATTTTTTGCCAATGGGATTTTTTCCAGTCGGAAACTCCACTAGATACAAAGCCTCATTCTTATCCAAAGATGCCATTTTTTCATCCATGGACCTTTTCCAGAGATTTCCATCCTCTGAATCCACTGCCTCCCTAACAGTTCTAGGATCATCATCAGTAATGGACAAAGCAAAATTTGAACAAAAATCAGATGGAGTATACCTTTTTGGCATCCTTATTTCTCGAACCGATCTCCTCAATACTGGAGTATGAGGATCTTCTTCTTTTGATTCATGTTCTTCTGTAGAGTCTAACTCATCGTCCTTTAAATCAAACTCTATTTTCTTTGGTTCTTCCTTACTTGGTAGGAATTCTTGTTTAACAACATCCTTCATTTCTCTAAATACCAGATCTCGGCTATACACTACCTTCTTAGTTTTTGGGTTCCAAAGATTATAACCTTTGAGACCATCTTTATATCCAATAAAGATACACTTTTTGGCCTTCTTATCTAGCTTACTCATGATTTTCTTTGGAATATGAACATATGCATCACAACGAAATACCTTGAGATGTGTGAGAGAAGGTTCCTTACCAGTCCATACCTCTTGTGGAGTCTTGTCATCCAATGCTGATGAGGGTGATCTATTGACCAGGTAACATGCAATACCCACTGCCTCTGCCCAGAATTCTTGCTATAACCTGGCACCACTGAGCATGCACCTTGATTTTTCCATCAATGTCCTATTCATCCTTTCTGCAACTCCATTCTGATGAGGCGTATATGGAGTAGTCTTCTGCCTTGCTATACCGCACTTCTTACATAATTGTTCAAATTCATTCCCGTATAACTCTCTGCCATTATCTGTCCTCAACACCTTAATTATTTTCTCTGTTTGATTATCAACAAGAGCCTTAAACTCTTTAAACCTGTCAAAGAATTCAGATTTATTCTTGAAGAAATATATCCAAGTATTCCTTGAGAAGTCATCTATAAATGAGACATAGTACACAGATTTTCCCAAGGATAGGATTGACACAGGTCCAAAAATATCATTGTGAACTAGCTGTAAAATTCCTTCTTCCCTCTTTGTGCCAGAGGGGAATCTTACCTGACTTTGATTCCCATATAGACAATTTTCACAGAAATAAAAATCCAGAGAGCAGTTAGATATACCTTCAACCATACCTTTACCATGTAGTAGTTGAAGACCCTTCTCTCCGATATGCCCTAGTCTTTGATTCTACAAGATAATCTTTTCTCCAGAGACTCCAGGAGTTCTTTCTTCTTCAAATCCAATATCATGAACAATGGAACTATTACACCCATCACTAATAGTTCTTCCTTCCATCTTATACAGAGTTCCAAACCGAACACCCTTCAACAACACCATTGCTCCTCGAACCATCCTATAGGTTTCCTTTTCAAATATTGTTTTTACCCCTGCATCATCCATTTTTCTTTCAGAAATCAAATTTTTGGCCAAACTTGTAACACCTTGTTTCCCCTAGTCTGTAAAAATAATTATGCTAGCCAAGAACTATGGCAAACTCAAAGATGTGAATGTGTGATTTGAATGGACCTTAGTAAAAAGGTCCATGAATGTAAATAATGTTA
>JASDQU010103379.1:91998-107487 GCA_032191745.1 Picea mariana | reverse complement strand
ATGAATAAGTGCAGTTTTCAGGTCTGCTCTCGGGAAATTGTTCTCTTATTTGCCTCATGTAATACTCTGAATAGATTCCTTTCCCCCATAGGGACACCCTTTCGGGAAAGTTCCCTCACACTATAGAGCTGGGGTAAGTGCCTAGAAAGGACTGTTGTCGCAGTAAAATCCTTGAGCTTACTCACTACTAGTCACAGAAGCTAATAGCTTAGAGATTTTTAGAGGACCTTCCAGTTGGGTCTTCAAACCTGGTGAAATTTACCCAAGGGCCTGAAGAAGGAATTAATGGCATAGTTTTTAAAATCCTTCACGGGAGAGAATGGTATTCTTAGACTTTGATATTTCGGAGTTTCGGCACCTTGGGTATCTAGGTGCGAGTCCTTTTGTACTCGCGAGTCTCGAAACCCTGACCCGTGAAATCCTAAAATGACAGAGTGTGGAGGAATTAAGAACCTTTCGGTGGTTCGGTACCCAGGATACCCTCCCTCTTTCTAAATGCACGAATGAGATCCTTTCGGAGGATCTAAGGCCTATTACGACTGTTAAATTAGATGAAGGAATGCAGGCGTTAATGCCTCGATCCCATTTTAACCTTTGTAAGTAGCAAAGAAATCGGGACCGTCAATTCCAAGACCCATGGGAGTACCTGGACCGTCCAGCTGTAGAGTACATGTGGTGGCCGGTAAGCGTTTCGGCTTTTCATCACCCGGGAGATTAGAGGGTAAGAACCCTTGTCCTCAAGACTTGCAAAACCCCAACTCATGAAATCCTGAAGTGGCATAGTGTGACTTGGTTCAACATTTCGGCGTTTCGGTACCTGGGACACGTAAGGGTAAATTCCCTTGTACTCGCCTGTCCCAAAATCCTGATTAGCGAAACCTTGAAATGGTCTAACGTGGATTTGAGTCTTGATGTTTCGGTGTTTCGGCACCCGGGGTATCTAAGTCCGAGTTTCCTTGTACTCGCAAGTCCCGAAATCAAGACTTGCGAAACCCCGATGAAAGAAACCCTGAAATAAGATGAGCAGGTTTAAGAGTTGGTATTTTGGAGTTTTCAGTATTCAGGAAACCCAAGGGCGAGTTCCCTTGTACTCACAAGTCCTGAAGTCCTGACATGCGAAATACCAAAATAACAGCGTGTGGCTAAATCTCGATATTTCGGTGTTTCGGCATCCGAAATATCCAAGGGTGAGATCCCTTGTACTCGCAAGTCCTGAAATATTGACTTGCGATATCTCGAAAGATAGAGTGTGGAAAAGTTATCCATTTTGGTATTTCGGCACTCGGGGTACCTAAGTGTGGGCCCCACGTGTTCGCCAGTATCGAAACCCCCGACTCATGAAATCCCAATGGATGAATTCCCAAAATAGTGAAGTATGTTAGAGTCTAGTGTTTAGGAGTTTCAGCTCCCGGGAATCCTAGGTGTGAGACCTCCTATAGTCGCACATCCTGAAATCCCGATGGAGGAAACCCCGAAATAGGGAAGCATGTTAGAGTTTGGTGTTTTGGAGTTTCAGCTCCCGGGAAACCTAGGTGCAAGACCTCATGTCGTCGCACATACCGAAATCCCGATGGAGTAAACCCCAAAAGATGGAGTGACATGTTTTAATCTGAGGCATTTTTAGTTATGACAAACTATTGGTCCCCTTCGGATTTCGTGTTTCGAGAGAAAAGAGAGAAAAGGAAATGCATGTGTCATGATCTCCCAAATTGCGAAAGCCGACGAGCACCTTTCCGATAAGGCCTGTGGTCCTAGCCGCCGATCATATGAGTAAAGTTAAGGGATGGCAGGGTCTGTATCAGCCCCCATCAAATTCGAGGGATTTTGTTCCTCGATGAAAAGAAGGAAAAAGTCAAAAAATCTTCTAGCCCCATGGTGGGTGTGTTACAAATTGGTATCAGAGCATGGTTACAACACTTGGCATGCTTGGGCTCATGAACGAGTTGCGCAGAAGCTCCGTTCGAAACACTCCTAAAAGGAGTAACCCCCTGTCTTAACCTTCCTAATCAAAAGACGAAGTTAAGAATGAAAACTCCTATTTGTGTGTGTGTGTACATGTGAAAAATATGAATTATGTACTGGTTATAAATAAATATAAATATTGACTAATAACTATTGTTTGTCTTTTGCACCCAAGCGGAAGATTAGTCGTGGGAAATTATAGATGCATAGAATGTTGACTCACCAAGAGGTGGGGGAAGGCTCCCACATTCGGGATGAAGATTCTGATGAAAGGAGGGTGGTAGGGACCCCTCTAGATCTAGCCGAGATTTTGAGGAGTCTCATGGTCGAATTACAAAGCTGCAAGGCTGACAATGAGAGGATGATGAAAGAACAAGAAAAGCAAACAGAAATTAACGCAGTTTTACTGCAGAGCTTATCCGACCTATAAATGCAAATGTTGCATGAACCTGAGGTACAGAGACATGGTCATATTAGTGGCCACACTAAGAGGAGTACCTCGAAAAAGGTCCATCCCAGAGGTAAATGACAAGCAGCGGATGATTCCTCTGGGAAGGAAGCTAGCGGTTCGGAGGGCTCTTCTAGCAGCAGAACTAGTTCGTATTCTTGAAGAAGACAGAAGAAGCGAAAGCTTCCCAAGGGTCATAAATTTGAAGAATTCAGGAACGCCAAACCACCCTCCTTCGACGGTGAAATAAAGAATGGAGAGGAAGCAGAGGCCTAGCTGCTTGGACTAAAGAAGTATTTCAGAGTCCGTGACTTCTCAGAAAATTTGAAGGCCCAAGTGGCCAACTTCAACTTGAACAGAAAGGCTTCCATTTGGTGGGAATACCTAAAGAATGTGAAAGGGGTTCACGAAGAGGACCTGTCTTGGGAGCAATTTGAGAAATACTTCTGGAAGAAGTATTTGTTGGAAAAATATTTCGACGAGAAGACTAAAGAGTTTTATGAACTCAAACTGGGAAAAATCACTATAGAAGAATATATCAACAAATTCCTCGATTTGTTGAGGTATGTACCTTATATAAAAGCAGAAAAGGTAAAGGTACAATGCTTCATCAGCGAACTACCTAAAGACTATTGGAACAGAATTGAATTTGATGAGCCAAAGACCCTAAAAGGCACTATCCGAAAGGAAACCTATTGTCATGAACATCTTGGACATTGAATAGAACCTCGCGAAGGATGGAAACAAAAGAATAGTTCGAGATTTTAGAAAAAGGGGATTAAATCCCTCGGATTTAAGAACTATAAGAAGAACCCAAGAATGAGCTTCCTAGCCTAGAGTGTACACCAGCAGAATTTTCCCTCCTTGAGAAGAAATAAAACTTCTGGATCTGTACCAATGAAGGCTGATAACCCAAAGAAAGAACCTTTGAAATGTTGGGGTTGTGGAGAAGAACATCTACTGAGAGACTGTCCACACCGACAACATAATAGTCAGAGAATTTACAACATCCAGGAAGCTACCACCGTCAATGATGTGGCCAGAAGTGCGCCACAAATTTATGCAGCCTTAGATAATAACCAAGCTGACCACCAAGCTTCAGTGGTGGAAATAGAAGGTATGATTTCCAACCATCTAGTGTCTATTTTGATTGACCCTGGTTCAAATTTGAGTTATATAGCCCCTAAGGTTGTTGATAAGTGTAAACTACAGCCACAAAAACCTACCAAGCTATGGTTGGTACAGTTAGCCATTGGCACCAAAAGAAGGGTAACAGAGGTCATACCAACCTGCCAATTAATGTTGGGTGAATTCCCCACCCAAGAAACTCTTAACATATTACCCCTGGGATCGTATGATCTATTGATTGGTATGGACTGGCTAGCCGCCCATAAAGCTAGATTGGACTGTTACCATAAAACCTCAGAATGTGTAAGTAAAGAAGGGAAAAGGATAACCCTTCAAGGGATCTGAAAACCTATCTCGGTGAGACAAATATCATCTCTGCAAATGAGAAAGTATTGTTGAAAAGGATGTTCCTTATATGCAATATAGGTGTTGAAAACTATTAAAGATGACAAACCAAGCCTCGAAGACCACCCTACCTTGAGAGAATACAGGGATGTGTTTTCGGAAGAGGTACTGGGTCTACCTCCGAGAAGAGACATAGACTTCTCGATAGAACTTGCACCGGGAGCGGTGCCAGTGTCTAAGACACCCTACTAGATGAGCACACCCAAGTTAGTTGAACTCAAATTGAAATTAAGAGAAATGATGGATAAGGGTTATATCCGGCCCAACGTGTCTCCATGGGGAGCACTAGTCCTACTTGTGAAAAAGAAGGACGGTACCCTTAGACTGTGTATATATTATAGACAACTCAATAAGGTAACTGTAAAGAACAAGTACCCCTTGCCCATGATCGATGACCTGTTCGATCAATTGGGGGGTGCATCTATTTTCTCAAAGATTGACTTGAGGTCGGGATACCATCAAGTCCGAATTAAGGGTGATGACATCCATAAAACTGCCTTCCGAACGAGGTATGGTCACTATGAGTTTGTGGTAGTGCCATTTGGGTTAACCAATGCCCCTGCCACCTTGATGTGCTTGATGAACAATGTACTCAGCAAATTCCTAGACAAATGTGTGCTGGTTTTTATTGACGATATATTAATTTACTCCAAGAATAGAGAAGAGAATGAAGAGAATCTTAGGCTTGTGCTACAAGTGCTAAGAGAACATCAGCTCTATGCCAAATTCAGCAAATGTGAATTCTTCTAGAAGCAAATACATTACTTAGGCCATGTTCTATCCGAAGAAGGAGTAGTGGTAGACCCTGACAAAATCAGGTCTATCACGGAATGGCCACCCCAAAGGATGTTTCGGATATCAGATCTTTTATGGGATTAGTAGGATACTATAGGAGATTTATAAAAGGATTCTCCAAGATTGGTTGTCCAATCACTGCCCTCCAGAGGAAGGGGAAAAAATTCACATGGACACCAAAATGTGAAGAAAGATTTCAAACCCTGAAACATCTATTGACCCACGCACCCATGTTGAAGATCGTCGATCCCAAAGTCGACTTCCTCGTGTGCACAGATGCATGTAAGGAAGGGCTCGAAGGATTCCTTATGCAAGGAGGAAGTGTGGTCTGCTATGAATCCCAAAAATTGAATGAGCACGAAGTCAACTATGTGACCCATGATCTAGAGCTGGCTGCCATAGTGCATTGCTTGAAAATGTGGAGGCATTACCTCCTAGGAAGAAAATTTGTACTTATGACAGATCACTGTGGATTGCAATATCTGTTTGACCAACCAAATCTCAATGCTAGAAAAGATAGGTGGATAGCCCTCCTTAGTGACTTTGATTTCGAAATCAAACACATTAAAGGAAAGAAAAATAGGGTGGTTGATGCCCTTAGCAGAAGCATGAAAACAATTCACTTGGCCGCAGTGAGCACCTGCAAGACGGATGTCAACGAAAGAGTCAGAAATGCACAAGAAACAGATCCCTTTGTCCAAACCGTGATCTCGTACTTGCAGCAAGAATCCACAGGGATAAAGTATGGAGGCTACCAGATGATGGAAGGAGGTCTTCTCACTTACTGAAGTAGATTGTATATCCCAGATTGTGACAACTTGAATAGGTTCATACTGGATGAACTACATAAAAGGCCCTATTCTGGTCATCCAAGATACCAGAAAATGATCACGGCCACTACGAAACAATTCTAATGGCTTGGATTGAAGAAATACATAGCTGAGTACCTAGCCAAATGCATAGAATGACAATAGGTAAAATCAAAACACCGACACCCAACAGGATTATTACAAACTCTACCAATCCTGGAATGGAAATGGGAAACCATCTCCATGGATTTCATCACCGGATTACCAACCTTGGCCAAACAGAATGATGCCATCATGGTAGTGGTGGATAAATTGAGCAAGTTTGCCTATTTCATCCCTGTCAAGTCGACTTGTAAGGTAATAGACATCGCTTAGGTATTCATGAAAGAGATATTTAAACTGCATGGTATGCTGAAAGAGATCATGTCTGACAGAGACACGAAATTCACTTCCAACTTTTGGAAATCACTGATGGCGGGTTTAGAGACCAAGTTGTTGTTTAGCACCGCCTATCACCCTCAAACCGATGGAAAAATGGAAAGAGTGAACCAAATACTAGAAGACATGCTAAGAATGCATGTAATGCATCAACCCAAGAGGTGGGAAGATTACCTGCCACTGGTGGAATTCGCCTACAACAACGGCTACCAAGAATCCTTAAAGATGAGCCCCTTCGAAGTCCTATATGGTAGGCCGTGCAACACTTCTGTCAGTTAGAGTAATCCCATAAACATAATTTCTTTTGGACCTAACATGTTGAAAGAAATGGAACAACAAGTGACTCAGATAAAACAAAACTTGAAGCTCACTCAGAATCGATAGAAAAGTTACACCGACCAAAAGAGAACTCTAAGAGAGTTTAAGACGGGAGACCATGTATATCTCAGAGTTAGGCCCATGAAGAGTTCTCTAAAAATGGGAGCTTGTGCCAAGTTGGCACCTCAGTATTATGGACCCTTTGAGGTTCTAGATAGAGTGGGACCTGTAACCTATAGGCTAGCACTTCCTCCCACATTAAAAGCACATAATGTTTTCCATGTTTCATTATTGAAGAAATATGTACATGATTCTAATCATATAATTGACTGTTCTGTGATCCAGGTGGAACCGGAGGTAGAACTCCTACCAAAACCTCAATGCATACTGGATAGAAAGGAAACCCCGCTCTGGAACTGAACCATTGCACAGGTGAAGGTGCAGTGGAGACATTTTGGCCTAGATGAGGCTACATGGGAAATGGAGGATGCCATGAAACAGGCATATCCGATTTTGTTTACCTCTGTACATACATGTCATGATGATAGATAGAACATCGAGGATGATGTTCCTTTAAGGGGGAGGGAATTGTAACACCCTGTTTCCCCCAGTTTGTAAAAATAATTATGCTGGCCAAGAACTGTGGCAAACTTAAAGATGTGAATGTGTGATTTGAATGGACCTTAGTAAAAAGGTCCATGAATGTAAATAATGTTATGAATATATATATATGATTTCTGAGAGGGGGATGTGCTGAAAAAGAGACCACGATGGCTAAAGAAAGGTGGTGGAAGGCACCTAGAATGGTGGCACTAACTTCCACCGAAAACTAATACCGTATTTGGTCTTCACTGGCCCGGAGAACCAAGAGCATCTCGCTGGCCCTGAAATGAATTACTCTCTAGGTTGGTATGCGAAGAGGCTCCTTAGGAGTTAATGAGGGATGGGGGTGAAACGCCCATCCATGGAGGCCTTAGACCTGACCACCGAAGGGAAATTTGTGCCACACACAACCTCGCTGGAGAAGAAAAGGCAGGAAAAAGGTGTGGAAGGGAGGGACGCGAGGGGGACATATCGCTGGAGAGAGATCGGAAGAACTCTGGAAGAAGGAGAGTAACCTTCGTTCTCGATCACTGAAGAACAGAGACAGAGAGTCTCAAGCATCGTGGTCTAGCTCGGGGCTGGCGAGTGGTAAATCCATTCAGAGTCGCTGAGCCTACGGTTGGGTGGAAACGAGCACCCCTCTCAGTAGTTGCATCAAACCCGATGTTTTTCTGATAAGTGTTATATCTTGTATCTTGAATTTAAATATTCTGGCATGTATGCTCATGGTTTGTGAAATTATGAATGATTTCAGTATAAGACTATATGTACGGTGTTTTGATAAAAAATGATGATTGCATGCTTATAGCGGAACGACCGCATACAGCTTATTTACCTCAGGTCTGCTCTCGGGAAATTGTTCCCTTATTTACCTCATGTAATACTCTGGATAGATTCCTCTCCCCCACAAGGACACCCTTTCAGGAAAGTTCCCTCACTCTATAGAGCCGAGATAAGTGCCTAGAAAGGAATGTCGTCGCAGTAAAAACCTTGAGATTACTCAATACCAGTCACAGAAGCTAATAGCTCAGATATTTTTAGAGGACCTTCCAGTTGGGTCTTCAAACCTGGTGAAATTTACCCAAGGGCCTGAAGAAGGAATTAATGGCGTAGTTTTTAAAATCCTGCATGGGAGAGAATGGTATTCTTAGACTTCGAAATTTCGAAGTTTCGGCACCCGAGGTATCTAGGTGCGAGTCCTTTTGTACTCGCGAGTCCCGAAACCCCGACCCGCGAAATCCCGAAATGACAACGTGTGGAGGAATTAAGGACATTTTGGTGGTTCGGTACCCAGGATACCCTCCCTCTTGCTAAATGCATGAATGAGATCCTTTTGAAGGATCTAAGGCCTTTTACAACCGTTAAATTGGATGAAGGAACGTAGGCGTTAATGCGTCGATCCCTTTTTAACCTTCGTAAGTAGCGAATAAATCAGGACCATCGATTCCAAGACCCATGGGAGTACCTGGACCATCCAGCTGTAGAGTACAAGTGGCGGCTGGTAAGTGTTTCAGCTTTTTGGCACCCGGGAGATTAGAGGGTAAGAACCCTTGTCCTCACGACTTGCGAAACCCCGACTTGCGAAATCCCGAAGTGGCATAGTGTGACTTGGTTCATCATTTCGGCATTTCGGTACCCGAGACACCTAAGGGTAAACTCCCTTGTACTCGCCTGTCCTAAAATCCTAATTAGCGAAACCCTAAAATGGTCTAACGTGGATTTGAGTCTTGATGTTTCGGTGTTTCAGCACCTGGGGTATCTAAGTGCGAGTTTCCTTGTACTCGCAAGTCCCAAAATCCTGACTTGCGAAACCCTGATGAGAGAAACCCCTAAACAAGATGAGCAGGTTTAAGAGTTGGTATTTCAGAGTTTTCAATATTCAGGAAACCCAAGGGAGAGTTCCCTTGTACTCGCAAGTCCTAAAGTCCCGACATGCGAAATCCCAAAATAACAGCGTGTGGCTAAATCCCGATATTTCGGTGTTTCAGCATCCGGAATATCCAAGGGCGAGATCCCTTGTACTCGCAAGTCCTAAAATCCTGACTTGTGATATCCCGAAAGATAGAGTGTGGAAAAGTTATTCATTTCATTATTTCAGCACCCGGGGTACCTAAGTGCAGGCCCCACATGTTCGCCAGTCTCGAAACCTCCTACTTTCGAAATCCCGATGGATGAATTCCCAAAATAGTGAAGTATGTTAGAGTTTGGTGTTTAGGAGTTTCGTCTCCCGGGAATCCCAGGTACGAGACCTCCTATTGTCGCACATCCCGAAATCCCGATGGAGGAAACCCCAAAATAGGGAAGCATGTTAGAGTTTGGTGTTTCAGAGTTTCATCTCCCGGGAAACCCAGGTGTGAGAACTCCTATCATTTCACATCCCGAAATCCCAATGGAGTAAACCCTGAAAGGTGGAGTGACATGTTTTAATCTGAGGCATTTTTAGCTATGACAAACTATTGGTCCCCTTCGGATTTTGGCACTTTGAGAGACAAGAGAGAAAAGGAAATACATGTGTCACGATTTCATGAATCGCAAAAGCCGATGAGCACCTTTCCGATAAGGCCTGTGGTCCTAGCCGTTCATCATATGAGTACGGTTAAGGGATGGTAGGGTCTGTATCAGCCCCCATCAAATTCGGGGGATTCTGTTCCTTGGTGAAAAGAAGGAAAAAGTCTAAAAATCTTCTAGCCCCATGGTGGGTGTGTTACAAATTGGTATCAGAGCATGGTTACAACACTTGGCGTACTTGGGCTCATAAACGAGTTGCGCAGAAGCTCCATTCGAAACACTCCTAAAAGGAATAACCCCCTGTCTTAACCTTCCTAATCAAAAGACGAAGTTAAGAATGAAAACTCCTATTTGTGTGTGTGTACATGTGAAAAATATGAATTATACACTGGTTATAAATAAATATAAATATTGACTAATAACCAGCGTTTGTCTTTTGCACCCAAGCGGATGATCAGCCACGGGAAATTACAAACGCATAGAATGGTGACTCACCAAGAGGTGGGGGAAGGCTCCCACAATCGAGATGAAGAGTCTAATGAAAGGAGGGTGGTAGGGACCCCTCCAGATCTAGCCGAGACTATGATGAGTCTCATGGTCGAATTACAAAGCTGCAAGGCTGACAATGAGAGGATGATGAAAGAACAAGAAAAGCAAACAGAAATTAACGCAGTTTTACTGCAGAGCTTATCCGACCTACAAAGACAAATGTTGCATGAACCTGAGGTATAGAGACATGGTCATATTAGTGGCAACACTGAGAAGAGTACCTCGAAAAAGGTCCATCCCAGAGGTAAAGGACAAGTGACGGACTATTCCTCTGGGAAGGAAGCTAGAGGTTCAGAGGGCTCTTCTAGCAGCAGAACTAGTTCTTATTCCCGAAGAAGACAGAAGAAGCGAAAGATTCCTAAGGGTCATAAATTCAAAGAATTCAGGAAGGCCAAACCACCCTCCTTCGACGGTGAAATAAAGAAGGGAGAGGAAGCAGAGGCTTGGCTGCTTGGACTAAAGAAGTATTTTAGAGTCCACGACTTCTCAGAAAATTTGAAGCCCCGAGTGGCCACCTTCAACTTGGACGGAAAGGATTCCATTTGGTGGGAAGACCTTAAGAATGTGAAAGGGGTTCATGAAGAGGACCTGTCTTGGGAGAAATTTAAGAAATACTTCTGGAAGAAGTATTTGTCGAAAAAATATTTCGACGAGAAGACCAAAGAGTTTTATGAACTCAAACTGGGACAACTCAGTACAGAATAATATGTCAACAAATTCCTTGATTTTTTGAGGTATGTACCTTATATAAAAGAAGAAAAGGCAAAGGTACAACACTTCATCATCGGACTACCTAAGGACTATCAGAACAGAATTGAATTTGATGAGCCAAAGACCCTAGAAGGCACTATCCGAAAGGCAACCTATTGTCATGAACAACTTAGACATCGAACAGAACCTCGCGAAGGATGGAAACAAAAGAATAGTTTGAGATTTCAGAAAAATGTGATTAAATCCCCCAGATTTAAGAACTATACGAAAAACCCAAGAATGATCTTCCAAGCCCAGAGTGTACACCAGCAGAATTTTCCCTCCTTGAGCAGAAATAAAACTTCTGGATCTCTACCAATGAAGGCTAATAACCCAAAGAAAGAACCTTTGAAATTTTGGGGTTGTGGAGAAGAACATCTACTGAGAGACTGTCCACACCGACAACAGAATAGTCAGAGAATTTACAACATCCAGGAAGCTACCACCGTCAATGATGTGGCCAAAGGTGTGCCACAAATTTATGCAGCCTTGGATAATAACCAAGTTGACCACCAAGCTTCAGTGGTGGAAATAGAAGGTATGATTTCCAACCATATAGTGTCTATTTTGATTGACCTTGGTTCAAATTTGAGTTATATAGCCCCTAAGGTTGTTGATAAGTGTAAACTATAGCCACAAAAACCTACCAAGCTATGGTTGGTACAGTTAGCCGCTGGCACCAAAAGAAGGGTAATAGAGGTCATACCAACCTGCCAATTAATGTTGGGTGAATTCGCCACCCAAGCAACCCTTAACATATTACCCCTGGGATCGTATGATCTGTTGATTGGTATGGACTGGCTAGCCACCCATAAATCCAAATTGGAATGTTACCATAAAACCTTAGAATGTGTAAGTAAAGAGGGAAAAAGGATAACCCTTCAAGGGATCTGAAAACCTGTCTCAGTGAGACAAATATCAGCTCTGCAAATGGGAAAGTATTTTTGAAAAGGATGTCCCCTATATTCAATACAGGTGTTGAAAACTATTGAAGATGACAAACCAAGCCTCAAAGACCACCCTACCCAGAGAGAATACAGGGATGTGTTTCTGGAAGAGGTATCGGGTCTACCTCTGAGAAGAGACATAGACTTCTCGATAGAACTTGCACTGGGAGCGGTGTTGGTGTCTAGGACACCCTACTAGATGAGCACACCCGAGTTAGTTGAACTCAAATTGTAATGAAGAGAAATGATGGATAAGGGCAATATCTGGCCCAGCGTGTCTCCATGGGGAGCACCAGTCCTATTTGTGAAAAATTAGGATGGTACCCTTAGACTGTGTATAGATTATAGACAACTCAATAAGGTAACCGTAAAGAACAAATACCCCTTGCCCAGGATCGATGACCTGTTCGATCAATTGGGGGGTGCATCTATTTTCTCAAATATTGACTTTAGGTCGGGATACCATCAAGTCCGAATTAAGGGTGAAGACATCCATAAAACTACCTTCCGAACGAGGTATTGTCACTATGAGTTTGTGGTAGTGCCATTTGGGTTAACCAATGCCCCTGCCACCTTGATGTGCTTGATGAACAATGTACTCGAAAAATTCCTAGACAAATTTGTGCTGGTTTTTATTGACGATATATTAATTTACTCCAAGAATAGAGAAGAGCATGAAGAGCATCTTAGGCTTGTGTTGCAAGTGCTAAGAGAACATCATCTCTATGCCAAATTCAGCAAATGTGAATTCTTCCAGAAGCAAATACATTACTTGTTCCATGTTCTATCCGAAGAAGGAGTAGCGGTAGACCCTAACAAAATCAGATCTATCATGGAATGGCCTACCCCAAAGGATGTTTCAAATATCAAATCCTTTATGGGATTAGCAAGATACTATAGGAGATTTATAAAAGAATTCTCCAATATTGGTTTTCCAATCACTGCCCTCCAGAGGAAGGGGACAAAATTCACATGGACACCAAAATGTGAAGAAAGATTTCAAACCCTGAAACATCTACCGACCCACACACCCATGTTGAAGATCGCCGATCTCGAAGCCGACTTCCTCATGTTCATAGATGCCTATAAGGAAGGGCTCGGAGGAGTCCTTATGCAAGGAGGAAGTGTGGTCTACTATGAATCCTGAAAATTGAATGAGCACGAAGTCAACTATGTGACCCATGATCTAGAGCTGGTTGCCATATTGCATGCCTTGAAAATGTGGAGGCATTACCTCATGGGAAGAAATTTTTTACTTATGACAGATCACTATGGATTGCGATATCTGTTTGACCAACCAAAGCTCAATGCTAGACAAGCTAGGTGGATGGACCTCAACAAGTTTGATTTCAAAATCAAACACATTAAAGGAAAGGAAAATAGGGTGGTTGATGCCCTTAGCAGAAGCATGAAAACAATTCACCTAGTCGTGGTGAACACCTGTGAGATGGATGTCAAGGAAAGAGTCAGAAATGCACAAGAAACAGATATCTTCGTCCAGACCGTGATCTTGTACCTACAACAAGAACCCACAGGGATAAAGTATGGAAGCTACCAGATTATGGAAAGACGTCTGCTCACTTACTGAAGCAGATTGTATATCCCAGATTGTGATGACTTAAAGAGCTTCATACTGGATGAACTACATAAAAGGCCCTATTCTGGTCATCCAGGATACCAAAAAATGATTACGGCCACTAGGAAACAATTCCATTGTCTTGGATTGAAGAAAGACATAGCTGAGTACCTAGCTAAATGCATAGAATGCCAACAGGTAAAAGCAGAACACCGACACCCAGCAGGATGATTACAACCTCTACCAATCCCGGAATGGAAATGGGAAACCATCTCCATGGATTTCATCACTGGATTACCAACCTCGGCCAAACAAAATGACGCCATCATGGTAGTGGTGGATAAATTGAGCAAGTCTGCCCATTTCATCCCCATCAAGTCGACTTGCAAGGAAATAAACATCGCTCAGGTATTCGTGAAAGAGATATTTAAACTGCATGGTATGCCGAAAGAGATCGTGTCTGACAAGGACACGAAATTCACTTCCAACTTTTGGAAATCACTGATGGCGGGTTTAGAGACCAAGTTGTTGTTTAGCACTGCCTATCACCTACAAACAGATGGACAGATGGAAAGAGTGAACCAAATACTAGAATACATGCTAAGAATGCATGTAATGCATCAATCCAAGAGGTGGGAAGATTACCTACCACTGGTGGAATTCTCCTACAACAACAGCTACCAAGAATCCTTAAAGATGAGCCCCTTAGAAGTCCTATATGGTAGGCCATGCAACACTCCTGTCGGTTGGAGTAATCCCGTAAACAGAATTTCTTTTGGACCCGACATGTTGAAAGAAATGGAATAGCAAGTGACTCAGATAAAACAAAACCTGAAGGTCACTCAGAATCGACAAAAAAGTTACGCCGACCAAAAGAGAACTCCAAGAGAGTTCAAGACAAGAGACCATGTATATCTCAGAGTTAGGCCCAGGAAGAGTTCTATGAAAATGGGAGCTTGTGCCAAGTTGTCACCTCGGTATTGTGGACCCTTTGAGGTTCTAGATAGAGTGGGACCTGTAGCCTATAGGCTAGCACTTCCTCCCACAGTAAAATCACATAATGTTTTTCATGTTTCATTATTGAAAAAATATGTACATGATTCTAATCATATAATTGACTGGTCGTGATCCAGGTGGAAACAGAGGGAGAATTTCTACCAGAACCTTAATGCATACTGGACAAAAAGGAAACCCCGCTCTGGAACCAAACCATTGCACAGGTCAAGGTGCAGTGGAGACATTTTGGCCCATATGAGGCTACATGGGAAATGGAGGATGCCATGAAATAGGCATATTCGATTTTGTTTACCTCTGTACATACATGTCATGATGATAGATAGAACATCGAGGACGATGTTCCTTTAAGGGGGAGGGAATTGTAACACCCTGTTTCCCCCAGTCTGTAAAAATAATTATGCTGGCCAAGAACTGTGGCAAACTCAAAGATGTGAATGTGTGATTTGAATGGACCTTAGTAAAAAGGTCCATGAATGTAAATAATGTTATGAATATATATATATGATTGCTGAGAGGGGGATGTGCTGAAAAAGAGACCATGATGGCTAAAGAAAGGTGGTAGAAGGCACCTGGAATGGTGGTGCTAACTTCCACTGAAAACCAATACCATATTTGGTCTTCACTGGCCCGGAGGACCAAGAGTGGATCACTAGCCCTGAAATGAATTACTCACCAGGTTGGTAGGTGAAGAGGCTCCTTAGGATTTAATGAGGGATGGGGGTGAACCGCCCATCCGTGGAGGCCTCAGACCTGACCACCGTGGGGAAATTCGTGCCACACGCGACCTCGTCGAAGAAGAAAAGGCAGGAAAAAGGTGTGGAAGGGAGGGATGTGAGGGGGACAGATCACAGGAGAGAGATCAGAAGAAATCTGGAACAAAATACAGAGTGAGTGATAGCAGAGAAGAAGGAGAGTAACCTTCGTTCTTGATCACTGAAGAACAGAGACAGAGATTCTCAAGCATCGTTGTCTAGCTTGGGGGTGGCTAGTGGTAAATCCATTCGGAGTCATTGAGCCTACGGTTGGGTGGAAACGAGCACCCCTCTCAACAGTTGCATCAAACCCGGTGTTTTTCTGATAAGTGTTATATCTTGTATCTTGAGTTTAAATATTTTGACATGTATGCTCATGGTTTGTGAAACTATGAATGATTTCAGTATAAGAATTTTTGTATGGTGTTTTCATCAAAAATGGTGGTTGCATGCTTATAGTGAAATGACCGCATACATCTTATAT
>JASDQU010103379.1:69600-91924 GCA_032191745.1 Picea mariana | reverse complement strand
AAGTGCAGTTTTCAAGTCTGCTCTCAGGAAATTGTTCCCTTATTTACCTCATGTAATACTCTGGATAGATTCCTTTCCCCCACAGGGACACCCTTTCAGGAAATTTCCCTCACTCTATAGAGCCGGGGTAAGTGCCTATAAAGGCATGTCATCACAGTAAAAACCTTGAGCTTACTCACTACCAGTCACATAAGCTAATAGCTCAGATATTTTTAGAGGACCTTCGAGTCTCATCTTCAAACTTGGTGAAATTTACCTAAGGGCCTGAAGAAGGAATTAATGGTGTAGTTTTTTAAATCCTGCATGGGAGAGAATGGTATTCTTAGACTTCGATATTTTGAATTTTCGGCACCTGGGGTATCTAGGTGCGAGTCCTTTTGTACTCGCGAGTCCCAAAACCCCGACCTGCAAAATCCCAAAATGATAGCGTGTGGAGGAATTAAGGACCTTTCGGTGGTTCGGTACCCAGGATACCCTCCCTCTTGCTAAATGCACGAATGAGATCCTTTCGGAGGATCTAATGCATGTTACGACCGTTAAATTGGATGAAGGAACGCAGGCGTTAATGCCTCGATCAATTTTTAACCTTTGTAAGTAGTGAAGAAATCGGGACTATCGATTCCAAGACCCATGGGAGTACCTGGACCGTCCAGCAGTAGAGTACATGTGGCAGGCAGTAATCATTTTGGATTTTCGGCACCCAAGAGATCAGAGGGTAAGAACCCTTGTTCTCACGACTTGTGAAACCCCGACTCGCGAAATCTCGAAGTGGCATAGTGTGACTTGGTTCAACATTTCGGCGTTTCGGTACCTGGGACACCTAAGGGTAAATTCCCTTGTACTCACCAGTCCTGAAATCCCGATTAGAGTAACCCCGAAATGGTCTAACGTGGATTTGAGTCTTGATGTTTTGGTGTTTTGGCACCCGGGGTATCTAAGTGCGAGTTCCCTTGTACTCGCAAGTCCTGAAATCCTGACTTGCGAAACCCCGATGAAAGAAACCCCGAAATAAGATGAGCAGGTTTAAGAGTTGGTATTTCGGAGTTTTCGATATTCAGGAAACCCAAGGGCGAGTTCCCTTGTACTCGCATGTCCTGAAGTCCTGACATGCGAAATCCCAAAATAACAGCGTGTGGCTAAATCTCGATATTTCAGTGTTTCAGCATCCAGAATATCCAAGGGCAATATCCCTTGTACTTGCAAGTCTCGAAATCCTGACTTGCGATATCCCCAAAGATAGAGAGTGGAAAATTTATCCATTTCGGTATTTCAGCACCTGGGGTACCTAAGTGCGGGCCCCACATGTTCGCCAGTCTCGAAACCCCCGACTCGTGAAATCCCGATGGATGAATTCCCAAAATAATGAAGTATGTTAGAGTCTGGTGTTTAGGAGTTTCGGCTCCCAGGAATCCTAGGTGCGAGACCTCCTATCGTCGCACATCCCGAAATCCCGATGGAGGAAACCACGAAATAGGGAAGCATGTTAGAGCTTGGTGTTTCGGAGTTTCGGCTCCCGGGAAACCTAGGTGCAAGACCTGATGTCGTCACACATCCCGAAATCCCGATGGAGTAAACCCTGAAAGGTGGAGTGACATGTTTTAATTTGAGGCATTTTTAGTTATGACAAACTATTGGTCCCCTTCGGATTTCAGCACTTCGAGAGACAAGAGAGAAAAGAAAATACATGTGTCGCGATTTCTTGAATCGTGAAAGCCGACGAGCACCTTTCCGATAAGGCATGTGGTCCTAGCCGCTGATCATATGAGTATGGTTAATGGATGGCAGGGTCTGTATCAGGCCCCATCAAATTTGAGGGATTCTGTTCCTCAGTGAAAAGAAGGAAAAAGTCAAAAAATCTTCTAGCCCCATGGTGGGTGTGTTACAAAACCTAGGATGTGCAGAACACCGGGAAGTGTTCTAATCCTTCCATCTATGAGCCTCAACTTGAATTTTCCTCATCCTATGATTCTGGTTGTCGAATCATCACCTAAGAAAACATTACCTCCATCATACCTTTCATATTCACAAAACCACTCCCTGTGGGGAGTCATATGGAAGGATACACCATAGTCAACCAACCATGCTTCATGATCTGCATGTGTGCTTAAAGAGTCCAAGTACACATCCCCTCCTTCTTCCTTGCAGGTCTTTTCTTCTATAGAATGAGATTCTTCATATGTCTTATTTTTTTCAACTTTGGATCTACACTACTTCTTGTAGTGCCCTTATTTTCCACATCTCCAACATAGACCTTACAAACTTTCCGAGAGATTTAGATATACCCTTTGACTTATATCTCCCACTTGAGAACTTAGATCTATTTCTTTCCTGGGATCGTCCTCTTGCAAATAATGTGTATGTGCTATGTCCTTCCATATTCTTCCACCTCATCTCCTCCGACAACAAAGATGAGACCACTTCATCAAACTTTAAGGAAGTTGTATTACTACCTATGGCCACAACTAGACTATCCCATGAGTCTGGTAAAGAACACAGTAAACTGATACATTTATCTTCATCTAAAATTTTAATCTCAACAGATACTAAATGACTTACCACAGTATTGAAGGAGTTCAAATGCCCTGCCACCGAGTCTCCATCTCTCATCCTCGGGTTATAGAGCTTCTTTCTCAGGAATAGTTTATTCACTAGGGACTTAGACTGGTACAACTTCCCCAACTCATCCCATAAATCCTTGGTTGTATCTTCCTCTGACACATTCAATAATACTGAATTTGAGAGACACAGTCGAATTGTGCTCTTTGCCTGTCGATCCAACTTTTTCCAGTCATCTATTGAAGTTCCTGTAGGTGTGGTACCTAGATTTACCGTGATCCACTGATCTCTGTCCACCAAAAAATATTTCATCTTGAGCTTCCACAGCTCAAAACTTTACCCATTAAACTTCTCGATCTCCATCTTTGAATTGCTTGCCATTTCTTTTCACCTGAAAAATCAATACCATAGATCTCCCACTGTAACAAGGCTTATCAAAGTCTCGAGCAAAACCCTTGACCACAAAGGCATCCCCCTGAAGCCAACAAAGCTCTGATACCAAATGTATATTTTAACCTTGTACAATATTTACTGCAAACGTATTTTTAGTAAAAGAACAGAAAATATACAATGGAAAATACAAACATTACAAAGAGATTTTTTCGCTGGAAACCCAAACTGGGAAAACCAACATATTCTATATTCATTCATTGTGTTACATTGTTTACAATACAATATACATATAGGAGCCAGTGGCATCCAAAACCCTAACCCAATGACATGGATTATTCAACAACCCTAATTCCTTAACCGGAAATAGAAAACCATCGACAAAGAAACCATGTGTGGAAAAACCACCTAAATATGTGACATGTTTTCTGAGAAAGATTATAACACATATCCAACAAATCCCTTACATATTTATACTATTACATTGGGGATTAGCCCATTTCAAAGGACCCAAAATTCCTAATGACTTTTAACTATATTCCTTCTTTTGTGTGTTGATCCTGAAAATGCACTAACTATCTTCCTTCTTCTACGTTCTCTTGTGCGCAATTTCCCAAAAATTGTCCCAACATGCCCCCAACACTCACTTGTGGCTCATCCCAAGCCACTCAGTTCTTTTTTTATTCTCCCTTCATTTTCACAATGAGCTTATCAAGAGTCTCCTTTGTAGTTGCGATTTTTTCTTTTGTTTGTACTTCTTGCACCACAATCTCATTCATAGCCTATGCATTAATAGGGTTCTTCAACTTATCTGCACTATCTTGTGTTTATTTTTTTACCATGCCTTGCACTGTCGCAAGTTCTTCTATCACCCTGAAGGATTCCTCCTATAGAAGCTCCATCTTCTACGTAATATTTTGTTGTTTCGCTCTGATTTGGTTTATCTCTTTGTTCAACTTTATATTCTCACTTATTGTAGTCATCTACTATGTTGGTGGCAGAGTGTTCATTGTATCTTTGATCTTATGTGCCTTCTCCTACTCACTCTGTAGCCTTTTTTCCAATGATGGTATATCCACATTCTCCAACAAATGAGTTCATACTTTTTTACTTTCTTCATATAGATTTTTATATTCTTCATCCAAACTCTTAATGCTTTCCATTGTCATCGCAATTGTCTTCTCCCTTTGTTGTATTTCTTTATGTGGATTACTTGGTGTTGTGCATGCTTCCAATTCAACAATCTTCACACAGAATCCTTGAATATCTTCACTAATCTTCGTCACTTGCTCTTCCAATGGAGTATCTACTTCCATTGGTATATCTGGGAAGTTGTTGTATTCTTCCTTCACTTCATTTTTCAACCTTCTTTCTCTATGTTCAACCTCGTCTCACTCTTTAACTAGTCTACTATATTAGGCATGTAGTGTTGCATTGTCCTCGTTCACTTTATCCAACTCCATCATAGTCAACTCCACGCGCAACTAAATTTCATGTGTTACACTTGACTGCAAGCTATGTAACATGTTCATATGAAGATGTGACAACACTTATTCAATATGACTTAGTTCATGTGCACACTCCTGCATCTCTATTGATGGGAACTCTAATTCCCCTAATGATATCTTCATTACTCTGTGCTTTGTTGATTTTGTTGATGGCTGTGATGTCATCGATTGTGACTATATGGTCTTGGATGTACTCTCAGTATGTTCTTCTACTCCCATTCTGACTGATGGTATCTTGGTTTCCTCCAAAAGTTGGTGTAGTGTCGCTATTTGTGCCTGCAGAGTCGTATACATCTCCTCTTGTTTCTACATGACTCACATAAATTATTCTTTCATTACTTCCATCACTTGATCTCTTATTTTCTCTAAGTCATCATCCATTAATGCTTGGATCGCTACTTCCTTGAAGGCTTTCCTCTTCTTATGCTTGTGCATTGTTTGTTCCTTTAGATGTTCCTTCCTATTTTCTCCAACGAGCAGTGTGTTTTCTTGAATTTCACCTTCACCATTTCCTTGTTCTCCTTGTTCATGTTCTTATTCTTCTTGATCCTTTTCTAGTTGTGTCTCTTGTTGTGTTGTTTCTGTCACTATGGTTCTCCACTCTTCATCCCATTCGTTTACAATCCCGTTGATGTCTTACTCTGTCACCTTGTAATGCATCAACAACCATTGTTGATCTAGATCCTTCTTGGCCTGAATATATATATAGTGTTTCCCTACCTTAAATCATGCAATGTCCTTATAAGATTCAACTATGTATGGTTGAATTTGCAGTGTGTCTTCAATGAATTGTCGAATAGTCTCCTTATAGATGTAGAAGGTTATATTATTGTCCAACTTTTTGTTCTTATGTGCGATATGCCACAATAACACATATCTTGCTACCATGAATGGTTTTTTCATTCCTTCCAGGAACCCTGTCTCTTATGGCTCCCTCCAAGCAGTCAATGCTATCAAAATTAATAACCACAAATAATGGAACTTTGTTCCTTTCTCTATACCTCCATACAGTCCATTAAAAACTGATTCATGAGAAATTTTGACTAGTTCATAATTACTCATATTGTGCATTTATTTGTTGTTTCTATGACTCTTGTTGGCACCTAGTCCTTGTGACATTTTCTCAGTATCCTCCATACAGTCCATTAAAAACTGATTCATGAGAAATTTTGACTAGTTCATAGTCACTCATATTGTGCATTTATTTGTTGTTTCTATGACTCTTGTTGGGACTTGGTCCTTGTGACATTTTCTCATCATATTACATGCCAACACACGTGTCATAAATATTACAGTAACACCATTGATACTCACAATGTATAGTCCACACACTCCTCTGTGTGTGCCATATTTTTCCTTCATTCTTTATGCTAATGTTTTTTCTTGTGTCTTGTCTGTGAACAATGGTAGAGGGTCTTCTCCTGTCGATGGAAATCCTGTAATCCACACAATAAAATGTGTTTTGATCGACGCTGCTTTTTCCAACCATAAAACCCTCCATGGATGCAACTCAACAATAATTTGGAACAAATATTTATCTTTGCGCTCTTTCCAAAATGGGGTATCTCCAAAAAATTTAGTATTCATGTTTGATGCAATCATGTCTCCCATTCCTTCAGCTCAACTGTGATTACAAGTGATTCAGGGTTCATTCATGTGTGCAAATAATTTTGTGGTGCTAACTATGGAAACTTATTTAAATATGCCAGGTCATGGTATGAATACCTCAGGTTCCCTATTGCATCTAACATACCTCCCTTGACAGTCACCCTAGGTGGAATCATTGGTGTAACCATGCCATACTTTGTCTTCTTATGTATTCTGACTTATTTTTTTGTCGACATTCCTGGTGGCACATACGCTCTAGGAAATTCGACTTGATAGAATGCGTCATGGGCTTCTTCTTATATTGGTGTTGTTGTTTTCTTAGTGCATGAATTCTTTGTCCCTAATGTATATTCTCTTTCCTTTAGTGGCACCATATCTCTCTGTAGTTATGTTATGTCTTCAATACACTCGACTCTCTCTTTCATTAGCGTTGTCTCTCCTCTAGTTATTTTTTCTCTCAATTGTGCATGCAATAATAACCTTTTCTCATTTCCCTTGCTCTTATTTTATAGCTTGCTGCCAACTATTATCTTCATCTTCACTCCCAATCTTGCAGTCTCATTTGATTGTACTCACATTCTATTCCTTCCATATTCTGCATTAAATTTGGATTATTCGATGGATCGTGGTCTAGATTTTCCATTCTGTCAAGATATTTGTAACTAATTTTCATTTATGACCATGCATTCTCGTTGTCTTTCCATCATATTTTCTCTTTAATGCCTTTCCCATCATCTGCGCAAATATTTATCCCATTTCTTCATTTCTCCTTCCTTTCAGCGACATTTTCTTATTCATCTTTGATTCTTTAAACACTATATGATTCAGAACTTCAATTATCTTATCTCTTCAAATGTTTATTGTGTCTTGCCTCAATCTATTTTATTTATATTTCTTTTTCTCTATAATACAATATAATACAAATATTATGGTACACATACTCCGCTCTCACATTAGTGTGCGAAAGCACAAATGTCCCTATACAGTTTCATCTGACTACCATTTATGATCCCTTCCATGGTTTCCCCATTCAATTTCTCCAATTGAACAACACCTACCTTTGTCA
The DNA here is from genome assembly GCA_032191745.1 of Picea mariana. NCBI lineage: Eukaryota > Viridiplantae > Streptophyta > Pinopsida > Pinales > Pinaceae > Picea > Picea mariana. Next base: position 84,796 of record JASDQU010103379.1, on the reverse strand, counting down.
CAAATATTATCACATATGGGCCCAACCAGTGCACTTGGAACTTTCTAGGGTGCTGCAAAAAATTTGTATCGTAGAGAAAAACTAGGTCTCCCATTTGGAACTTTTTATGTTTAATATGTTTTTTATGCCATGCCTTCTCACATGCTTTCTGAACTTGCTAATGGAATCCTAGGACGAAGTGGTCTTCCTCTAGTTCTAATATCTCTAATGGTATTTTATGTACTACACCAGAATCAGTGAGCTCTGTCAGCATGGAAATGCATAGAATCGACACAATGAATTCCATGGGCATAACTGCATCCTAGCCATATACTAATCGAAATGGTGTCTGTCTCGTTAGCTTCTTACATGTAGTCTAATATGCCCATAATAATACAGGAATCCTTAAGTCCCAGTCATCTCCATTTACATTACATATCTTCTTCAGTGCTTTCTCCAAAATTGATCCAGATTGATTTCGGTGGCCTCCCACCTATTCCAACTAGCTCATTTTGGAAGTTTTCCAGTTTGGCAATTTTTTCCTAGTTTTCGGGTCCCTGACTTCTAGGATCATTTTGAGGCCCTAAACTGTGTTTTTAAAAATCACCACAATCAAACTATAGAAGGAAATAGATTCTGATGATGACATGTGTATTCCTCGGATAGACCTTTCCAACGGGCTATCGTGCGCCTAAAACATAGATCGTATGCAAAAGTTACGACCCTGAGAAGTTGATGTAGTAACTTACCCCAACAAGGCCCACATGACTTTTGGCGCTTCATCTCCTAGGGTTAGATTTTTGGATGTCTAGGGTTTTGTAATTCCTTTTTATTGTAAAAAGGCTTGGAGAGCCTCATTGTAACCATCTTCTTGTGAATGAGTGCAGTCATCAAATCTTTTCTCAGAGATAAGCCACCACCATTCTAGAAAGCTTGTTTCAGTCTGCATTTTACAGTTTCAGCATATTTCCTTATTGAATAGAAGCCAATTTTACTGTATCTCCATTATTGTTTCTTCTATTTCTGTGTTAATAATAATAACAATTTGTAGTCATTTTGTTTTTCTCCTAAAATCTGAATCAGTGGTATCATGGTGATCTGATCCTTGTCGTTCTTAATGCATGTCCTCGACAAGGTTAGGGTACGAAGAATTGGGTCTCGACCTTGTTTCTCTTGAGGAAAAAATGTCTCGCACTCCCAAGCGACCTCTCATGGCTAGAGAAAAGAAAGATAATGGGACACTAGATCCTTTCAAAAAAATTCTCAAGGAAGCCCTCACACAACAAAGGAACGAGAGGATGGATAGTCTTGCTTAAATCCTTCAGTGGCTACCAACAGGCGACTCATCTTCCTCGAGCGGAGGTGCCACCCCCTTCAAGGTACAAATCAACTTCGATATTCCTATATTTGAAGGTCAGATAGATGAATATGTTGTAGACAAATGGTTGAATCTACTAGAAGGGTATGTTTATGTCCATAACTTTTCAAACAGAGAAAATATTACTTTTGTGCTCCTCAAAGTCGTTCCCCATGTCAAATATTGGTGGGATACTTTCTGTGAGTAAAAGGAAATAGAGGATCCCTCATTATTTACTGTCATGGTCACCTGAGAGTCCTTCAGGGATGATATTAAGGAAAAATACTACCATGTCGAAAGTTATGATGACCTGTATACAAAATGGACCACACTGCGACACGAAAGAGACCAAGCAGTGCCAGAGTTCACGAATATCTTCCATACCTTGCGCACCAAGATGGGTATCAAATATTCGTAGCAACATCTGGTGCTCAAGTATCATGGTGGTCTTCATAGACACACCCAGGCCAAAATGGAGTTTTTGTACATCTCATACTTGGGCGCGGCCTATCGATATGTCGTCAAAATCAAGAAGAAGCTTAAACAAAATACACGATAATTTGGGCCTGGGAAATCCTCATAGCAAAAGAAAGGAAAGGGCAGCCCCAACCCGCAGAACAAAGGAAAGAGAAAACATGGAAAGCCTTGGGACAACCAGTCTAATCCACAAGAAAATAAGCACACTTGAAAGACAAAGAAAGATATCGGGAAGTGGTGTGACTTCCATAAAAGCCCATGGAATAACACTTTTGATTGTTTCTCAAAGCAGTTGTTGGTGGCTGAGGTGAAAGCTGTTGAATCAGATGCAAGTTTTGACTCTGATTCAGAAACAGAAAGGGGGAGACAGATCATTGATGCGGAAACCAATTCCATCATTTATACCACCAATATCCAGCCCAGTGAACCAGACGATCTAGAGGAAGGTGAGCATCTCTTTCATTCACAGATGTGGGTGAAAGGATCCTCATTGCACTTCATCATTAATATCAGTAGCCAAAATAAATTCATCTTAGCATAGATCATCAAGTAGCTATCCCTACCGACAACACTGCATCCACAACCATACACCATTGGATGGCTCTGCCAAGGAAGCGATCTTCATGTCAGCCAACATTGTCACATGTTGTATGACATCAAGCCCTTCAAAGATGAGGTATTGTGTGATTTTTCTCCTCTAGAAGTTTGTGATGTTATTTTATGCTAAAATTATTTATGGAAACATCATGTTGTATATGAGTCTAGGCCTCGCAGTGTTATTATTACTTTGAATGGGAAATTGTACAATATACCTAAGGCAATATCACCTAGTGATATTTCCTTGATATTTTCCAAGCAATACAGGAAGGTTGTCTCTCAGACCGAGAACTTTGTCTTCTTTGTGATTCGCTCTAAGAGTGATAGAAATATTGTAGCCACATCCAGGGCCTTTGCGGCTGACCTATCCACACATCAAAAGAAAGTGGATAAGGTCATGGAAAAATACAAAGATATATTCTCCTCACCTATCGAGGTACCTCTGCACTGTCAATTCAAGCATCCCATCGATATGACCCCTGGCGCACCACTACCTAATGGGTTAGTTTGTCGTCACTATCTATTATAGAATGAGGATATCAAATGCCAGATCCAATAACTGTTCCACAAGGGGAACATCCGTCCCAAATCATCACCTTCTGGGAGCCTAATCATGTTCGTGTAGAATAAATATGGGACCTGGAAACTCTTCATTGATTATCGGGCCCTAAATAAATTCACAGTCAGGAACCAGTACCTGATTCCCCAAATCAATGATCTCCTTCATCAACTCAAGGGGGGCAAATACTTCAGTAAGATTGATCTGAATTATGGCTACCACTAGGTCTCAATAGAATAGACAGATTTATGGAACACTACCTTTAACTTAAAAGAAGGTTTTTTTGAATGGCTGGTCATGCCTTTTGGTTTGAAAAATGCTCCAGAAACTTTCATGAGGATGATGGATGATATCCTATGACCTTTCACTAATTCTTTTGTAGTGGTGTATCTGGATGACATCCTCATCTAAAACAAGACTTGGGAATAACACTTGCAGCATATTCAGGGTTCTACACACCCTACGACAGCACAAGCTATATGCCAACTTGGAAAAATGCTCCTTCGGCATGGAGAGGTTCCATTACCTAGTCCACATCATTGATAAACATGGTGTGCATGTGGATCCAACCAAGATCCAGGTAATTCATGACTAGCCAACCCCAACCACACTCACTGAGCTTTGGAGCTTCTTATACCTTGCCAATTTCTATCGCAGGTTCATGTTAGGATTCTCCCATATTGCATGGGCCCTCAGCCAAGTAACCAGAGGTGTTGGTAAGGAAACATTTGTGTGGGGAATGTCCCAAAATCAAGTGTTTGATGATTTGAAGTATCGTTTGTTCTCAACCTTGGTACTTTCATTATCGGACCTGCAACAACCCTTTAAGTTCGAGACAAATGCTTCAGACTATGTTGTGGGCACAATCCTCACTTAGCACGACCACCACATGTCCTATCATAGTGAGACACTATCAAATGTCATTCATAAGTACCCTATTAATGAAAAATAAATGTACTCCATTCTGCAAGCCTGCCGCCATTGGAGGCATTACATTCTTTGGAAGGAGACAGTCATCCACACTGATCATAAGCCATTGTAGTTCATGCAGACATAAGGAAAATTGCAAAATGACCTCCATTAGAAGTGGTCCACATACTTGCAACAGTTCCACCTCTACATCAAGTATAAAATAGGAAGTACCAACTAATTCGTTGATTTTCTCAGGCAACCTCTAGTCACGACACTCACCACGATGCTAGACTCTTGCGGCCACGAGACCTCCATATGGCCCCACCTCTATGAGACAAACCCTGACTTCACCACCTCCTACCAAATGTTGGGTGCAAACTCAGTTGTCACTAATTTCCATCTTTAGGATGGGTTGTTGTGCCATCTGGGCCATATTTGTGTTCCATCAAGAGAGTGATCGAAGTTGATTTGGGAATCCCACTACAATTAGGTGGTCGGAAACTTTGGCATCGAAAAGATAGTGGAAGTGCTGCAGAAACATTTCTACTGTCTGAAAATTAGACAGGATGTCAGCAAGTATATTAGGTCATGCATTGTCTATGCTATTTCCAAACCGACCACTAATAAATAAGGCATGTAAACCACTTTTCCTACTACTGACAGGCCATGCGAATCCATATCAATGGACTACATGTCGGGCCTTCCATCCACCAAGAGGGGAAATCACTATGTTTTTGTTGTTGTTGATCGCTTTTCCAAGATGGAAATTCTGGCCACCTGCAAGAAGAGCATCATAGCAAAGGCCACTGCCAAGCTCTTCTTTGAATGAGTCTAGGTACATTTTGGAATCCCAAAAACCATTGTCTCATATTGAGATAGCCAGTTCCTCAACACATTATGGTCGAGCCTCTAGTCACTGTTGCACACCAAGCTCACCTAATCCACTTCCTTCCACCCCCAGATAGATGGCCAAACCAAGGTCGTCAATAATTTGATCATGCATATCCTACACATGTACAATACCAAGAATCCTCTCACATGGGATGAGAATCTTCCCTACGTTCAACATAGATACAATCAATCCCTACATAGCTCAACCGACCACAACCCCTTTCAGGTTGGGTTGGGATTCTAGCCATTGGGTCCCATGGATGTTGCACTACCCCTTGTGGCCACCCCAACTAACTCGTCACCTACTCCAACTGAAGCTGACAAATCCACCTGGTTCATTAATAATATCCATCACATTTGCCAATAGTTTCGGGATATTTTACAGAAGTCCAATGCCAAGTACAAGTAGCGTCATGATCAACACCAGGTGCCACATAAGTTTCAGGTGGGAGACAAAGTTTGGTTTCACTTATAGAAAGAATGCCTTACATGGCCCCATCGTAAGATTTTCCCACTCCATTATGGACCTTACACCATCCCCAAGGTTGTGGGTGACAATTATTTTGAGCTCAACATTCCCCCTTTCCTTGTCCCGAACCCAGTGTTCAACGTGGATCTCCTTCGACCATATTTCCCACCATTATTTGACACATATGAGATAGCAGAATAGTTGAAACCAACAGAGCTCAACCCTGATTGCATGTAATAATCATTTAGTGATCATATTGTGGAAACAAAAGTCAAGGTCACTCTCCAACAAAGGATCCAGCTTTATCAAGTTGTCAAAGCAGGGAAGCTCCTGCACCAAGGCAAGTTGCTCACCTAGGGACAAATTCAACAGAAATTTCCTCATCTGATGGGGGAACTCAAAACAATGGAGACAATCCCTTCCTAAGGGGGGGGGGGGATTGATACAGATGGATGTCGTTGGCCTCCCACCTATTCCAACTGGCTCATTTTGGCAGTTTTTCCTAGTTTTTGGGTCCTCAAATTATGGGGTCATTTTGAGGCCCTAAACAACGTTTTTAGGGTTTGCCATAATCATACTATACATGGAGTTATATTCTTATGGAAACATGTGTATTCCTCATATATACCTTTCCAATGGGCTATCGTGCGCCTAAAATGAAGATTGTATGCAAAAGTTACGACCCTAGGAAGTTGATGTAGTAACTTACCCCAACAAGGCCCACATGACTTTTGGTGCTTCATCTCCTAGGGTTAGGTTTTTTGGATGTGTAGGGTTTTGTAATTCCTGTTTATTGTGAAAATTATTGGAGAGCCTCATGTAACCATATTCTTTCAAATGAGTTCAACCTTCACATATCTTCTTAGAGATAAGCCGCCACCATTCTAGCAAGCTTGTTTCAGTCTGCATTTTACAGTTTGAGCATATTTCCTTATTGAATAGAAGCCAGTTTTACTATATGTTTGTTATTGTTTCTTCTATTTCTATGTTAATAATAATAATAATTTGTATTCATTTCATTTTTCTCATAAAATCCGGATCAACAATCTTGTTAAATGCTTCCACTATTCCATTCACGTGAGAATGATAAGGCGTTCTCTTCTAGTGATGAGTATGAAATTATTTTGTCAAGGAAACAATTGTTCTATTCAAGAAATGCCCCCCCTGATCACTCACAATGAAATTGTGCAACAGTATTCATGTTGCAATATCTTACATGTTCTACTTCATCCCATTAGGTCAAATAATATGTCGCAGTGATTATATATCTTTCTCCTAAATTTGGTTTTGGTGGGTTGATCAGTCCAATGAAATCAACTGCATATTTATCAAAAGATTGCAATGTAGCATGTGGTACTAAAGGCATCTCGTCTCTTCTAGATGTATTTCCAACTATTTGACAAGCATCACAAGTCTGACAAAACTCCTCAACATCTTTATGAAGGGTGGGCCACCAAAGTCCTGCATGCAAAATCTTCTAAGTCATCGCTTTCCTTGCCTAGTGGCCTCCCACAACTCCTTCACGTGCCTCTTATAATATCATAGGCCTTTCATGCTCCAATACACATCGTTGAATAATACCATATGCGCCTAACTTATACGAATTCCATGCTATAAGCTGATAATTTGTTGCCTTCACTACTAATTATTTCTTCTGTGTAGTTGTAAAGTCGGGTGGGGCTACTTCTATGCTTAGGAAATAAAGAATATATGTGAAGTAATCATTGAGCATATGTTCTTATAACAAGTGCACATGTGGTAGACTGTCACCCAAATTTCCTGCATCTTCCCATGTTAGTATGTGTGACAAATGATCAGGTCTTGAGTTCAATTTTTCTAGTTTCACAGCCACTTCAAAATCATACTCCTGAAATAGTAATATCCATATGCATATCTTCCCCCCCAACACTGTCTTATTGACTAAATATCTCAGCACAGAATGATTTTTATACATCTTAAAATGTGAGCCTAGAAGATAATGTCTGAACTTTTGTAGTGTATACATCATTGTCAGTCCTTCACGTTCTATAGTAGTATATTTTTGTTCAGTAATCGACAACTTCCTGCTGGCAAATGCAATGGGATGATCCAAACCTCCTTCCCCTAGTTGAGCTAGAAATTTTCCTAACGCTATAGATGATACATTTACATGGACATGGAATTCCTTCTTCCAACATGGAAATACTAGAATTGGCGTGGTAACCAGTTCTTCTTCAAGGTGTCCAAACTTTGTTGACATTCCACATTCCATTGAAACTTGACCTCCTTCTTCAACAACTTCTCCAATGGGGTTTTGATCTGCGCATATCCCCTAATAAACTTTCTATATTACCTCGTATAACCTAATGTTTCTCTCAACTATCACACTGAAGTAGGTGGTGGTAAATCAACAATAACAAAAATATTCATAGAATCAACCAAAAGTCCTTGTTTACATACTACATGACCCAACATGATACCAAAAGGTGCGCAGAAAATTCACTTATTCAAGTTCAAAGAGATATGGAATTATCTACATCTTTCCAACATCAAGCACGGAGTTTCAACATGGTCTTTTAGAAAATTGAACATTGTTCAATCATCCAAATAGACTTCTAGGAATTTATGAATGAATTCTTTAAAATTTTTGACAACAACTCAGAAAATTACTACTGGCGCATTTTTAATTCCAAAAGGCATGATTGTATACTAATAACATCCCCATTATGTCATAAATTTTGTCTTATGTCGATCTTCCTACACAATCTTAATCTGGTGATACCCAGAGAATCCATCAATAAATGAGTAAGCTTCATGTCTTCCTACATTCTCCAAAACTTCATCTGTCAACGGAGTAGGAAATGGGTCTTGTAAGAATACATCATTCAATTTCCGCAGATCCACACAAATTCTAATTCCACCTATTTTATTGTCCTAAATCACCATCGAAATGATTCATTCTTACTCTATGATAGGTTCAATAATCTCATCTTCAAACATCCTATCTATTTCTTCTTATATAGTGGGTTCAATCTATACGGTCTCTGCTTCATTGGATTGGCATCTGGATTCAAAGGAATCTTCATCTCCTCTAGCTCCCCAACAATCCCTTTCATCTTTGAGAATGTAATCGGAAAATGATCATGGTATTCGCATGGTAAATCAACAATCTTCTCAACAATTTCCCCATTCTAGTAATATCCAATTTTTGTGAACTTGGGATTATCCTTTGTACCAATATTCACTTTTCACATTCTCAATGTCTTTTCTTACTCAAAAAAATCAAGTTCGGGACCCTCTACTATGTTTTCTCCTTCGGTTTCTGGTAATTTCAAATTCCTTAGGTCTTTGTCCTCCTAGTATTATCCAACAACATTATATCATTCCAAAACCTCTTGAATAGTTGCAAAATATCTGGGTGCACTACATAAAGTTGTCGGTATCTTTGAATCTTCTGGTGTAAATATCTTGGTCTTGACAATCTGCAGAATTGTGTCTATTGAAGGGGTATCATCTTCAAACTTGAAAGTTACCTTAAAGTCGCAAGTCAAGTATTTCTAGTCTTTTGTTCCTCTGTGTAATTCCAGTTCAAAATTCCATTTCTTCAGGATTGTATCCAAGGTGTGTACAAACAAGTGTGTCCATTCTTTCTTAAGTACTAAACTCCATGTCACAGTCCACTATGTAATATGATCTATAGGATAACTCAACCCAATATACTTTTGCACGGAATATTCATTTACCATTTTGAACTTGACCTGTAACAACCTTCTACATTGTTTCCAATTATTTATTCCATCCTTATGTCCAACTCACCATCTTCCAGGGGTCACTTTCAATGCAATTTCTAAAGCTAGCAATATTTGTTGATATAGTATTTGCAATTCAAAATATTTTACAAAAATATATACATATGTTAGTCCATCATACTTCAGGTGATCACATGCTTCAGCTCCAATCCAGTGCAATGTGTGAGTAATATGAGCACATATCCTTGTAGATACTTCATGCAATCTCTGTTGCCAATGTTCCAGGGCTTATTTTGAATCTAATGCGCAAGAAATGATACTTCGCCAACTGAGTACACCTTTAGTAGTCAGATTAATATAGTCATCCATCCACGTGGTCATACTGTAAAGCTTATCGAGTACTTTTCCCTTCGCTGGCTCCATATATCGTCTTCCTTCTATGGGATCCAATGACGCAGTAACTCTCAATTCTGCTACTTCAAAGATCATTTACCTCTTCTTCAGACCAATAATAGTTTGGTTATCAAAATACCAATTGAGTCCAATCAAATTTGGATAAGGTTTTCTACCATCTACTATTTCAATTACTTCAAAGTCTGTTATGATGTGCACTTCATCGATGTTAACAGTCACCCATGTCAGTCTTCCAATCGGGACAATCTTATGTTGATTTTCTAACCTCAACTAAATAGGTGACCAAATTAACTTAGGTTTTCCCATCATTTCCCATGTCTGCCTCAGAATGAAATTCACATCAGATTCCAAATCCAAAATGATTTTATCCATATCGTAATCCCATGCCTACGCTTTAAGTCAGAATTCCCTATTCGTCCTTTTCTTGTGATGTACCTGGTTAACTTCTCATTGTGCACTAGGTTCTTCTTTATCTTATGCACACTGATCGATCATCTCATGTAGTGTGTTCAATGCAATTTCATCCTTCATTAGTTCTAAACAACTCTTTAAGAAACTTTTCAGAGTACCAACCTTCTCAATTGTCCTTTCTATCATTGAGTTGTCATAGGCTGGAGGCATGTCATACACAAGCGGCCTGTCATACAAAGGTTTTGAATTTGATTCTACCCATTCTATTTCTAGTAGATCCTTCCTTGCTTTCTTATACGTGTCTCTCTCCCTTCGAGGATCAAACGTCGGAGAAGGTTTTTTTTTTCCTGACCCACTGGTTAGTCTGAATTCCTTTTTATGTTGCATCAGCTCATGTTATTGCTCCTCCATGCATAATTGTTGCTAATCTTGGTCGATCATTGTGCTCTTCTGCTGCTATCATCTGAACATTTTGGTTCCTCTTTTTCTACCACTTCGCAATCAGTTGTGGTCATTCTTCCATTGCATGGTCCATATTTCTATAGTATGTGAACGTTGTACAAGGATTCTAACAATCTTGCGCCAAATTCACATGCTAGTTACACTTATAACAAATAATCGGTCCTCTTTCTCTGATGAATCCTCCTCTTCCCCGACCTATGAGTCCTCCTCTTCCTCCTTGATTGTAGCCTCTTGGAGTATTTTATCGTTGTACCCCTCCTTCTAGTCCTTCTTCCCCTTATACTTTGTATGCATCTACGGTGTGTTCTCTCATGAGATCGAATCAGAGACATTCCTTTTCGTCGTTCCCTACTGACTTACAAAAATTACAAAATAATTTCTTGGCAATTCTCTAATACTTTTTCATCAAAGGAAAGGAAACTGGGTGATGACCCATTGTTCTATGTATCTCACAATATACTCCTCCTCCTAGTTCCAAGGGATTCAGGGCTCCTATAGCCAAATATTCTCTAAAATTTGGATACTTGTTCTTATGATGACCTTTCATTCTATATGTAACACACCATACTTCTTCATGCTTTTCTTTCCCTTTGGAAAGCTCCTACAACTAAATGGTCAATGCTTCTAAATACGATTTAACCTGATCCATCCCTGTGCTATTTTCTCTTACAGAGGATGCTTCCATCTTCATGGGGATTTCTAGCGCTTCTGACTATGACATAATATTTTGTTGCATTAAGGGGCATCATATATGAGGTAACAATCCCGCAATGAACCATTCCCTATGTTTCTCATATGGAATCTGGAAGGTCAATTGATCCTTCAATATCTTGAATATCTTATCAAAATGCCATACTGATTCATTCTGTAGCTGCTTAATCTCTTCATTTCTATAATACATTGCGACTCAGACTTCAGTTTCTAGAACTCTTTTAACAAGGATTGCCTGATGTGTTCCAACATTCTACCCTTTCCCACGAGTGCAATGAACGGATTCTTCATATACCAGAGTAACGCGCAGTCTCTGAACGTCATTGCTAACTGTGTGATTTTCGCATCATCATTCTGGACATTATTCCCTGTCCATATTGCTTCACAAACAAACAATTGTTGTTCCAAATCTTTTGAACCTACTTCGTGAAAGACATGCATTCTTAAAGTGGGGTCTACTCCCTCCATCATGTACTGTGCAGTATTCTTCCTTGGTGACACTACCTAAAGCTGTGTTGTTGTATGACTTCCACTAGTTTGACTACCTTTATTGTTGTCTTTGCTTCCTTCACTAACTACAAGTGACAAAATTTCAGATCTTACCTCAGTTCTTGGAGACACACATGAGGTTGTGTGTTTGACGTAGAGTCTGGCCTGACTGGGATGTAATGGATCTCCTTCTGTTAGATTGAGCTGATGATCCTTTTCCTTTTCCTCTGTGTGCAACATTCCTTTGATCTAGAGTACTACACCAATGTCTCTTTCCTCAACTTCATTGTGTTTCTCTTCTCTATCATCCACGATTCTCTTCCTATTGTACCAAAATCTTTTTCCATTACGAAATACTCCAGTCTCTTCTTTTGTAGTACATTCTTCTTCTCTCGACATTCTTAGTCAGTTTGTTCCTTATTCATTCTTTCTTGTATCCCTCTTCTTCATACAATCAAACCATCCCCTAGTCAGCCCCCAGTCCCCCTATGCGTGCGAAGGCACCTAGTTTCTAGGGAAATTAGGTTCCATATTCATAACCCCCTTATCACAACAACATCATGATCTAAGTAGACAGTGATTTCAAATATCTTCCACGTGGAAATTTAAGGAAATTTCTTTCGGTAGCACTATATGACTGAGTACAATCTATAGCAAATTCAGTAATATAACCCCCCAATACACTATCCAGCCAAAAATCAACTACACACGAGATCTAGTTACTTATATTATTAACTTGTTGAATCAGCTCAGGGGTCCAATTCCTCATAACCACAGTGTAGAATGTTCCATTCTTTTCAACTAATCTTTGTAACCACTTAGCCAAAACTATTGGGAAATCAACAAAGAAAATCTCATGTAAATGTGTAAATGCATACCTCTATAACCCTTGTTCCAAACTTATCTACGGGTTCTTATTCTGATCACTAGAAAACTCATGCTCATTTTCCTCTAACCATTGTCCAATCTCTTCCTTATTTGGTCTCCACATTCCCCTTAGTCGCAGATCGTGGTCCTGACAACAGAACCATTTGTTGGTGCACGGTAGGAATATTTGGGGTTCAACATTAATCCTCCAACAAAACCCTAAGATACTGGCCCTTTCGGCATCACCCGCAAGTAGGTGAAATCTCACTCGAGGTATCTATGGGGACTGCAGGAACCAGGTTTTTTCATTCATGAAGGGATGGGAGGCATTCATCATAACTATTACACCTAACATATGTTCATTATATCTTATGTGTGCAGAAACATCAAAGAAAATAACATATACATATTAACCAAGCATTCATTAAGTGTACGCAATAAACAAAATAGTAAACATATCATAACACATTTACACCAGGATTTAACATGGTTCACCCAAGATTGGCTACATCCACAATGGCCGACTTCTTATATTATTATTCAAAATCATCCCTTACAAAATATGTGCATTGTGCTCATACATGATATCTTAGATATACCCCAAAATGGCCTTGTCGTTCGTGCATACAGTGCATACTTAGCTCTTCTTACTTGCTCACATATTCTTCTCCCATAATCTCATCCTACTTTCTACCCAAAAACCCTTACATATTTATACTATTACATTAGGGATTAGTTTGTTTCAAAGGACCCAAAATACCTGATGAATTCTAATCGTCTTCCTTCTTTCGCACGTGATGATCCTGAAAATGTGCTAACTATCTTCTTTCTTTGGTGTGCGCTCTTGCACAGTTTCCCAAAAATGGTCCCAAAAGTCTTGTCCCGACAATTGTCAATGCTACAACTTTGCTACTTTGAGACACAAGTGCGAAGGAGATTCTTACACTAGTGATCCCACAAGTTTATACCCTTGGATGTGCCTAAAAATGTTTAAGCATATAGGAAACCCAATAACACTTGCATATTCTTAATCTTTAAGAAATGTAAGATACCAATTAAACTTGTTGGTCCTAACCTAAAGTCCTTCCAAATTATTAAAGTACAATTTGTAATATTATCTAATTTTAGTCAAGAAAGGAGAGAGAGCCACCTCAATATAGTCCTTAACTATTTGAGAATCCAAGTCTAACCACAACCAACTAAAACTAAACCTTCCTTAAAACCCAAGTCTACCCATAACGAATTGAAACTACACCTTAGAGATAATGTTGAGATTCACTTCTTCAAATAACCTATTTCCCAAAACTTCAAAACATCTCCTTTAATTGAAGTGAGATCCTCTACGTTATAGAGGATCTCCCCACACCGTCCCATCACTTTATGTGACGTAAACAATGCTATTGCACCGCAAAGTGTTTGGGTTAAGTCTCGTTCAGTAAGTGAGTATTCATTTGATTTAATCAATGTGTTACCACACATTTAGATGCTCCAAACCAAAATATTCCTTTATGCATAGCCCCACTTACGACTTCAAGTTTTTAAAGTTAATTGTCATGCAACTTTGATTTATTAATTAAAGTGCTTCAAAGTTGGTTTTCATGTAACACTTATTAGATATTTATATTCTTAATGTTTAATGTTTGTATCTAGATTGAGACTTACGACAAGATTCCCAAATTTATGATTTTAAATATTTTATAATAATGTTCCCACACTTGTGATAGACTTAAGGTGTGACTTTATATTTGTATTTAAAATGTTCTTAATTATATTAGAGCCAATCATTCGTGCAATGCATACAATTTAAATTTAAAATCTAAGATGAAACACCTATTCTTTCTCCTTGTTATAATTTTGTTGTTTGAGTTTGTATTGCATCACGTATTACATGTGTTTGATAGTTTCCAATTTTTGTCACGATATTTATTAAGTATTTTTGCAAGAACATACATGTAAGTCCAACTTATTATTGTCTCGTGAGACAGCTTAGACGGTAAGACGGTACCTTTCTCCAAGAGATGGGAGGAGGTCTTGTGGTCGAACCCTGCTGAGTCTCCGGGATGGATTTTGTAATGATGTTGCTATGTAAAAAGTTTATATACTGATGAATATAAACGAGAAACTTTCCCGTGGAAAAAAAAAAGTTCAACTTATTGTTGAAATTCTTTTTGATGTTTGAAGTTCATGTAAGTACATAGCTTCCATCAAGGATCCTCGCAAGTTACCCAATTCAATTGGGCATAAGCACTCTACTAGTAGTGATTCCAATGGGAGTGGATCTGACATTTCATATGCATCTACTGCTCGCAGTGTGTTAATGTAGGGTAATTGAATTTAAATGCATCAAATTACTATGTGTGCATACATATTTAAATATCATTTTTTAACGATTTTTTAATTTATTGTTGTTAATCATGTTCCATAGTTTCACATATTTGTAATTTCTAATTCTTACAGTAACATGTGAAATTCACTGAGAACTTAGTTAGATAAATTCACACAAAGCTTGCCAAAAGAATCAAAGAGAAAGAATTGAGAATGAATGTGCAAAGTGTATTACATGAGTGAGTAATAAATACATGAATAATCCCTAATAATAGGTCAATGTGCGATAGATAGCTACATGACCAAGAGAATTTTCCTTGGTAGTGATATAGAGTGAAGTAGACACTCCTTGACGGAAAACAAAGTTTAACCACCACCTGGTATGATTCAATTATCAAAGAAATCAACAATTAATTGAGTCTACATGTGTGGGGGAGAGAGAAGAGCATGCATGCATGAGATATGTACCCTCCTTCTCTTAAGCATGAAACAATAAATTATTGCATGAGAGAAAAACAATTGTTACATGCATGAGTTGACCTCCACTA
>JASDQU010103379.1:27282-42274 GCA_032191745.1 Picea mariana | reverse complement strand
AGAAGGAGGGTTGAGACCATATATGTTCATGTTGTCAATGGGGAAAAGACGATACAACAAATTGATGGAAGAAGCAATTTCCCTATGATATAAAGCTCCATTGTTGAAAATATGATTTAGTAAAACACAATATTTATTTTTCTTACTTGAGAAAAGACGAAAATAACATAGTCAGATATTGATATCCAATTAGTATGAAAACAACATTCCTTATTTTTACCCCTATGTGTGTGTGTGTCAGCACTACCCTAAAATTTTATTTTCTTCTCCTAGTAGCCCAACATAATGATATTAAATTTAAGTCATTATCAAGTTCTATCTTTTTCACAAGTATTTTAAGTTTCTTATTCCATTGATAATTAATAGGAGTGATCAATTTGTTTTTATCAAGGGGACTTACAAGTGTAAAGATTATCAAATGCAAACTCCACAAAAATTGATAGCATGGACGATATTATTTAATGGTTCTGGTGTTAGTTCATACTGTCCATATTGATTTCAAGTAATTGTGTAAACACTATGGGACATGAGCACAATAATATGTTTTATTATGTTGTATGGTTATATTACCCTATGAGAATTGGTTGAATGCTCAACCCACAAAATTACATAAATAACAATATGCACAATAATGAGTGGAGCATCATCAATGGATTTTTGAATGATAGTCATAGTATTGGTCATGGTAATGAAGTCACCAACATGAAATAAAACTTAATAATTTAATTTGGAGTAAACTTGGTTTTAATTATATTTCCTTCCCAAGTTCAAAGAGGTTGAGGCCAATACACCCATTCTTTTAAGTAAACACTAACTTATATCTCATTCCAATAAATCTATTTTAATATGGAAAATTCTAGTGCATTCTTTGTGAAAATATGCATGATATGGTGTGGTAGTTGAAGATTGGTTGTTTGTGATTCTTTTACATGTAATTGCATACAAAACACCATGTGTTGGTAGTAGGCCACACTACAAGAAAATGGTGGAGGAGTGTAATCAATGGCTTGCACCTATTAGCAAGGATTCTCCAAAAGTAGAACCGGTACTTGAACATGCATAGAAGGAAAAGATGAAAACACAAGAAATGAACATGAGTAATAACCTGACCACGTGCCTAGTGGTAAAACACCATTAATTATATAGAGCAATGCAAGACAAAAATGATCCAAGTGTGCATTGATGGCCACCCACCTCTTCCACTAAATCAATATGGTTCTCCATCTTGGTATTTTTTTTGTCGACAACTTTTCAGGTCCTAAACTTTCAAATCTATTTTGAGGCCTTAAACGATGTTTTCTAGCCATTTGGGGGCCTAGGGTTGAAATGGTATGCTTAGGCCTATCAACAATTGTACTTATCAATTATATCTCTCCAGCAAGCTATTGTGTGCCCCAAATGAAGATTGCATGCCAATGTCGTACCCTCGAGAAGTTGATGTATCAACTAACCACCTCGAGGCCCACAATCCTTTTGGCCCTTTGTCTCCTAGGGTAGGGTTTTTGATATTTAGGGTTTAGTAATTTATGTTAAAAGGTCATTTTGGCCTCTTGTAATGTTTATTGTGAATGGTCATAGTCGAAACCTCTCTCTTAAGAGATAAACTACCACCATTTTATCTAGTTTGTATTTCTTTGCATTTCATAGTCTTTTCCTATTTCATTTATTAATAGAATTTGGATCTCACTGCATCACTGTGATCTCTACAATATTTTTGTGTGTGTTTATTCACATTCTTGTCTTTCATTTCATTCTATGTAAAATCAAATAATAATAAAAAATTGAAACACTTATGGTTTCAGTAAAGAAATGTAAGGAGGAAGGAGATATTTAAACCCTTTTGGTTCAGAAGAATGAATTCAAGAAATGAGCTATTGAAACAATTAGTGTTTCAAAGGAGGAAGGAAAGAGTGAGAAGATTGAAAAATAGGGCCAGGATCTGGTTGGGAGGTTTGTATAGAATGGTTTTATGCATTACATCCTATTTATCAAGAATGTTGTGTCTTCAATTTTTTTTCTTCATGTTTTGAATGATAGAAAGGTAAAACCGAAATTGAATAAAGTTCAAATTTATCATGAATGAGTTAAATTAATTAAGAAATATTTTATTTTACTTGAGCTGGGTTTTCACTTTTGTTTCTTTAAGTTCACGTAAAACCGAAATTGAATAAAAAAGTCCATCTTCACCTTTAATGAATTGAACTGATAAGTGATATTTCATTTAATTTGATATGGGATTTCACTTTTTTTTCTTAAGGTTATGAATGACCATTTTTTGTGATCCTGGTCATGATGGATTAGTTCACCTCATTAATCACAATGCCACCATTGGTATTGTAAATATATAAGCAATCAAGGAATTTGATCCCATACAAGCATATAAAGTTATAGAGAGACAAGATAGACAATGAGATTAGAATGATGGCATGTCTGCATGGAATGAGGATCATGCCAACAATGATAAATCTGATTGAGGCCTCTAAGATTATTCCAAAACATTCCCTATGCCTCTACAACATGTGCATGGTGGATATGTCAAAGATATCTTCTACAATATTGATGGTTTACAAGGCTAGGAAAAATGGCCCTCCCCTTCTAAAACTTAAATTGATTGCAATAAGGCCATGCAATGGTTGTGTTTTAGGTGTATGGGAGGATGAGAGAAGTAGCAATGAAGCCCATGACTTCCATATCTCCAACCCAAGACATGCAAGAGGATATCTACAACATTGTTGGTCAAAAGTGGATCACCATGATCATACTCCCCCTTTCACAAATACCAGTGTGTCGACAATGTCCTAGAGTTTGTGAATCTAGGATTCTAGATAGTGAACCAAAGGGTAATGGAGCATACGCCTTACTCGATAGGTATCCTAGTGGACAAAGGCCAACTAGGGGACCAGTCCCAACTATCACCTTCCAATGTAGACCATCATGTCATTTCCCTTTTCTTCGAAGGTCCAGATAACCATGAGGCACTGGTGTTTGGAAGAAGAATGGTGGATCATCTTGACATTAAGTTGATGATCATAAGGTTACTACCTTGCACTAAGTTCAACCACAAAGCCATCAACTAGATGGAATTTTAGGCAATAAAGCAAGGAAAAAGATAAAATTACCTGATCTTCTAACTCAAACAAGGAGGGCCAAGCTTGTTGATACTTGAACTTCCACATAATTCCTTACCAATGAACTTACAAAGCAATCTGAATTTGAGCGATCAACTCACATGTTTCTCCTCTTCCTGGGTGGTCACATTTTGATATAGAAGGGATCACTTCCAATATGCAACACCAAGGATAAGTATAAGGAAATATGCATATGCAATGATAAGGACGTATGTTACAGCTAGAGTAGCAAGTGGCAAGGGAATGTTATATGACATGTGTCCATGTTGAAGAGGCTATGGACAAATGTTGAAACATTATAGAGGAATCCTTCCGTTAGAAAAATTCCTTCAACATTATAATATTTTCATTTTTTAAAATTTTTAAAATAAAACCATTTGAAAATTAATTCAATTTCTTCATACCTTTAAAACATTTTTAAAAAACTAATACAAAGTGATGGGAAATTCACTGATAATTGAAACGTATAGTCCCAAGTAGAGACTATAAGATATAAAGAGATAATTTTATGGTAAAAGTAATTTGATAATCTAAAATATTAGTTGTATCTAATTTATTTTAATATGCACTTGTTAAAAAAACATGTTAAAAAGTTACTAGGGCTTATGTGTACTATAAAATAGTGTTAATCATAAAAAAAAAAAAATTAGGCACATTGGAGAAGGTTATAAGTATTACTAAAGTGAATTACAATATATACAAAGGTAACACGACATTATATCAAATAAAAAAATCACAGGCATATTCAGCACTCCGTAATCATGGATAAATACTTCTTCCATCATACAGTTATCAATTGGCTACTATCGGAGACTGCTACCACCAGATCGACATCTTTCTTTCATCCGGAGAAATATAACAAAAATCAAAACATATGATAACCCACTGGCTCTGCTGGCTTCCAGGTTCAGGACACTCCATTACACTTGGCTGTGATCGTATCCTTGGCTTGGACGTAGTATCCACCCTACCACCGCAGTTGTTAGCTCATCTCCATTCTAAAAATATATGGTATCTCTACCAAGCCAGAGACAATTCTAGATCAGACTACTACAATCCACTTTCAAAAAACTCAACTATAAACATATTTATCGCGAACATAACAAATCAACTATCAAAGGCAGCACTCCAGAAAAAGGAGGGTATCATATATTACAAACTTTGGATAGATGGTCATGAGGGCCCTCCCCTCTTTCTAACACTTTTCTAATATCAACTCCTCTCACCTCAGCGGACTTTCATGATTTGGAAGTTGGAGTTTTCTCCTAGTCTTTGAATTTCTTTTTTTTCTAAATAAATTTTATTTGCTAGCTTTCTCACAATCTCCTAGCAGCATCCTTTGTTTTCTCGCCATTTCACTTTTATGAACATTCCCCCTTTGATAGTCGAGAAACTGCTATAGGATAAAGTTTCTTTCTTTCTCATACATCAGCTAACTCTACAACTGTGATAGTAACTTCCTGTTTTGAAAAAACATTATATATCAATATAATTGAGAATTTTTCTCGTTGAAAAAAAATAAAAAATTCACAAAAGAATATCCTTGGTATGCTATTTTTATTATAATGTAATTTTAAAGTCATGGACAACCAAGCTTTTAATGTTGGACATATAATTTCTATTTCTAATCAAATTGTCTCTTTTTTACATGAAGCAAAACGTCATGGAACATCAAATTTCATAATCATTTGATGAAAAAGAAAATCAAGTCTAAGCTTTCACATATAGATTCCAATGGTTATATCATACTCTTTCATACTTCTACCCTAATAAATTTCATATGAAACATAATATGTGATCGGACTTTTAACTCCGTTTGTAAGACTTAATTCGACATAATATTTCTGAAATTAATTAAGAAATTAAAAAAAAAAAGGAAAAGAAATAAAACATGTAAAAGTTAATAAATATACATCAAAATATATGGGTAGGGTATGTATACTTTTGTAAATTTTAGCACTCAAATTATTATGTAGATGAAGTCTCTTATCCCACAAACAAAAGAATTTCATATACCAATTTGATGTATAGCTTTGATGTAACCTTAAAATTAGATGATTATTTTTATTATATCCACTTTTCTTTATGAAAATATATATTAATATAAAAGGAACCATCTAAGTGATATTATCATGACCATATTAATTGTGAATTATGTAATGCTACATATAATACATTAATATATAATAATAAAACCAAGTGATATTATATATATAGTTTGGTGATGATATGAAATATATAAACTATTTTCTAGAAGATGAAATAGAATTTTCACAAAGGCATTCAAAGATAAACCAAGTTTAATGGGAGAAGGAGGAGTAATTCAAATAAAAAAATGAAATTCATATTCAACTTAACCTTTATATAATATTAGGTATTTGCAAACCAAATCCGTATTAATTAGAAATGCATATATCTATTGTTTTGTAGGGCAGGKTGATACACGCAAAAAACCTAGAAAAAATGATMAAGATCAAAACAAAGAAATAGATAGTTCCATACAAGARCATGAAAATGAAGAAATGGTCCARTCAATCTTGGAATTCAGATCARGCCCCCCTAGATCTAGTGTAGTTGATTTTTAATCTATCCTTAGTAAATTATTGATAGGTAACAAACACAATGATTYTTTATAAGTCCTTYGAAATCTTTAACAACTATTTGAAGACCATGTTAAGGGAGTTTGGCCATTAWTTTCCCTATAAATAAAGGCTTGAGGTCTCTCCATTCATCATCCATCCATTGATAGYAAGGTTATTCCATCAGAATCACACTAGAAATGTTGAGGACCTCTTCCTCTTAATAGTGCCTTTCATATATAGGTACCTTGCTCACGCACTAAGGAGGGGATCATACATACACCAATGAAACCAAGGACCCAATCCAAGGAGAGGATTTTGGAGCCCACAAGTCTTCATAAAGTTCTTTTCAGAGGTGTATGTTTGACCGATCTATTTGGTATGGAGTCAATATTTCATTCTTTATAGCCTCTTGTTCATGTAATGGTTTTGTTTCATGCTTTGTCCATTTAATTCATGAATAATATGAGTTTGAGAAAGGTAGATGTAGCTTAGAATTAGGGTTTCTAATTCTTACAACCATTATTATTTGTGTCTGATTCACAACCATCAAGTTAGTCTAGTTTGCACACAATAATCACAAATTGCACACAACAATGGAAAACACCATAGTCGTGGGTCTAGTTTGCCTTATGTTAGCACTAGAAGTTGTTCTTAGACTTCTTTAAGAACAAGTCTAATACCCATCATAATTTGAAAAATTAAATAAATTTAAATTGGGTGGATAATCAAGAAAGAACAAGAAAGAGGGCCACAGTATGACTGTAGATCAGTGATCTACCATTGGGATTGGAGTCAAAACCACTCTATAGATTGAAGGCAATCAAGTTAAATATCAGGTGAAGATCTTATATGATGATGATTCGAAGAAAGGAAAGTGAAAAAAAAGAAGAATGTCTACTAAACAGAGATCATCTCTGCAAAATAGATGGAAAAATGCTTGAACAAAAACAATGATTAACAGGCCAGCTACAACATATCCTTTGCTGCTCAGGGATCCATTAATCAAAGGAAACCTTTGATCCTCAAAACCTACAATATATTCAATCAATAAGATAACAAAACAAATGAAAAACAAAGAAGACAAGCTGAGAAAAAACTCTCATGAATCTTTAATGGTAGAAATGTTAATTACAACAGGCCCTCAGGCTTACAAATGAGAAACTAAACTGCTCCTCCAACTCTCTCCTCTCTTGGATCATGAATCCAACCCTTTCCTTATCAAAATCCACTTCATATATAGTGAATGATCTCTCTCTACTCTAAGGAGGTAGAAACCAAGGAGCTACATAGGATCCTCCACCATTTAGGAGTCTGTTACAAAAATTCCAACAAAAATATAACAAATTCCTATTTTTTGGGATCTTGTCTATTGTGATCAATGCCTTTTGAAACAGGTCATGCTGCTTGATATGGAGATTGAACACATGTCCCTCATGTCCAACTAAATCCTAGTAAACCATTCGAACCTTCCCTGACATCTGGCAGCGCTCCCATAGCTCGGATTTGTCAGACTGTTAGAGTTTGCAACACTTATGCAGGATGTGCTGCGAACTTTCCTGTAGGTGATGATTTTGACTTTTCTCCCAAACTACGAACTGGGTCGTGTGTATTTTTTGTCAGCAAATAAATGGTAATATGGTGCTTCTCCACACCCAATTTCAAATGAACCCGGATCGTAATTTAAAATTTATGATAAAAACATGACTCTGTTGTGTGTTAATTGCTAGAAATTGTCCCAAATTACCAGTTCGCATCGCCAGTGAGTCCAAGCACTGCAAACTTTCCTATAGGTGTTGATTTTATTCAAAAAGGTTTCAAATGATGCAAGAAATGTGCCAACCTACCAAAATACTCTATTGGGCCATGCTAAAGCTTCCTTCAACCTCTGAGCAATGAAAAATGTCTTCCAAAACTACAAGTAAGCAATCATAAGACACAAAATGTTTCTTAGGGTTTGTTGCAAGTAAGTTTTAGAGTATTGCAGAGGATAAGATGTAACTTGAAGCTAGAATATTGGATGAAATGATGATGACAAGGATGAATGAAGTTTGAATAGCCATATTTCAAAGCAATTGTGCAAAACAAAGAGTTGGTAGCACTAGTTCGGTTTGCAGCATGTAAAATCATGTAGAAAAATAGATCTCTTGATGACTAAAATGGTTTGAAAATGACGAAATTTTGAATATCAAGTAATGGTAGCTAGCATATGATTTTTACCCCTTGTTGCAGAAAGTTGAACCATCAACCTTCAAGTGTTTAACTTGGCACCAACCGTTCTAGGAGAGTTTGCAGTGCATCTGATTTATGACTTGACAAGATGCTTTAGGTGGTTGGATGAATGTCTAAGACCCTTTGGACACTTGTTGGATGACAACAGTTGATGGTGACATTTACTTTCCCTCTTGTGATAATAATGACAACCACCATCATGACACCAATACTAGGAAAATGTATTTTGATCAGCTTTAGATGCAAGGTTAAAATCAATACCTTGATTTATTAACATGAAACATGACTAAAAAACCTTTGACAACCTGTACATCCTATGTGTTAACACCTTCGAGGTGGTGGTAAGACACACCATTTTGGGGGGAAATGTTGGACAACTCTCCTATTTAAGGTGGAGTTTACAATAATATAATGCATTCAATTTGATCATGGAGGGATCAAGTCATTCAAGAGATGCATTCAACAGATTGGATGAAGGATTCATTGAGTCAAAACGTAGAATCAAGAATCTCGGTGTTTTTTAAGCATACATGGTGTGACTTGAGCTTGGAAGCATTCTTAGGGAAGCTTGCATGATGGCCTTTGAAGATTCAAGACAGAGGAAGTCTTGGAAAGTGTCTAAGGCATGGAAGAACTATTCTTAGTGTTGTTGAATAATAACATCTACAGGAGGTGGACCCATGGGTGATTTAGGGGTTGGTTGATTTAAGAAGGGTGGTAATAAGGTAGGAGTGCCTTTGTTTAGTTGTACTTTTGTAAAACAAGTTGTGGGTAGTGGCCAAACTCCTCTGTAACTATTTTTGTTGTAACATTATTCATTAATAAATTTTAGGCACTCACCTTGGGTGCTTCCCTAACATTACAATGTTTTGGTTTATTTATGTGGGTTGTTGTTGTTCCTTGCAATATGTTATCCAAATAAGTGTTAAGAATTAAGTGTTATGTTTCTTTGGATTTTTTAAGGTCGTAGTTGGACGTTGGACCTTTGGGTTAGCGAACTCGGTTAAAGAATTAACAATTGTAGCTTAGAAAGAAAGTATAAGTATTTTCTCATTGAAGAAACATATAATATAATTGCAAGTAAGATCAAGGTAATTGAGCCATTAAGTCTATGTAGTATTACATGCCGGAGGATACCTAAGTGGAAACTTGAATAAAAAAACTCTAAGGTTGTGACAATTGGGTTAAGGTAAATGTGTATTAAAAAGGTTTGGAGAATGATTTAAGAATTCTCTAGACAATATGGTCCCCCTTAGTTGACAACACTCATAAATTTCATTTCCAATGGATCCCAATAACCACATACCTAAAATCTAGGACTTTGTTGATTCCTCCATATAATCAATTCCTTGTAAAATTGGGTTGTTGTGTATTAAAACCTTGAAAAAGTATGGTTTACCAAGTTATTGTTATTATTACTCTCGTATAGATAGGGTTCATCTTCCCCCAGATGGGGTTCCACTTGGAGATCATATGCCACATGGTCCGCTAGTAGCAGGGGCAGTTAAAGACCCTCACCACAAACACCCTCCCTGTAACGAACCCCTCAACCAACCTAAGGCCAGGGTACGCCACTCCAAAGTAACCACTCATGCTCTGACGCCAGTTGCTAACATTCCCAGCCATGAGGTCGAGACATGCTACTCTAGGGAATGTCTTTTGTTCCCTTACTGTGGAACATACAGTAGCATACCCAGTAGTCAACTAAGCAATGCCACCTAAATTTACTCTTTAGACTGCATGCAACTAAAACATATGCATACAGCACGCTCACAGAAGATTTACATCTAAACATAACAAACCATTACTTTCTGTAACATACGACTTTTATATTAAAATAACAATGATTGTTGATATGCCTCATTTACAGGAAATTACCCATAAGCACACAAGCAACATAGTCACATATATGATAAAATCGTAACATGGGTATGTAAATAACAAAAAAGCATATCCATTTATCATACAATTGGTACTTATCTTAGAAATATTGTCACCAACTGTTTACAACCTGTCCACGAACCTCCCAGCCATAAACTACACTGTTCATCACTCTCAACATTGAATCACCCTCGAGCTAGGACTGAACTCCACCCAGGGTAAGAGATTCCTATCCAGGATAAGGCTCATGGACAACAAGAAAGACTCTGTCTCAGGTGCTCACTCAACTAACAGCCTATAGCCTCTCATTCCCCACATGCCTGTCCCACCCAAGGAAGTGTGCCCCTTCTCTACTCAACATTCCCTCGGCTGCCCCACTTCCCTTCCAAGGCTTCAGCAACAGGCTCACGAGCCTGACAACCCGCTTCTTCAATCCTGCTCCAAGCTAACCAGGTATACCAACCAAAAGGGATGGGAAAATAGGTTTCGAAAAGGTGGATTGGATGTCTCAAGGATAACGAAATGTATGAGTGAAAATGATCATGGAGTCATTGACTGGATAACTGAGTGTGTTTTTGGAATCACTCTAAACTCTCTGTCAAAAATGGTCCCCTGGTGGTTTTCCCCTGTTTTCTACTCGTAAAACTTCCTCTCTCCATCCCCCTCTGGGCTAATTTTCCCCACGATATGAATGCATGTCCCCAACTTGACACTTGTCATATCGAAAGTTACTTTTTTCCACTTGTCCCCAACTTTAGAACTTAGGATAAACTAATTTTCCATACTTTATGATTTAGGAAATATTAATATAATATTCCTTGACTTTTGGCCCTCCCTTACCCTAACTGGTGAAGTTCAGACCCCCATCTCTTTTATTATGGTCAGTCTACGCGCAGTGATGTATTTTATATTAATCATGAGTCAAGTACAAAGTAGGCGCATTGGCCCTTGACATCTAGGCACACTAGCCTAATTCCAAGACATAAGAATTCCATCTTATAATACTGGATCACCAGCCTATAACGCATATTATATACACAAAGGTTCACTGACCTTAATATCACGCACACTTTGTTACTTCTCATTGTATCCTCTGTCTTTAAGGTTGCGCACAATTTAGTTACTGCGCGCAGTATTCAGAATGTGCACATTACATCCCTTTACTACACAGTATATGCGTGCACCATGCCATGAAAGGTGTATTACAAAAATGATGTCTAAACAACTCACTAGCTTAAATACACTTGGATTATATTTACATTTGGGTTCGGCCGAGGGATATTACAATCCCCTCCCCTTATTTATGCACTGTCCTCAGTGCATCATGTATCCATATGCAACAAAATTTTAAAAATTATTCAAAAAGATGTGGGTACTCTGCCCGCATTTCATCCTCATGCTCCCAAGTAGCATCTTCAGGTCCGTACCAAGTCCATTGGACCTTTACAAGCCCTATGGCTCGATTCTGGAGTTGTTTGATTTTTCGATCCAGGATGCGTATCGGATGCACTTGGAAAGCGCCTTCTTGCTCCACCTGAATAACATTCCAATCAATAACATGATTATCATCGGGTATATATTTTTTTAGCAATGATACATGGAAGACATTATGAATAGACATAGATGCAAGCAATGCAATCATATAAGCAATGGGACCAATCCTTTCTAGGATTTCAAATGGTCCACAAAATCTGGCTGCTAACTTGGCGCAACTTCCCAACTTCAAGGAACTCATGTTAGCTTTCACTTTCAAGAAAACATGGTCACCCACTTTGAATTCTTTGTGGATTCTGTTTTTATCAGCATAACTTTTTTGTCTATCTTGGGAAGCTTTCAAATTTTCTTAATTTTTAACATTTGGTCCTCCATCTCCTTGAGAAACTCTGGCCCGACTATTGTTCTATCATCTAGATTATCCCAGCTTACTGGAGTAATGCACCTTCTGTTGTAAAGTGCTTCAAATGGGCTCATTTTCAATGATGCCTGATACCCATTGTTATAAGCGAATTCTATCAAGTGTAGGTAGTCTTCCCATTTCGATGGTTTGTCCATCACATACATTCTCAACATATCTTTTATCACCCTATTCATTCTTTTTGTCTGTCCATCAGACTTGGGATGATAAGCTGTACTAAAGTTCAGATTCGTTCTGAATCCTTTGAACAATCCTTTCCAGAAATTCGAGTTGAATTTCAGATCTCTGTCAGACACAATAGTTTTAGGAATTCCGTGCAATCGTGCCACTTCCTTCATGAAAATATCAGCAACATTTGCGGCTTTGTGATTAGTTTTTAGTGGAATAAAATGCGCATCTTTTGTAAGATTGTCCACCACTACCATAATAGAATCATGTAGCTTGCCTATTCTGGGCAATCCCATAATAAAATTCATTGTCACCACTTCCCACTTCCATTCAGGAATGGGCAAAGGTTGCAGCAATCTTGTTGGGTGCCTATGCTCTGTTTTAACTTTTTGGCACTCCATACTCCTAGAGATGTATTCTACAATTTCTCTCTTCATAACTAGCCAAAAGTATTGGCTGTTGACCGTTGTTATGATTTTTCGATATTCAGGGTGTCCTGCATAAGGAGAATTATGCATCTCACACAAAATTATACATTTCAAGTCCTGGACAATTGGTATAAAAGTTGTGTTCTTGTGCAGTAGTATTCCATCTACTCCCAACTTATAATTATCCATCCTTTGTGGTGTCTTACCTTGTTGTAGCATTGCTACCAATTCTCTGTACTACAAATCTGTATTTGCAGCCTCCAAAATTTTTCTTTTAACATCAGTTTGATACATGATGATGGTTATATCATGAAGCTCATTCACCCTCCTACTGAGTGCATCAGCCACTTTATTTTCTTTCCCTTTGATATGCCTTATATCAAAGTCATATTTGCTTAGAAATTCTAACCATCTGCTTTGTCTATCATTTAGATTTGACTGATCAAATAAATATTTCAAACCATTGTGGTTTGTTCTTAGCTCAAACCTCTTTCCCATGAGGTAGTGTCTCCATTTCCTCAGGGCATGCACTATGGCTGCCAACTCCAAATCATGAGTGACATAGTTTCTTTCATGCTCCTTCAACTTCCTTGATTCATAACATATCACAAATCCATTTTCACTGAGGACCCCACCCAGTCCTTCATTACATGCATTTGTGCATACAATGAAATCTTCATTTGGGCCTGTGATCCTTAGTATTGGAGCACTTGTCAATAATTGTTTCAAATGTTGGAAACTTCTTTCACAGTTCGTCGTCCACTGAAACTTCATTCCTTTCCTTTACAAATAAGTGATTGGCTATGCTATCTTCAAGAATCCTCCAATGAATCTCCTGTAGTAAACTGCAAGGCCCATGAAAGATCTGACCTCTGTCACATTCTTTGGTGCTAAGGATTCTCTAATGGCTTCTACTTTCTCATAGTCCACTGCTATCCCATCTTCTGAGATGATATGCCCCAAATAATGAATTTGTTTCTTATAAAATGAGCACTTGCTCAATTTGGCATACAACTGATGTTCCCTTAATACTTGACACACCATCCTCAAATGATGTTCATGCTCTTCCTCTGATTTGGAATATATAAGAATGTCATCCAAAAAGACAATGACAAACTTGTCCAAATACTCTCAGAAAACACCATTCATTAAGCACATGAAAATAGTTGGTGCATTTGACAATCCAAACGGTACCACCGTGAACTCATAATGACCATACCTTGTCCTGAAGGCATTCTTGCTAATATCTTATTCTTTAATTATTACCTGATGGTATCCTGATCTGATATATATCTTTGAAAATGTCTTTGCATCCTTCAATTGATCAAAGAGGTCATCAATCCTTGGTAGAGGATATTTGTTCTTAATAGTCACTTTATTCAATTATCTGAAATCAATGCACAATCTTAACGTTCCATCTTTCTTTTTCACAAACAAGACTGGGGCACCCCAAGGTGATACACTTGGGCATATATACCCCTTCTTCAGAAGTTCTTCAAGATGCATTTGCAACTCCTTCAATTCTGGTGTACTCATCCTGTAAGGAGTCTTTGATATTGGCACTGCTCCAGGCATCAAATCTATAGAGAAATCAATGTCTCTCCTTGGGGGTAGTCCTGGTACTTCCTTGAATACATCTTCAAACTCTTTCAGGACTGCATAATTATCCAAATTTGGTACCTTGTCTTTAAGTGTCTCCTCCATATGAGCTGCAAATATTTGACATCCTCTTCTATAACATTTCTTCAGTTGTAATGCTGAAATTTCTCTAACGATTACTGCCCTGGGAATTCCATGCACTTTCTTTTGGTTCCCTTCTTCATCCAAGCAAGTGAATGATTTTTTATTACAATCCAATAGAGCATGGTGTGGGTCCAACCAATCCATCCCAATTAAACAGTCATAGGAACCTAAGGGTAAGATGTTCAAATATGCCCTAGTATTTAGTCCATTCATGTCTATAAGGCAGAACTTAACCACCTCATTAACTTTTCTTTTGGATCCTGTAGCCAGTTACACCAACCAGGATTTCCCATGCTTTCTTTTTGGTAATTGCAAACTTTCCACCATCTTTGGGTCTATATAACTATGGCTAGCTCTTGAATCAATTAAAATATCAAGAGTTTGGTTGTTGATCATACCTTCCACTTCAATCATGTGGGACTGATACTCTGCTTGCTTGTTATCCAGGGCTACATAAATCCTTGGCATATTCATGCCCATGTCCTCTATTGTCTCAGCTCATTGTACATTGTGAACAACCTTACCTTTTTTGCCTCTGTGAGGACAATCTCTGAACCTATGGTCTCCTTTACAACCCCAAAATTGCATAGGTGGTTGTCTTGGGCCTTGACTCCCTGTGTCAATCACTCTAGTTTCCTTATGCGTTTTCTGCCATTGTGTATTATTTCTAAAGAATGGTGGCTTAGCTCCCTTCTTTCTCTGATCCATCTTGAATTTCTTATTGTCTTCCCAAGCCTTTTGGAAAGTTGGTCTTTCTTTCAGCTGGTCATTTAAGAATTTAGCTCTTCTTATGGTCTCTTATAATGTCTTGGGATCATCATACTGTATTTTGTCACTGATGAATGATGGAAATCCACTTAAGTACCATTGAATATTGATTGTCTCATCCTTAATGAAAGAGACATATTTCAACAGTTC
>JASDQU010103379.1:17082-27092 GCA_032191745.1 Picea mariana | reverse complement strand
CTTAATACTTGGAACACCATCCTCAAATGATATTCATGCTCTTCCTCTGACTTGGAATATATAAAAATGTCATCCAAAAAGACAATGACAAACTTGTCCAAATACTCTCAGAAAACACCATTCATTAAGCACATGAAAATAGTTGGTGCATTTGACAATCCAAACGGTACCACCGTGAACTCATAATGACCATACCTTGTCCTGAAGGCAGTCTTGCTAATATATTCTTCTTTAATTCTTACCTGATGGTATCTTGATCTGAGATCTATCTTTGAAAATATCCTTGCATCCTTCAATTGATCAAAGAGGTCATCAATCCTTGGTAGAGGATATTTGTTCTTAATAGTCACTTTATTCAATTGTCTGAAATCAATGCACAATCTTAACGTTCCATTTTTATTTTTCACAAAAAAGACTGGGGCACCCCAAGGTGATACACTTGGGCATATATACCCCTTCTTCAGAAGTTCTTCAAGCTACATTTGCAACTCCTTCAATTCTGGTGTACTCATCCTGTAAGGAGTCTTTGATATTGGCATTGCTCCAGGCATCAAATCTATAGAGAAATCAATGTCTCTCCTTGGGGGTAGTCTTGGTACTTCCTTGAATACATATTCAAACTCTTTCAGGACTACATAATTATCCAAATTTGGTACCTTGTCTTTAAGTGTCTCCTCCATATGAGCTACAAATATTTGACATCCTCTTCTATAACATTTCTTCAGTTGTAATGCTAAAATTTCTCTAACGGTTATTGCCCTGGGAATTCCCTGCACTTTCTTTTGGTTCCCTTCTTCATCCAAGAAAGTGAATGTTTTTTTATGAAAATCCAATAGAGCATGGTGTGGGTCCAACCAATCCATCCCAATTAAACAGTCATAGGAACCTAAGGGTAAGATTTCCAAATCTGCCTTGGTATTTAGTCCATTCATGTCTATGAGGTAGGACTTAATCATCTCATTAACTTTTCTTCTGGCTCCTGTAGCCAGTTACACCAACCAAGATTTCCCATGCTTTCTTTTTGGTAATTGCAAACTTTCCACCATCTTTGGGTCTATATAACTATGGCTAGCTCCTGAATCAATTAAAATAACAAGAGTTTGGTTGTTGATCATACCTTCCACGTCAATCATGTGGGACTGATACTCTTCTTGCTTGTTGTCCAGGGCTACATAAATCCTTGGCATATTTCTGCCCATGTCCTCTACTATCTCAGCTCGTTGTACATTGTGAACAGCCTTACCTTTTTCGCCTCTGTGAGGACAATCTCTGAACCTATGGTCTCCTTTACAACCCCAACATTGCATAGGTGGTTGTCTTGACCCTTGAATCCCTGTGTCAATTACTCTGGTTTCCTTATGTGTTTTCCGCCATTGTGGATTATTTCTAAAGAATGGTGTCTTAGCTCCCTTCTTTCTCTAATCCATCTTGAATTTCTTATTGTCTTCCCAAGCCTTTTGGAAAGTTGGTCTTTCTTTCAGCTGGTCATATAAGCATTTAGCTCTTCTTATGGTCTCTTCTAATGTCTTGGGATCATCATACTGTATTTTGTCACTGATGAACGATGGCAATCCACTTAAGTACCGTTGAATCTTGACTATCTCATCCTTAATGAAAGAGACATATTTCAACAGTTCCAAAAACCTTCTCTCATATTCATATATGGTCGTACTTCCAAGCTTGAGTTCAAAGAACTCTTTCATTTTCTTGTCATGGTATCTCTTGGTCAAGTACTTCTTCTCAAAATACTTCTTGAATTCTCTCCAAGTAACACTTTTCTCTACAATGTGTTGTACTTGCACAAGTTGATCCCACCACATGGAGGCCTTTCCTTTGAGTTGATAGATACTGATTCTACCTTCAGCATGAGAAGAATAATTATGCAATTGAAAATACTTCCTCATGCCTAGCAACCATGTTTCGACATCTTCATCCTTCTTGTGCTCACCATCAAATGTAGGAGGTTTGATTTTGTTCATTTCTCCTCGCAATTCATCCACCCCAGATCTCTTATACCTTCTGACAGGGGATAGACTTGAGTTGTTGCCTACTCTCTTATGGGAATGTCTATGGGAATGACGGTGATGTTTACTAGCACTTTTTACTTCTCTCTTCTCCTCTGAAGATTTGTGACTCTCAGATCTACTTGAGTCACTTTCCTTAGCCAATTTCTTCTCTAATTTGTTTAAACCTTCCAATAGTTTCATGTTGAATTCATCCTATTGCTCTTTGGCTTTCATAAGCCTTTCATTATCAGCTTTATGGCTTTGGACATTCTTCTAAAAATTCTTAATGGTCTCAGCCATATTCATATCTTCATTCCTTTCTTCTCCATGTCTGTTGGAGTTCGTTCCTTCCATGCCTAAATGGACATCCATCCCTCTGCTCTTCTCTCGATGACTGTAATTCTCATGTGCCTCTTCCATTCCTATAGACTCTGCACTGGTCTGTCCTGACCGAGTTGTTGTTAATTATGCAAAACGTGCAACCATCGAAACTTATCAAACTAACCAATCAGCAATTCATGAGAATATGCACCATTTTGATTCAACATACACATCAACATTATCATTCCCAGTTTCCTGGTGTTATCACCACGAAAATTATAAAGAATACCCAAGTCTCGAGAACGCTGACGCGCAATGCCTTCTAAGATACACTCGCGCAAGAATGTGGTATTGTTGAAAACACTTTTGCCAAGACGCAGTATTACGTGTCTCAACATGTCAAATCCACCACTCGTGGAGCAGGCGATGGCTAGTCAAATCACCCTGCTTCATTCTTTCGGTACTTTGCAGCCATGTGACATCAGCTAAACATCGCCATGTAATGAACTCAAAAGCTAATCATTCGAAATGGATTGGCCGAGCATGGCAACCCAACGCTCCTTGTACGTAATATGTCTGTGCTTCATAAATGGAGTTCTATAATTACTACTCCTCAAGTATGAAAATATCTGTGTATCCATACCCGTAGTAATCTTCAAGCTGCTCGACTTCCTGCTCTTTGTAGAGACACATTTTGGTATCCTCAACCTGAGATACATGGATAAAGCTAAGTCGAGTGAGACTGGTTATTCGAGAAACATGTTAGGCTTTCCTGCGACTAAGGAGGAAAGGGTCCTCGTGCATCTTCTAGCAACTAAATTCCACACAGAGCCAGTTATAAAGTCACGATTGGAAGTCAGGTTGAATCCCATTATAAAGGATTTAGTCGTCAATAGGCCAACTGCTAAGAAGAAAAGGAGTAAGCGGCATAAGAATGAGGAATCTACGGTTAAAGTGACCGAAAGTGTTGGAGAAAATCAACCGGTCTGGTTAGACTCCTCTTTAAAGGCGGAGATTGCTAAGCTGAAGTAAGTCTTCAACTAAGATAAACATGTCTCAATGAATTTTGAACAGCCAGTAGCAGAGGTAAAGAGTACCAGAGATGATAGGCATGTTCTTTAGCGACCCTTTTTACAACAAGCTAATTGTTATCATAAACCTTTTGTAATTTTGTGATTAATACGATTATATAAATACAGAAACAGATTTTAGACTATTTTATTACAATTTCTATCTGGTGATGTCGTGACTCTTTTTTTCTTTTATAAGAGTTTTTATTGTAATCTTATATTTTATTTTCATCTGTCTAAATCAGAAGAAAATAAATTCAGAATTCTTTTTAATTAATGCTTTAATGCGGTTATGTGTTTATTTTTATTTTATTATTATGTAATTTAAACTCAGACTCCTTGCCTTCTAAGTGACTTCGCGTGCATTAACTTGACCTGTTCATTTATATTATCGTGCATAGCAATATTACAAGGTAAACGCTTCTTCACTCACCTAAATCTACTGTGCATTTCTTCTTCGTCGTACCAACTACTTATGCACACTATTATGGCTGGGAGGTTCGTGGACAACAGGAAAGACTCCATCTCAAGTGCTCACTCAACTAACAACCTACATCCTCTCATTCCCCACATGCCTGTCCCACCCAAGGATGTGTGCCCCTTCTCTGCTCAACAGTCCCTCGACTGCCCCACTTCCCTTCCAGGGATTTAACAACAAAACGAACTGGAAGTCTCAGAGCATTGTAGCTGCAGTCTACCACCAACAGAAATCAATCCACAACAATTCTCTTGCCCAGAGAACTTCTCACAGTCTTGACAACCCGCTTCTTCAATCTCTCTCCAAGCTAACCAGGTATACCAACCAAAAGGGATGGGAAAATAGGTTTCGAAAAGGTGGAATGGTTGTCTTAAGGATAACGGAATGTATGAGTGAAAATGGTCATGGATTCATTGACTGGATAACTGAGTGTGTTTTTGGAATCACTCTGAACTCTCTGTCAAAAATGGTCCCCTGGTGGTTTTCCCCTGTTTTCTCCTCGTAAAACTCCCTCTCTTCATCCCCCTCTGGGCTAGGTTTCCCCACGATATGAATGCATGTCCCCAACTTGACCCTTGTCATATCGGAAGTTACTTTTGTCCACTTGTCCCCAACTTTAGAACTTAGGATAAACTAATTATCCATACTTTATGTTTTAGGAAATATTAACATAATATTCCTTGACTTTTGGCCCTCCCTTACCCTAACTGGTGAAGTTCAGTCCCCCATATATTTTATCGTGGTTGGTCTGCACGCAGTGATGTATTTTATATTAATCATGAGTCAAGTACAAAGTAGACACATTGGCCCTTGACATCTAGGCGCATTGGCCTAATTCCAAGACATAAGCATTCAAGTTTATAATACTGGCTCACTAGCCTATAACGCATATTATATACACAAAGGTTCGCTAACCTTAATATCACGTGCACTTGTTACTGTGTGCTGTATCCTTTGTCTTTAAGGTTGCGTGCACCTTAGTTACTGTGCGCAGTATTCAGAATGTGCACATTACATCCCTTTACTGCGCAGTATATGCGCGCACCATGCCATGAAAGGTGTATTACAAAAATGATGTCTAAATAACTCACTAACTTAAATACACTTGGATTATATTTACATTTGGGTTTGACCGAGGGATATTACACTCCCCAACTCATTTGACATGCCCCACATTTATGCAAAAGAGAGAAGAGAGTGTTGGGACAGTCCAACAACTCTAGTGGTCGTTCACATCCAGCTTACGGGAACTGGTACTTTGGCCTCCACCCACTGCACTTCAGAATTCATGGACTCCATTTCCATCACCTCACTCATTATTATGCAGGGCTCTCCACGATGATGTTTTTATCT
This sequence comes from Picea mariana, assembly GCA_032191745.1. Classification (NCBI taxonomy): domain Eukaryota; kingdom Viridiplantae; phylum Streptophyta; class Pinopsida; order Pinales; family Pinaceae; genus Picea; species Picea mariana. Next base: position 21,864 of record JASDQU010103379.1, on the reverse strand, counting down.
CGACTTTCTTGCCTCAGTGGCTCATTCTCCCTTGGCTAACCTGATTTGTCTCTCTCGGGCTTCTTGTCTTTTCATTCCTTCTCTCTCGAGCTTATCCACTTTCTCCATCATGCGCCCTTCCCCCCCCTGGCCTGGTTTCGACATGCCCTGTTAAAGAGGCAAGCCCAAACATGAGATGGCCTACTATATCCAAGAAGGAAGGCACCGCCACATTGGTTCGATGGCTCTCCTTCTCGTTCCAAGAGGCAACCTGGCCCTTTCTCCCTACTTTGATCAGAAATGTGCAATGTAAACCCAAGAAGTACCTCAGTCACCTATCCCAAAGCCCAATGACGGAGGTTGCATAGTGGACGAGGAAATTCCTCCTCACTAGGTGGAGATTCCCTAACATTTGCAGGTAGTTGGAAATGAACGGGCGACGCAGGAAGCTAGTGGTGATGGGATGACACATGCAGGCACCGAGGAGATGGTCACGATAGGTTGTCCAGTAGAAGAGGAGCTTCCTCCATGATTTTTGGACTATTGCAAGAACTCGACCAGCCCCAGTGCGGTAGCCCCATAATTCCACTCGGGTGAATTTTGGCATGAACAAGAAGGACATAACATACCCAAGGCTCCAATGCAGCAGGTCATGGATGGCCATGCCTCACCCATATTGTGAAGGCTTATGGCGGAACACCTAGACCTCATTTTCAAGATGAGGAGGGACCTTGTCGAACAAAGGTATCACCAAAACCTCTTGAGAAAATGCATGGTGTTGTAGGAAATTTCCCCTGCGGACAGGTGAATGTCCTCTTGGATCTTAGACCCCTATGACCAAGACAGAAAAATGATAACATTGAACACTGACATTCCTTTAAATGTAGCTAAACTAGTCAAGAGAAAAGAGGAAGAAAGCATGAGTACCTTTTTCTAAATTTTGTCCTTGCTCGGTCCAGGTTGAACTTGATCTTCAAGTCCTTTAATGAGTTTTTCAAATCAATAGAAAACAAAGACAATGCATACTTATTATTCTACCAAGATTAGTTTAAACTAGATTTATCAAGAAGAGACAAGCCCANCATATGCAGTAGCCTCACTAAGTCCTCCTTTTCCAACCCCTTGCTCAAAACATCCACAATCATAATGACAATACTTTTCACTGATATTCTCCTCCTTTTCACCATGAGAATGCCTCCTTATATAGGCTTTGAGAGGCTCAACCACCTTAGTTATTTTTGGGATAAGTTGAGGATATGACTCCATCAGTTGTGGGATTTCCCTTAGATCCATCCTTTAACTTGGATTCGAGCCAAGCTGACTCGGATGCTTCTTAGTTGTCCTTAGAGATAATGGGGATTCTTCCCCAAGATTCTCTCAATAGATCGATGCTCCCTCAAAATTGGCCACAGATCGCTATAGCGCTCCCTGCTAAGAGGACAAGGAGCGCTAGTCCTCCCTGCAAGTGGGGAGGGGAGCATTGATCTCCAAAAATACTTTTAGGATGATTATTCCTCAAGGTAAAATCTTGTAAACCTTTCCAAATGACATGTTTTCCTCTTCTAACAAGTCTTAGAGGATGTCCCAAGTGTTCTTATGATGTCATCCGCAATACGACACATGCAGAACGAAAATATGACTTTTGTGACACTTGCGAAAAAAGTGTGACACTTGGGACAATGACAATGAGACATTATCAAAGTGAGGAATTTTGATGTGTAACAGATTGCCCCCCAAACTATGAGGTCAGAAGATGAAAACTAATGACGGAAGTGTTTTGTAGACTTTCGAAGCAAGGGTATGGAGTCGGAGAACTTGGTAGAAGATGCAAAAAACCATCAAACAAATGTTATGATATGTTTCAAACCCAAGTCAGGCATACTTATGCTTGAGTGATAAAGGACTTTAAGGTATGGTCGCCACCAAATACATTACAGATCCATAATCATGTTAACTTAAGGGTATAGCCACCAAAGATACAATGTGGATCTATACTTCCATGATATGAACTGATCATAGCCACGAGAAATACACAGTGGATCTAAGAGATGACAAAACATAGCCACAGACCAATACAAAGTGGATCTATGTGACAATATATATATATCAATATGCTCAAATTATCTCCTTTCTTAGACTGGGTAAAGTAGATATTAGAGTGAACACTCAACTCGGGGTCTTCGTCCCAATCCCGATGTGGTACAAATCTAGCCATGTGAATAGATGTTTTGATGTCGAACATGGTAGAAACCACTTGATTATCGGTCATTGAGGTAAATCGTTAACAAGTGCAAGGGAAATCAATAATGATGCCTGTTGGAACAAATATTGAAATTTTGGCTTTCGGTAGCTTAGAAAGAAAAAAGTTATAGTGTTTAGCTACCGAAAGTGCAGACTTTCGGTAGCTTAAATCTCAGGTTTCATATGCCCTTAGCTGCCGAAAGTGTATCGGTCGAGACTAAGAATTCAAGCATCACACATCAAACCACATGGAGGAAGAGCTCACGAGGAGGCATAAAAAAATGCAATAAACAGAAATAAAATCACTATATTAAGGTTTCACACAAATGCCACGTCACCATTTCAGACTTTTGGCCATCGTAGGTTCGACCAACGTAAAAAGTTTAACCATTGTTCCGAAACCCGAAATCCCGAAATCTTGAAATCGGGTTTTGGGACTTTCGGTGGCTTACGGCACTCCGAAATTGCATTTTTAGCCACCGAAATCCACGACTTTCAGCAGCTAAGATACCTTTGTTTTTGACGTGTTAGCTACCGAAATCGCAGATTTTTCATATGCAATAAACCGCCTCAGCAAAAAATCTATTTTCCCAGCCGTGGAGAGGCCGTTTGGCGCGCTCAAATGGTCGATTGACATCTAAAAATCCTAATATTTCCATTGGTACATTAATATTTTCATTTGGATCTTTTCAAGGCATTCAAAAGTCCCCCGAAAGATGAGGCTCGTTTTCATAAATGTGGCTTTTTTTAATGTGCTGAGTCATTATTTTCAAATGATGATACTGAGCGACTCGAATATAATTTTGAGAAACGGTTGGAGGTTTTTGTGCCTAACACATCAGAGATCAATAACCTCCCTCATTTTTCCTACAGGTTTCACATATTGGGAAAATCGAATCCATCTCCGAGCCTTAATTTTCAGATCTCAGAATTTCTCCGTTTGACACATGTTTTTGAAAGGCAGATCTGGGGCAAATGGAAATGGATATCAGGAAACCGAGAGAGGTTTTTGGTAAGAAAAAATAGATGAACAAAAAACTCTTTCATTTAATACACATCTATCACGAATTGAGAGATACAGAACCATAACCGCAGCCCCATTTTTCATAAGTTTGGCCCATTTTCTATGGCAGAAAGTTTCTGAATTTGATGGTAACTGTTGTTATCTTTTGGGAGGATTTCGACCTCAATACCTACATGAAATGCCTGTTCATTTCTAGAGGGATTTATTTTGGAATCCAAATCATTTTTCAGTTATTTGAAAGGGGGCAGAAGACATATATTATTGTATCTTCTTGAAGAAAAAAGGAGGGGAACAGCCCGAGAGCCTTTTGGAGGTTGGTTTTGTAATGCATTCCTTTTCAGCAAATATAGAACAGAATGCCAAGAGATTCTACACCTTGTCACTGTCTAATTCTGTCTTCTTCCTGTGTTATTTTTTCTAAAGTTTTCATCACTTCTCTTTCTTCCTTCCATTCATTAATTCAGCTTGTAATGGTTACAATTCAGTAATACTTCTGTTGTAGCTAATTTAAAGCATTCCTTAAAGTGCAGTTTTTCCTCTGTTTTGCCATGAGTAGAACAAGACCTGCATCTTAATTGTTTTGCCTTATTTACAAGTTTTATTTGTTCATAGATTTTCCTCTGTCTTGCTATGAGTGAGACAAGACCTGTGTTCAGATATTTGAAGTTTGGTGTTATTTCTTCCATTGAAATAAAGATTAGACCTATCAGAATTAGATACCTAACTCTTTGTTTCAATCTTCTTCATCTCCTATCCTCTATCCATCTTCTTTATTGAATCAATTAGACAAACGATGTCACGCCTCTTCGTTTCTAATCTATAAATGAGTGAAGGGCCCGTTTCAGACCTAGTTCTAGAATCCTCTTATGACTGATCAGTCAACAAATTTTATTTCATTTAAAATGTGCTAAGGCTTGGCTCTATTACAACCTAGAGTCAACTCTTGCGACAACATTTTCTGGCACCGTTGTCGGGGACGAAGGACGAATTTATCTTCCCTGGGATACGACAAAGTTCAAATCTATCTCTTGATGGTGAACAAGGGATAGGCATTCAATTGGCTGTGATCATTCACCTAGCGACTCCTTGGTTCATAGACTCTACATGATTTTGTTGGCGACTCCACTGGTCTCAAATGTCGAATTCGTTCGCTGCTCGAATTGCTGCAAGGTTTGCCCTTCTGGACTTTACAAATATTTATGGCTTTCCAAACATTGTTCCAGACATTAAAATTTGGGAAGATGTCCTTCCTAAATTTGGAGAATATGAGGATGACAATCCCGGTCAACACTTGTTTGAATTCCACAAGCCCATGGAGGAATTAAATGTACATCATGAAGATGTCCTCATGAAATTGTTTATGTTTTCATTGGAAAAAGATGCTAGACTCTGGTATAAATCTTTACCCCTTTCCAGTATTCCTTCATTGAGATGTTTTCACACACTTTTTCATCAACATTGTAAGAGGATTTATTCAGCTGAAATCCTTTTTAAAGATTGTTGTAATATAGGATTCCTAAGACAAAAAGATCATACAA
>JASDQU010103379.1:1472-16982 GCA_032191745.1 Picea mariana | reverse complement strand
TTCATTTCTCCTTGCAACTCATCCACCCAAGATCTATTATACCTTCTGACAGGGGATAGACTTGAGTTGTTGCCTGCTTTCTTATGGAAATGTCTATGGGAATGATGGTGATGTTTACTAGCACTTTTTACTTCTCTCTTCTACTCTGAAGATTTGTGACTCTCAGATCTACTTGAGTCACTTTCCTTAGCCAATTTCTTCTCTATTCTGTTCGAACCTTCCAATAGTTTCATGTTGAATTCATCCTGCTACTCTTTGGCTTTCATAAGCCTTTTATTATCAGCTTTATGGATTTGGACATCCTTCTGCAAATTCTTAATGGTCTCAGCCATATTCATATCTTCATTCCTTTCTTCTCCATGTCTGTTGGAGTTCGTTCCTTCCATGCCCAAATGGACATCCATCCCTCTACTCTTCTCTCGATGACTGTAATTCTCATGTGCCTCTTCCATTCCTACGGACTCTGCACTAGTCTGTCCTGACCGAGTTGTTGTTAATTCTGCAAAACGTGCAGCCATCAAAACTTATCAGACTAACCAATCAACAATTCATGAGAATATGCACCATTTTGATTCAACATACACATCAACATTATTACTCCCGATTTCCTGGTGTTATCACCATGACAATTCTAGAGAAGACCCAAGTCTTGAGAACGCTGACGCACAGTGCCTTCTAAGATACACTCGCGCAAGAATGTGGTATTTTTGAAACCACTTTTGCCAAGACGCAGTATTACGTGTCTCAACATGTCAAATCCACCACTCGTGGAGAAGGCGACGGCTAGTCAGATCACCCTACTTCATTCGTTTGGTACTTTGCAGCCATTTGACATCAGCTAAATGTCACCATGTAATGAATTCAAAAGCTAATCATTCGAAATGGATTGGCCGAGCATGGCAACCCAACACTCCTTGTATGTAATCTATCTACGCTTCATAAATGGAGGTCTATAATTATTACTCCTCAAGTATGAAAATATCTGTGTATCCATACCTGTAGTAATATTCAAGCTGCTCGACTTCCTACTCTTTGTAGAGACACATTTTGGTATCCTCAACCTGAGATACATGGATAAAGCTAAGTCGAGTGAGACTATTTATTCGAGCAACATGCTAGGCTTTCCTGCGACTAAGGAGGAAAGGGTCCTCGCGCATCTTCTAGCAACTAAATTCCACACAGAGCCGGTTATAGACTCATGATTGGAAGTCAGGATGAATCCCATTATAAAGGATTTAGTCATCAACAGGCCAACTGCTAAGAAGAAAAGGAGTAAGTGACATAAGAATGATGAATCTACGGTTGAAGTGACCGAAAGTGTTGGAGAAAATCAATCGGTCTGGTTAGACTCCTCTTTAAAGGCAAAGATCGCTAAGCTGAAGTAAGTCTTCAACTAAGATAAACATGTCTCAACGAATTTTGAACAGCTAGTAGCAGAGGTAAAGAGTACCAGAGATGATAGGCATGTTCTTCAGCGACCCTTTTTAAAACAAGCTAACCAATGTCATCAACCTTTTGTATTTTTGTGATTAATATGATTATATAAATACAGAAACAAATTTTAGACTGTTTTATTACAATTTCTATCTGGTGATGTTATGAATCTTTTTTTCTTTTATAAGAGTTTTTCTTGTAAACTTATATTTTATTTTCATCTGTCTAAATCGGAAGAAAATAAAATTCAGAATTCTTTTTAATTAATGCTTCAATGCGGTTATGTGTTTATTTTTATTTTATTATTATGTAATTTAAACTCGGAGTCCTCGCCTTCTAAGCGACTTTGCATGCATTAACTTGACTTGTTCATTTATATTATCGTGCATAGCAATATTACAAGGTAAATGCTTCTCCGCGCACTTAAATCTACTATGCATTTCTTCTTCGTCGTACCAACTACTTACGCACACTATTATGGCGTTGTGCGCCAATATCCACTGTGCACAGTTCGATACTGTGCACCGATATTCCACATGTTTTTTCATCCTATGCATGCACCATGTTAAATTTAACATATCCCTTCACGCTCAAATATCTGTGCATACTACTAAATACACCGTCGCGAAACAACTTATACTTGTACTTATGCGCGTAACAAAAAAACTCCTCTGCGTTAAGCAATACTTGCACACCCCATGTGCACCTTATTATGTGTGTGCTTGCCGCGCAAGGCTAATTTCAGCACGTGCATCTATGCATAATAATCTTCCATTTGGCGCCACAATTTACCATGCATACTGGCACGCCATGGTTTTTCGTGCAATGCCAAACTTACCACACACACCAGTACGCCAACCTTTTTCCATGGACACTCTATGACTCTAACTCTGGTCACTTCGAAGTTACTTTTCTGTGAATATTCACTTCAATTTCAATTCTTCTGGCCCATCCAAGCTTAGTGTTGAACTGAGGCTCTGATACCATACTGTAACGAACCCCTCGACCAACATGAGGCCGAGGTATGCCACTCCAGAAAAACCACTCATGCTATGACTCCAGTTTCTAACATTCCCAGCCATGAGGCTGGGACATGCTACTCTAGGGAACGTCTTTCGTTCCCTTACTTCGGAACATACAGTAGCATACCCAATATTCAACTAAGCAATGCCACCTAAATTTACTCTTTAGACTGCATGCAACTAAAACATATACATACAGCACGCTCGCAGAAGCTTTACATCTAAACATAACAAACCATTACTTTCTGTAACACATGAATTTTATATTAAAATAACAGTGATTACCGATATGCCTCATTTGCATGAAATTACCCATAAGCACACAAGCAACATAGTCACATATATGATAAAATCGTAACATGGGTATGTAAATAAAAAACAGCATATTCATTTATCATACAATTGGTACTTATCTTAGAAAGATTGTCACAAACTGCTTACAGACCGTCCACGAACCTCCCAACCATGGACTACACTGTTCATCACTCTCAACAATGAATCACCCCCGAGCTGGGACTGAACTCCACCCTGGGTAAGGGATTCCTATCCAGGCTAAGGCTCATGGACAACAGGAAAGACTCCATCTCAGGTGCTCACTCAAATAACAGCCTACATCCTCTCATTCCCCACATGCCTATCCCACCCAAGGAAGTGTGCCCCTTATCTGCTCAATAGTCCCTCGGCTGCCCCACTTCCCTTCCAGGGCTTTAGCAATAGGCCAGACCGGAAGTCTTAGAGCATTGTAGCTGCAGTATAGCACCAATGGAAATCATTCCACAACAATTCTCTTGCCCAGAGAACTTCTCACGGGCTTGACAACCCACTTCTTCAATCCCGCTCCAAGCTAACCAGGTATACCAACCAAAAGGGATGGAAAAATAGGTTTCGGAAAGGTGGAATGGTTGTCTTAAGGATAACGGAATGTATGAGTGAAAATGGTCATGGAGTCATTGACTGGATAACTGAGTGTGTTTTTGGAATCACTCTAAACTCTCTGTCAAAAATGGTCCCTTGGTGGTTTTCCGTTGTTTTCCGCTCGTAAAACTCCCTCTCTCCATCCCCCTCTGGGCTAATTTTCCCCACGATATGAATGTGTGTCCCCAACTTGACACTTGTCATATCGGAAGTTACTTTTGTCAACTTGTCTCCAACTTTAGAACTTAGGATAAACTAATTATCCATACTTTATGTTTTAGGAAATATTAATATAATATTCCTTGACTTTTGGCCCTCCCTTACCCTAACTGGTGAAGTTCATTCCCCCATCTCTTTTATCGTGGTCGGTCTGTGTGCAATGATGTATTTTATATTAATCATGAGTCAAGTACAAAGTAGGCACATTGGCCCTTGACATCTAGGTGTGCTGGCCTAATTCCAAGACATAAGCATTCTGGCTTATAATACTGGCTCACCAACCTATAACGCATATTATATACACAAAGGTTTGCTAACCTTAATATCACGTGCACTTTGTTATTGTGCGTTGTATCCTCTGTCTTTAAGGTTGCGCGCACCTTAGTTACTTCGCGCAGTATTCAGAATGTGCACATTGCATCCCTTTACTGCGCAGTATATGCGCGCACCATGCCATGAAAGGTGTATTACAAAAATGATGTCCAAATAACTCACTATCTTAAATACACTTGGATTATATTTACATTTGGGTTCGACCGAGAGATCTTACACTCCCCAACTCATTTGACATGCCCCACATTTATGCAAAATAGAGAAGAGAGTGTTGGGACAGTCCAACAACTCTAGTGGTGGTTCACATCCAGCTTATGGGAACTGGTACTTTGGCCTCCACCCGTTGCACTTCAAAATTCATGGACTCCATTTCCATCACCTCGCTCATTATTACGTAGGGCTCTCCACGATGATGTTTTTATCTCGACCTTCTTGCCTCAGTCTCTCATTCTCCCTTGGCTAACCTGATTTGTCTCTTTCGGGCTTCTTCTCTTTTCATTCCTTCTCTCCCGAGCTTCTCCACTTTATCCATCATGTGCCCTTCCCCCCCTTGGCCTAGTTTTGACATGCCCTGTGAAAGAGGTAAGTCCAAACATGAGCTGGCCTACTATATCCAATAAGGAAGGCACCGCCACATTGTTCTGATGGCTCTCCTTCTTGTTCCAAGAGGAAACCTGGCCCTTTCTCCCTACTCTGATTAGAAATGTGCAATGGAAACCCATGAAGTACCTCAGTCACCTATCCCAGATCCCAATGACGGAGGTTGCATAGTGGAGGAGGAAATGCCTCCTCACTAGGTGGAGATTCCCCAACATTTGCAGGTAGTTGGCAATGAACGGGCGACGCAGGAAGCTGGTGGTGATGGGATGACACATGTAGGCACCGAGGAGATGGTCACAATAGGTTGTCCAGTAGAAGAGGAGATTCCTCCATGACTGTTGGACTATTGCAAGAACTCGACTGACCCCAGCGTGGTAGCCCCATAATTCCACTCTGGTGAATTATGGCATGAACAAGAAGGACATAACATACCCAAGGCTCCAATGCAGCAGGTCATGGATGGCCATGCCTCACCCACATTGTGAAGGCTTACAGTGGAACACCTAGACCTCATTTTCAAGATGAGGAGGGACCTTTCCGAACAAAGGTATCACCAGAACCTCCTGAGAAAATGCATTGTGTTGTAGGAAATTTCCCCTGTGGACAGGTGAATGTCCTCTTGGATCTTAGACCCCTATGACCAAGATAGAAAAATGCTAACATTGAACACTGACATTACTTTAAATGTAGCTAAACTAGTCAAGAGAAAAGAGGAAGAAAGCATGAGTACCTTTTTCTAAATTTTGTCCTTGCTCGGTCCAGGTTGAAATTGATCTTCAAGTCCTTTAATGAGTTCTGCAATTCAATAGAAAACAAAGACAATGCATACTTATTATTCTACCAAGATTAGTTTAAACTAGATTTATCAAGAAGAGACAAGCCCATGCAAATGCACACAAACTTGAAGGAAACAGGCCAAGCATATATATTAATGAGAACATAACAAGGTGCTTACAATCTGTAGATGCAGATGCAGTAGCCTCACCAAGTCCTCCTTTTCCAGCCCCTTTCTCAAAACATCCACGATCAAAATGACAATACTTTTCACTGATATTCTCCTCCTTTTCACCATGATAATGCCTCCTTATATAGGCTTTGAGAGGCTCAACCACCTTAGCTATTCTTGGGATAAGTTGAGGATATGACTCCATTAGTTGTGGGATTTTCCTTAGATCCATCCTTTAACTTGGATTCGAGCCAAACTGACTCGGATGCTTCTTAGTTGTCCTTAGAGGTAATGGGGATTCTTCCCCAAGATTCTCTCAATAGATCGATGCTCCCTCAAAATTGGCCACAGATCGTTATAGCACTCCCTGCTAAGAGGACAAGGAGCACTAGTCCTCCCTACAAGTGGGGAGGGGAGCATTGATCTCCAAAAATACTTTTAGGATGATTATTCCTCAAGGTAAAATCTTGTAAACCTTTCGAAATGACATGTTTTCCTCTTCTAACAAGTCTTAGAGGATGTCCCAAGTGTTCTTATGATGTCATCCACAATACGACACATGCGAAACAAAAATACGACTTTTGTGACACTTGCGAAAAAAGTGCGACACTTCCGACAATGACAATGAGACATTATCGAAGTGAGGAATTTTGATGTGTAACAGATTTCCCCCCAAACTGCGAGGTCAGAAGATGAAAACTGATGACAGAAGTGCTTTGTATACTTTCAAAGCAAGGGTATGGAGTCAGAGAACTTGGTAGAAGATGCAAAAAACTATCAAACAAATGTTATGATATGTTTCAAACCCAAGTCAGACATACTTATGCTTGAGTGATAAAGGACTTTAAGGTATGGCCACCACCAAATACACTACAGATCCATAATCATATTAACTTAGGGGTATAGCCACCAAAGATACAATGTGGATCTATACTTCCATGATATGAACTGATCGTAGCCATGAGAAATACACAGTGGATCTAGGAGATGACAAAACATAGCCACAGACCAATACAAAGTGGATCTATGTGACAATATATATATCAATATGCTCAAATGATCTCCTTTCGCAGACTGGGTAAAGTAGATATTAGAGTGAACACTCAACTCAGGGTCTTCGTCCCAATCCCAATGTGGTACAAATCTAGCCATGTGAATAGATGTTTTGATGTCAAACATGGTAGAAACCACTTGATTACCGGTCATTGAGGTAAATCGTTAACAAGTGTGAGGGAAATCACCAGTGATGCCAATGACTCCCAAGGTACCTTAGTACAACCCAATGAATATGAATAGATGAGTAGAATTTGAACATTCGTGGAATCATCCGATCAGAGGTCAATGATGTAAACTTGTTGTCGAAGGTGAGGTGGCCTTCCATTGAGGCATGAAGGTCCCAAGGTAATAATTGGTTTCTAAGTCAAATATCCTGGATAATGTGTTGAAGTCGACAGGAAAAGACTCGTCGAAGGAGGGCCTTGATGTATCCCTCATCAATGACATGAAACTGATATAGAGATGTAATATGGTGAATCAAATGAGTATGGACTGACACGGGTATTGAAACTGGAAATTTGTGATGGTTGACTCTCGAGGTGGATACTTCCTTTGAACACTAAGGCACAAACAAAAGAAACGTAACATCCACCAAAACATGATGCAGTGGATACTATGACTTTCGTCGAGTGACCCAAAGGAGTAAAGAAACTCAAAGGATTGGTTCAGTACAGAGGTTCAGAAAATTAAAATGTATGTAAAGACAATGTGTCGTGTTCAAGGGTGACTGCAAGAGTGACTTTTGACAATTCAAAAAATGACTTGGCCTGCTTCCTTCAAATTTTTCCCCCATCTAGATAGACAAGTACCTCTTTTTATTTTTATGAGATCGAGGAGGATAACACATGCTCGATATAACTCACCTTCGGTAAGTTCCTCTTCCTTTTTTTAACAAACTAGAAGAAGTAAGGGTTCGGTCCCATATGGGCCCTTCAGTGTGTAATTTTTAACAAGTCCAGAGAAGGAAAAATCGGTGGTTTTTCATGTTTAGAGAGTCTGAAAAGAACTTGAAGACGACTCTAGGGTTGTCCTTTTTTGTAATATTATTCTTTGAAGTTTGAAAAAGAGATTAAATTCTACTCAGGAGATTCCCTTTCAAAACCTTTTAAATGAGTGTGAAAGGAAGCAAGATCACTCAGCACTCTTTTCATGTTTATAGAATCTGAAAAGAGCTTAAAGGAGACTACGGGGGGCTCTTTTTTCGTATAACCTTACGAGTCCGAAAAAGAGATAAAAGTCTACTAGGTTACATTCTCATGTTTTTTTTAGCGTGAGAAAGAACAAAGATCGTGCTCGTCAGTGTTACAAGGTTAAATGGAAGAATAATGCTTTGAAACCTATAAGTGAAGACAAATCTCCATCCAGGGTATTAGTGACATCTCAGAAAAAGATTTTAAAATCCAAAAGAAACTATAGATTATCAAAAATGAACCCTATAAGAGTGAAATAGGGCTAAAAATCTTATTTACCATTTCATTTTTATCAATCTCTTCTAGCATTGGTATTTTCGACTTCAGAGGGAGATTTTCAAGATGTTGGCACCGGAGCTGTGAATGATTGTTTTCACATCTGTTTGGATCAAGGTGGTCATTAACCAATTCTAGTCATTTTTCACGGTTTAGAATTTCATTTTAGGTGGTTTTTATTCTTGTCCTGGGCTCCATAGGAATCCCTAGGCGCTGAACTAGATCGACGCTCCCTAAAAGGGATGAGGGGAGCACCGATCGTGTTTTCGGAGCCCTGGTGTGTGTGCCATGGGAGTGCTAGCGCCCTGTGGATGAGTTTAGGGGAGCGTCGACGCAGGACTGAAAAATATGTTCCTATTTATGCTAAAAGTACCCAAATTTTTGTTGTGAGAGGATGATTAATGGATTTTAAATGTATGTTCTTGCAGTTTACACCGATAAAAACCATGATCGAATGGAAAGAACGTGAGCATGAGCTCGATGATATATTTGCGTTGAAAAACCCTCAGATAAGAGCCTCTTTAAGGAATTGTAGCCTCCTCAAGTATTTTAAATTGAAAAAGATGAAAAAGGAAGTCTTACTACTTGAGTATCTAATTGGACTATGGGATGACGTCGAACAGGTGTTCTGTATTGGGCCACAAATGCTCATAATTGAGCTTGATGACGTATACTTTTTGACTGACCTCTCAAGAAGAGGGGCTTCTATCACTTTGTCTGGGAAACGGGAAACTCCTCATCCTATCGAGGTGTATGTGGTTGATCATTGTATTCCAGGGTCACGATTGTTCGTAGGACGAATCCTGATCAAGGACGTCAGAGATTTCACACTACGATCTATTTTGTTTGCCATAACCAGCCTGGCAAGTAGCATGAGTGCGCATTTGGCCTTAAAATCTAAAATGTCTTATGCTTTACAATGCGTGGAGCTGGGATTATTCAACTGGAGTGCAAGTTTCCTTCACAATGTGAAGGATCAAATCATGAAGTGCAGGACTGGGAAACAGAAACAGTTCGGTTATGGTTCCTTCTCGGTTTCCTTCTTCTTGGAGTGAATACCTCAGATGCAGTCACAGATTGCACTGATGGCTGAACTACATATGGAAAGGTGGACAATTTTGTCCCCAATATTGGGGACTGACTCGGAGTTCAAGTTCACGATTGACTTCTTCGCTTGGTGGAGAAGGCAATTGATCGTCATCGAGGACTTTCCATATGTCGGAGTGGATTTTTGGGGTAGTATGGACTTAGTACTTCTAGAGGGTATTGACTGGGATGCATTAGGTATGAAACCAAAACCTTTTCATGTGTTTTTTTATTTTGAAATTTATATTATTTTTATGTGTAGAAAGATGGATTTTAAAAGATGTATTGTTTCATCATGCAAATAGAGGCACATCATGTCTGGCAGAGATACCGACACTAGGGAATAGCAGAGACGTACAGATAGTCGTGGAGCACAAGATAATGGTGGGAGGTCTCCTGGAGGTTGAGAGGAACCTCTGAGGTATTACTATGGGTGTCCCACCTCTCAGGAGGCAAGACATACCTCTACATTTGCAGATGCATATAGTGGGGGATCCTGAGAGTTTGAACCACTTGCTTTGATGAGTGGCCCGTGCAATGGTGTGATTCTCGGAGCACAACGTGGTGCAGGAGGACTAGGATCCTTTATATGTTTTTTTAGTCTTTTCATGATGATATCATGGGCATGAGGGTCCATATTTTTCCCTTCTATGTACTTTTTTATGTAAACAAACTTTTGCTATCATGCAGTTTATATATATATCCGAGTTTTTTGGTGCCAATGATGTTACAAATTAGTTTTGTGTGATGTTTTTTATGTACATGTGATTCATTTTTTTTATAAAATTTATCTATGCGCAAGATACCGATCCAAAATATAATTTGCTAGCGAATCCGAAGTTGTGTTGAGTTCTCTTGGTATGTGTTTGTATTCTGTAAATTCAAACATTCTGTCAAGATGATGAAATCATAGGTGGAGATGAAATAGGATAGGGTTACGAATGGAATAAACCTGATTAAGCTGACAAACCACGAGTTGAGAGTCTAGGGTAATGATTATATGAGATATACCTAGGGAGGAGGCCTCGTTTAAAAGTCCAATGACAACATGATATTCTTACACATTATTGGTTGTCGATCCTAGGCAAACGCCTCTTAAACTCACCAACTCGTCAGAGTTGTAAATGACCCAAGATGTAGAAGAAATGTTTTGGGTGTGTCGACTAGCGCCATCCACAAACCCAATAAAGATAGGAAAGGGAGATGTCATCTACTCATGCAATCACAAGACAAAGTATAAGCAGCTAAAATAAAACTCGTACACGCAAGAGAAAAAGACACACCAAAACAAAACTATAGTACAATAGTGTACAAAGCACACATGCCAGATGTTCTATGCATAGTACTTCTTAAGGTAAATCCCATTCTAGGGTTCACCGAGAGATATTCCATCGTAGTCAAATAGCTCGTAGGAACCTTTGTGTAATACACGTTTTACGACATAGGGTGCATGCCACAATGGTTCTAACTTTCATGTCCCTAGCTTATCACGATCCTAGTCATAAACAAGGACTAGGTCTCCTTCTGTGAAAGTATGAGGTTGAATTGATTTGTCATATTGACTCTTCATCCATTTTTGATACGTCTTGTTAATGAGAGAAACATCATGACATGTTTCATCCAACCCAGTCAGATATAGGAATCGTTCCTCTTCAACAGAGGTGTGAGGCAGGAGTTCTACTCTGAGTTTCAACGAAGGAATTTCGCACTTGATTGGTAATACTGCTTCGACACCATATACCAACTAGAAAGGAGTGAATCCAGTTGCAGTTTTCACTGAGGTGCAGTAATCCCAGAGGGAGGAGAAAAGTTGCAAGTGCCAAGAAGTTTTGTTTTCCCCCACCATGCGTTGGATCATGGTTTTAAGGACTTTGTTGATAGCTTCAACTTGTCTGTTTTCTTGAAGAGAGTAGGGGGATGAGTTTTCATGGCGAAAACCCAACTTGACATGTAACTCACTCATCATCTGGTTTTGAAAATGTGAACCATGATCAGTTACAATGGCTTGTGAATGCCAAAGCGAGTGATGATGTGGTTAAAGATGAAGAGAGTTTCAGTACGACCATCATTAAGAAAAGTAGGCATAGCCTCAGCCCATTTTGTGAAATAATCAACGACAATGATGATATAACCGTGCCCCCCAACTGAGGTAGTCTTACATTGCATAAAATCAATGCCCCATTTGGAAAAGGGGTCGATGGCGACAATAGGATGCAGCGGAGTGAGGTGGGTGTGTGCCTTTTTATGAAAAACTTGGCAGGGTGGGAATCGTTTGACAACTTCAATACAATATTTGAAGATGGAGGGGAAAAAGTAACTAGCACGTAAGCTTTTCTAAGTTGTATCCATCCCAAAAAGGTGACCTCCACATGCTCCAAGGTGACAATCATTTAGAACACGTTCCACCTCATCATGAGTTAAAAAATGTCATAGGATAGTGTCAATACCATGGCGATACAAAGTGTCACCGATGATAAGATAGCGTTTAGAATGGTGGTGAATACGACAATGTTCTTCACAGGAGAGATTGGGATGAAAACGTTCATTTTGAAGATAGAGAATAATATATTCATACCAAGGGTCAGACATGCTAATGAGGAACAAAGATTCATCGGGAAGAGAATCACTGGGCTCAGTGCCTTCATCAGCATGGGGAAGATCGCAGATAAGATCCACAAAAACCAAGGACTTTTTAGCTTTCAATTTGGAAAACTCAAGATGGAATTCCTGAAGAATAACAATCCATTTGGAATATTTTCCCCCAAGGACTTGACGTGTCAGAATATGATACATGGGGTTCAAGTCCGCAATGACCATGGTAGTGCGTAACATGATGTAATGGCGAAATCTCTAGACGGAAATGACGGCTGCCAGAGCCAACTTTTGAACGTGTGAATATTGAAGCTCGGGACGAGATAGACTCTTGTTCAGATAGTATATCACATGTTCATCACCGTTAGGGTCCTCTTGAAATAACACCATAGAGATAGTGGAAGTAGAGCCTGCCAAATAAAGGATATAGTCTCGTGCATAATTCGGAGGATGCAAAATAGGTGTATGGGTCAATGCATGCTTAAAAGCATCGAAAGATCATTGAGCAGTGTCATCCCAGATGAAAGGAGTATCTTTCTACAACAATCACATAAATCCTTTAGTAAGCTCAACATGATTACATATAAAATGACGAAGAAAAATCGCTTTACCTTGCAAACTTTGTAGTTGGGTCAGATTGTTGGGAGGAGGTAAAGCAATAATAACTTTGATTTTTAAGGGATCCACCCTAATCCCATCTTTGGAGAAAACAAAACCAAGGAGTCGAACTGATTCGACAGTGAAGCTGCATTTGTAGGGGTTCAAACAAGTACGATAGAACTGACATTGAATAAAAATGGCCCGTATATGACCAATATGGTCTGATCGATTAGATGAATGGGCGGGTAAATCATCAAGGTAAGGTTCTGCAATATGTTTGATATCGTGGAAAGAATAAAACATGGCCCACTGGAAAGTGGCACCAACATTTTTGAGACCAAAAGGTAGTTTTCGATAAACGAATGTTCCCCATGGGAAGATGAAGGTTGTCTTATGTTGATCAACGAGTAGAATGTCAATCTGGTTATATCCTGAAAATCCATCCATGAAAGAGAAAATAATGCTACCATCACAATTATCAATGATTTGGTCGATGAAGAGTGTGGGGTAATTGTCTTTGGGACAAGCCTTGTTGAGATCTCTATAATCGACACAGACACGAATGGTTCCTTTTTTTTAGCAACCGGAATGATGTTAGAAACCCATTGCTTCAAGGTGACAGGATAGATAAAGCCATATTTTAACAGTTTTTCAACTTGTTCCTTTATGGTCGCGGTTTTCTTAGGATGAACCAGGCGAAGTTTTTGTCGCACAGGTTTAACACATGGGTAAGTTTTTATTTCATGCACAACAATCAAAGGATCGATCCTGGGCAATTTCTTATAGCTCCAAGCGAAGACATCACAAAATTATTTAAATAAAGTGGTGTAAGATGCCACTTCCTCGGGCGAACAATTAGCACAGAGATGAACATTTTCCATGATACCTTCTTTGATCTAGATATCAATAGCGACGATAGAATAGATGTTTCCTAAATGCCCCTCGGAAGTAGTATCCTCAGTAAGTATAGGAGATTGGGGAGAATCAACAACATCGGGGGGGAATATAGAGTGTATATTTTCCTGAATTTCATCTAGACTAGGAAGAAAAGATGTTCGATGATGGTTGTCATCCCAAGGTACCTCATAGATACTAAGCATTTCCATAATGGATTCATATGATGGAAAAATATTTGAAATGTAGTAAAAAGCAGAGGACAAGGAATTCAACCAAGATGGAAACGAATAAGTGTTGGATGTCAATAGATGTTGGCCATCCAAGGAGGGAGAGGCAGTTTGGATAACATCATATGAAGCCTTAGCTGGACTAAGTGGCATAGAATCACCCAGTGCATCGAATTCTAACAGACTAGGCACAACCCAAGGATCAGATGATTCTAAAGACTAATAGGCCATAGTCGAAATCATATTGATTGTGGCAATATGTTGTGTAGTGGGAGGAAGTGGTGCAAGGAAAGTACCCATAAGGGAAGAATATTTTAAAATACCTACACCAACACTTTCATAAGTGATCTTAATATCTCCCAAGAAAGGAATATTGTTGGTGGCAGGAGTGCGAGCATCGGGTGTACAGTAATCTAATTGGTCGATAGTGACAATTTTTCCTTGATGAGGGAATTGTACGAAACACCAATGAAGCGACAACATTCATGGAATAAAACCAAATTCTTCCTAATAACAAGTTGTAATCAATGGGAGCATCGACTACCTCTACATCGACAGAGATGGTCTTACCTCCCAATTGAATGACTAAGGACTGCAAGAGTCTGTGAGGATGAAAACCTCGCTCATCGAATGCTCGCAACATTGTAGGGGATTGGTTAAGCATAGGTGATTTTAATCCTTTCCAACAAGATAACGACATGACACAATTGGAAGCTTCCTCACCCAATATGGTGCGGTGAATGTGTTGGTTATGAACAATGACATCAATTTGAAAATCCAACTATTGAGAAAGGCGTGACTTTGAAGTTGTCGATGTTAAATGTGATATTATTTGACGACTCGGGTTCAATGGCATCAATGGTAGCCAAGAGAGTTCTATGTTGGCTTGGGTAATGCTGTAGAACTTCAAGAGCGGACAGAGCACACGGTGCTTGAGCCAAATCTTCAACAATGTTGTAGTTTTAGGCGACATGTGAACTAGGATTAAAAATTGACTTGTAGATAGTGCTCTTGGGAGGGTGTAAAATAGAGTCAAAAGTAGGTTTCTCTATCTGAAGTGACCCATATGGAGGACTAACAGATGGAGGACTAACGGAGGAGGGAGATGGATCCGGTGGGGTACCGTTAGTGACCTTTTCTTTATCAGTTTTAGTCGGTGTGTCATATGTGGTGGTGCGAGTGGTTAAATCAATCCCATTGAACAAATAAATATGAACACTCGTCGAGGCTTCATCACTAGGAAGATGGCTGGAACCAGCCCCTGTGAGAGAGGCAAGTGCTTGAGAAACCATGGACTGCTACTGAGGAAAAGGCTATGTTAACACGACGGGTTGGGAATTCCCTTTAAAAAGTTTTGCAACTTCATTGCGATGTGGACAGTCTCGGGAGAAATGATCTTCATCACAAATAAGACAGGGGAATTTTGGTTTTCGATGTGGTTGATTTTCAGCAGCAGGTGGTGGAGTTTGTGTTTTGGGATGTTCATTATTATTATTATTGGGTTTATTTTTTGTTTTCTTTTTACCCCCAGATTGTTGTGAAGAGGCAAATTGAATTGCATTCACCTCAGAGATTTGAGTCAGGAGGGATGTAGAGGAGAGTGAAGTTGAACTGGTAACGGGTGCGGAAATAGAGCGATTTACTGTTCTGATCGACTATGATGTAGATTGGGTTTTGACGATACCGATAAATCCATCCACATGTGCTATGGAGGAAGGTTTGGATGGATTGGTAGGAGTATGGGTAGCATTTGGAATCAACTCATACAAAATACCAGATTGGGAGTAAACCAAATCTAAGTATTGAGCTCATGAAATGGCTTCTTCCTCAGTGACTACACCACCCATGGTGACATCATGAGAAATCGGGGGTAAAAGATATTTAGTAAACCACCAATAGTTGGTCAGGAATGGTCGCTTTAATCAACCTTCATCATCGTCTCCACTCATGAATGTGATCAGAGATATGCACAGAGTTTGTTTGACGAAGGGAGGTTAAAATTTCAGTACTTGTCTCATAAGGGATGGGTAATTGAAAATGCGTGAGAAAATCCATAGTGAGGGAGTTTAAATCTTTAAAAGAACCACGTTGAATTTCAATGTACCATTTGGCTATAG
>JASDQU010103378.1:81404-138277 GCA_032191745.1 Picea mariana | reverse complement strand
GACTTGACTCACATATGGAGTAAAGGGGCCACACACAATTGCAGAGAGGTTGAGGGAGAGGGGTGGACAACAGCCCTGCCACCGCCTGCTAGCACTCCCGCCGTGGCTCGAACTGTAGGTTAACGATTACCTAGTTCGAGAGGACCCACGATGTTGTGAGGGCCGACTGCGACAGTCGCTCACGATGATTCTAAGGGGTGCGCAATAAGGCAGGGGCCTTATTCCTTAGAGCCCTTAGTCTCCTACTAGCTCAACTGGCGGAGTGTTGACTCCAGGGGTTATAGAGGTCTACCAATCAGTTCAGTCGGCGAGTGGCACCCTTGGAGCACGTGGTGCATCCTGAAGGGCACGTCGCACAATGAAATTCCAGAGGCGAGTGGCACCCTTGGCGCACGTGGTGCGACCTGAAGGGCACGTCGCGATAAAGGTGGTTGATGGTGTCAGCCTAAATAGCCCTAAGTCTTCAGCACCTGAATAAAACTTTAAGCATTACCCTTAACCAATTGTCGACTAGCTTAGAATCTAAACCCTAAGCCTAAGACCTTCTAGGAACCAGGGGGGGAATTCAGTGTGGCCTTAACAACTGAAAATTCAAAAAAAAGGAGAAGAGAAAACAAAACTCAGACCATCACCCTTCCTTAATCCGTGTCTACTTAATAAAACTGACCTCCATTGCCTGGATCTCCCAGTGTCCATTTCCCATATACTCGTCTAGATCACCTTACCACATCGCCATCCCTCCTCGTAAATCCTCCTTATTCCTTTTTGTAAAACATTTACTTTCCCCTATACTGGTTTGCCTTCGCTTAAATCTCTCTTTGATCCTGAAAATACAGATACATTAATGGTCAATTAATTGATATATGTAGGTTTATTTATAAAAAAAAAAGGGGGATGAAAATTTAAATATGTATATTTTATTATATACAAACTATAAACCAATAAGTTAAGCATGGGAAAAGGGAAATAAAAATTAAATATATAAACTAATAAAATGAAAAGGGGGATAAACAAATAAATAAATAAATAATAAAAGGGGGATAAATAAATAAATAAATAAAATGAGCGCACATGCCCTTGATTTAAAAAAAATAAAAATAAAAATCAAAATGGAATATACAAACGAATTAAACTAAAAGGAATTTGAGGAAAGTCAAAAAGGGAAAAAGAGGGGGAAAAACCTAAGTGAAAAGAGAATTAGGGTTTGAGGGGATAAAGGGATGGGAGAAGGGAAAAGAAAGGGCTTTTTGTTTTTTGCTGAGATTGGAATGCTATGCTGAGAAGGAGAGACTGACTGATTTTCTGGTAGGAGTTGGAAAGCCTCAGCACATTTTTGAGTGGTAGCTCAGCCTTGGAGGCGAGCTGAGGAGCTAGAGACTCTCTGGTTGTGTGTGGCCCCTTTGCGGCTTGGGGGGCTGAGGGGGAAGAAGAGTACCCCTAGCGTTTGGCTGGGAGGTACCGGTGAGCTCGTTGAGGTCGGAAAGCAGAAGCAGGAGAAGGAGCAGGAGCGGCTGGAGCGTCGGAACCATTGCTGCAACAAATCAGGCCAAGGTATGTTACTGAAACGAATAGATTAGAATGCTTAGTGATATATTGCTACGATTATGGTTGTGTCTTTGGGGAATGTTGTTTCCTCGTCCTTCATACCTGGTAGAAAAGGGGGTTTTCAGAAGATCTTCCTTCTCAAACAGATCAGTCGAGGGTCTCGGGTAAATGGTTGTGGGTTTATGTGATTCCTTCTTGAGTTTCTTTTTACCGTCGGGTTCGTTTCTTCTTATCGTGGGCGTTTTTCCTTTTGTGGGTGTTGATTTATACATGGGCGTGTTTTCTACCATAGGATTCATGGTGCCGTGGGCAATTCTTGTGCTTGGGGCATTTCTTGCTGCGTTTTACATACCTAAATCCCGCCTTCATGTCTTGGCGTATTAATGTATCCGTTGTTATTTTTATCTTTGAGTTAAAAAAAAAATTATTTAATACTTGCGTTACATTCCTATGGTTCCATTATCCTGTTAAGACTGTGTTTAATTTTGTCTGCGAGTTTGAGGTTTAATACCACCATTTAGGAAAGCGTTCTCACGGCTGTTGATGGTTGGGTTCAATATCACCCAATTAAACTATGTCTCTGTCGTCGAGGGTTACAGATCTGGTCCCGTCCCCGTTTAAATTTAGTGTTTTAACTGAGCCTGGCTTTAAATCTCATGACTGGGTTATAACTGTCCCTGAATTCCAAAATTAAACCCGGCTCTAATGCTAGGGTTCTTAGCGTTTAGTTTTAGGTTTGGATAATCTCGTTAACCTTATGGACCCAAGGTTCTTGAATTCTATCCTTCATGATGCCAGTTCAATGATCGGGTCCATTTCTGGCGGTTAATGTTAGGTTATAAAATTTCCTTTAATTTTGGGCGTTACCTTACCGTTTAAATTAGGTTGAACTTGTCGCGCAATAGTATGGCCCAAGGGCATGTTTTAAATTGGGTTATATTGGCCTGGGGACAAGGTGAAATTTTTGGTTTACGTTATCGACCTTCCATGAGACCATGGCTTGAAAGTCTTCACTGCCGTCAATCCATTCGAACCTTAGCAGAGCCATTCACTGTACCCGTTCGGTGATCCTTCAAGAGCCGGTTATTCTAGTATCCTACAGGAACTCCCTTTTGCTTGGGTGGGCACCGACGCGTTTCTCATTCCAGTAATGGCGCACAGGTTTAAGCATCGAGCAGCCTACAGTCCCGCACGTGTCCCGTCTTATCGATTTCGGGTTCAAGCTCCGTTATGAGCATTCGCCTCTTCTGGTATTGCCGTGTTTTACATTAAACAGTCCGCATCTGAGCTAGCACTGTCCTGGTATTGATTACTAGCTGGTGTCCCGATTGGCAAACGAAGTTGTACCCTTTTAATTTCGACAAAACCTTCCTTGGAAGAATTCCGGTTATAACCATGCCGCTCTTTAAATTTATGGTGGTTCTCGTTTAGCCTTGGTTTTCCACCCTTTAACACAAATAACTTAAAACCTTCCCTGTATGAAGGATCGGGCCTTTAACGCCTTGTATCTCGTGGAGCCTGCGCAGCGTGCCCTAAGGGAATGCCAGCACCCTTTCTCCTCCGTGGCAAGTAAACAGTGATTGGGTTGTTGTGCCGTTGAATTGGGCAGCGTGACGAGCGCCCCCCGTCGCCAGATAGCCATTCACCAACCTCCGTTGGGCAGCGAGCTGAACGCCAGCTTCTCCCACCTCAACGCTCAGAATTTAGGGTTGAGCGCATTAAAGGTGGACGTGGGTTTTGGAATGTGCTAACCTTGTGCCAGCGATAAGGATCTAATCATGGTTCTCAGTTGATAATTCACTAGCATAATTACCATTTTTCCATAAGCAGTGTTAGTTAATACCAACTATTGCTTGATATCAAATTCCTGTTATTCAATGATATTTATTGGGTCATTAATATTTTAGTCTTAGCGAGGTCTTTATTGCTGGAAATTATTTGCATTGGGTTATGTAAAAAGGGACATTATTACTTTTCCTCGGATTTAGTTTAATACTTGTTATAGGCTTTTATGTTAATATCTTTAAGCGCATTATTGATATTGACTTCCACACATTATTGGCCTCCACCGATTAATAACCTAATTGTTATAGGCCATGTCATAATAGGCATTCATTGATTATTTGTTTTAGGTTGAGGTTTAATATTGTTTAAATTGGGCGCAATAATAATAATTGTAAAATAGAATATTGATTTTGGTTAAGGCCGCAATTGGAATATTTGCTTGATTGCAATGGAATAATTGTGTAAATCGAAATAAAAATAATTGTTTTTAATTGCGAGGTTAATGAAGAAAACGAATTGAATTATTTGGATTTTTATTTTACTGTCCTTTGAACGTTTTTCTCTTGTCCTTTTTCAGTAATGTCCTCCTTCGATTATTGATGATTTAATATGGTTGTCCTTACATGTGCCATTTTAATAGGTGATGGCAATGTCCATGTCAACATGAAGCTACTTGTATACTTGCTGTTATTTATATATGAGGTTACTGGTCCTTTTAAAGTTGATATGTTAGATGCGGCATTTTAAATTCTTTATATAGGGCTCCTTTTTAAATAATGCTATTCAACCCTTCTCCTTTTAAATATTGTAATGGTATAGCTTGGAAAATGTAAACATGATGGTTTAATTTACTTAATTGCCGTGGTAACACTTGTTAAATTACAAGAATGATAATTGCTTAGATCGCGATGTTAATAATGAGGTTGAATTGAATTATTAATAATTGTTAATTTGCAATAAGTACACGTGTTGTCGGCAATGTCATATTGTTTAAATTGAGCGCATTGATATTAATCGGTAATATTAATATTGTGGAACCACCATTTAATGATTGTTTATTTGCTTGGTAATATTGTTCAAATGGCAATAGTAGTAATGGTTTAATTCGCACAATTAGCATTTGTCTTATTTCCTCGGTTTACTCGATTAATTTGCAATAGTAGGAATCTTAATTTGCCGGGGCAATAGTGTGTTGATTCGCAAAATAAATAGTTGTTTATTGCCTTGGTACTAATAGTTTATTTTGCAATAATAAGGTTGTTAATCTGCCAGGGCAATGATGGGGGTTGATTCGCAACATTAATATGGGTTAAAGTGCTACGTTGGTACTTGGTTAAATTGCAGGGATAATGTGGTTACTTGACAGTGCTAAAGATAAATGCTTCACTGCAATGTCAATATTTGCTTAGTTGCCGTGGTAACACTAGTTAAATTGCAAGATTAATAATTGTTTACTTAGCAGGTTAATAATGAGGCCAATCGCAATATTAATAATTGCTTACTTGAAATATTCATGATGGAGTTTAAATTGCAAGGATGATCTTCGTTTAATTGAAGTGTTCACGACATGTCTAATTTGCATTGCTATGGTGTTAGGTTATTAGAATGTCTGGTAATAAACGGGTAGAAAGGGCAAGTTGATGAGGAGAATGTAACAATCGGGGGTTTACCTTTGGGGTGTGGATGTCGTTGCTCATTATGGCCTTTAGTAGAAAAATGCTTGCGTCGTGCTTATTGTTGTCCCTGGTCTTGTAAGTACTTGGTGGTTGTGTTGTGAAGTCTGTCGTGTCGGGCAGGATTTAGACTCCTCTTGCAGCTTAGTATGTATGTCTGTGTGTAATTTGGTGGAAGGAATCCAGTGCCGTATCAAGAGTCTCGGGCTGTTTAAAGGCACAGTTCCACTCTTGCGACACATTTTGAGCCGTATCAATAGTCTCGGGCTGTTTAAAGGCACAGTTCCACTACTGCGACTCTACTGACGGATTCTTTCATTCTATGACCGTACTGTGCCTAACCCCTGGTGTCTGTCTCTGCCTAG
The DNA here is from genome assembly GCA_032191745.1 of Picea mariana. Classification (NCBI taxonomy): domain Eukaryota; kingdom Viridiplantae; phylum Streptophyta; class Pinopsida; order Pinales; family Pinaceae; genus Picea; species Picea mariana. The sequence continues at coordinate 132,909 of JASDQU010103378.1, read as the reverse complement.
CCATTAGTTTCCCCCCTCCTGTTCGGGGGCGTTTGCTTCTTGTCGTTGCTATGACATGTCGGGTCGTCTTGATTGTGTTCGCCTTACTTGCGTCCTGTTGGTTCGAGGTTGACGTAGAGTCGAGGGGGTTGTTTCTTCTGCACACGCGCACACACTTTAACAAAAAAAAAAATTCCGGTTGACTGAGTAGATGTCCTTAGCTAGGAGGGTTATTACAACTGCACAGCTAGGTTACTTAACGAAAATCAGCGAAAGCTTTAAAACATAAACCAATAACACATTGCATAAGATATTCGGGTAAACACCCTTGGAAAACCTCTGAAGGGAAAACCAAATCTAAGTTTGATTTATTATTATAAATCCTGGGCTCCCGTCCTGGGATAATTTGGCCCATCATAGGAATACAATGCTGCAAAAAACAGCCTAACCCACCTGGCTTCTATCTCCCTTGCTTTCCATTTAGACCTTTCCTTAGCCCTACCCACTCACACTTGGATGAACTCTCTTCACCCGCTTAATGAGATATCCCCACTATCTATTCAGTGTTTTTTATCCTCTCACCTAGGTTTCCTTTTATTACATTGAGTAAACTCTAAGTCAAAAACCCTAGATCTCCTAAAGTGATCAACGATTGAGATCTAATATCACGTTCACTTTAGATCTAACGAATATGAATTAATCAACTCACTTAAGTTACTAATGTCAAGTAAACTTAGGAATTTAACTTAATTAAATAAAATGGCATTCACTTTAATTAATGACTCATAAAGTAAACTTCCTAAAGTTTTATGAGAGGTTACAAAGACGACCTCCAAACGTTAGACACCGAGGCTATGTGGAAGTACTTCTCCGATGTTAGTATATCAACACTCCCTCTTAGCGAGGAAGGTACTTTTTTCACTTGGAATTGGCTCTATATTCTCTATCACATTTGCTACCATGCTTGTTCTCCAATCCACCTGATTGGTTGCTCCCTCTGACAATAAAGCTATCCCTTCCATCTTGCTAGGACCCGACAACGCAAATTCGTTGCCTATGATCCTAGAAGCCTCCCGCTTCTGATAATATTGGTGGATATTGGTGGCCACCCACCTTTTCCAAATGGCTCAAAACAATTTTCTGGCAATTTTGACAATTTACTATTTTAGTAGTTTTTAACTTCTGGGGCCAGTTTGAGGGCCTAAATGACATTTTTTCACTATTGGGCAACTCAATGATATCCAAAGGCTTTGATTTATCCCCCTAAATGAATCTCGTCATCAATACCTTTCCAACGAGCTATCATGCGCTCTAAACAAAGATCATATCCAAACGTTACGACCCTGGGAAGTTAATGTACTAACTTACCCCAACGGGGCTCACATGACTTTTGGCGCTTCATCTCCTAGGGTTAGGTTTTTTGATGTATAGGATTTTGAAATTTATATTTATTGTAAAAAGGCCTTTAGAGCCTCATTGTACAGATATTATTCTTGCGAATGAGCATAGCCATCACATCTCTTCTCAGAGATAAGCTGCCACCATTCTAGCAAGCTTGTTTTCAGTCTGCATTTTACAGTTTTCTACATCTTCCTTATTTAATAGAAGTCACATTTTACTGTATCTCTGTTATTGTTCATTGTGTCTCTGTGTTAACATTATAAATCTATGGTTTCATTTCATTCTGCTCATAAATCTGGATCAGTGGTATTAGAGTGGTTTGTTCCTTGTCGATTTTTAATGCATGTCCTCGATGTGATCAAGGTATAGAGATTTGGGTCTTGAGCTTATTTCTTTTCAGGAAAACTACTCTCGCATGCCCAAGAATCCTCCCATGGCGGGAGAAAATAAATATCATGGGATAAGAGATCCTTTCAAAATGTTGCTTGAGGAAGCCCTTAAGCAATAGAGGAAAGAGATGATGGACAACTTCACACAAATCCTTCGATGGCTACTAACAAGAGACCCATCCATCTCAAGAAGAAGAGCCACCCCATTCAAGGTACATATCGCTTTTGATATTCCTATATTTGAAGGTAAAATAGATGCGGATGCCGCAGATAAACGGTTAAACCTTTTAGAAGGGTATTTTTCTGTCCACAACTTTTTCAATAAAGAAAAGATTATATTTGTGCTCCTAAAGGCCATCCCCCATGTCAAATACCGGTGGGAGAGTTTCTGTGAGAAAAATGAAACAGAAAGATCCACATTGTTTGAAGTTACGCCCACTTGGGATTCTTTCAAGGATTCTATTAAGGAACAATACTACCATGTTGGAAGTTATGATGACTTGGATAGAAGATGGACCACACTATGGTAGGAAAGAGACCAAACAGTCACAGAGTTCACCAATTTCTTCCATGCCTTGTGCACCAAGTTGGGTATCAAATATTCTGAGCAACATATGGTGCTCAAGTACCATGATAGTCTGCATAGATACATCCAAACATAAATAGAGTTTTTGGACATCTCATTCTTAGGCATAGCCTATCAATATGCCTTCAAAATAGAGCAGAAGCTTAAAAAAAATACGCAGAATTTTGGGTCTAGGAACCCCTCACAACAGAAGTAGGGAAAGGGTAGTCCTAACTTGCAAAACAAAGGAAAGATAAAATATGGGAAACCTCATGACAACTAGTCCAGGTCGAAAGCAAAGAAGGACAATGGGAAGACGAAGAAATATACCGGGAAGTGATGTGACTTCCATAAGAGCCCCTGGAATAACACTATTGATTGTTGCTCAAAGCATTCATTAGTGGATGAAGTAAAAGCCTCTGAACCAGATGCGGGTTCCGAATCTGAGTCAAAACTAGAGAAGGGGAGACAAATCATTTATGTAGAACCGAGTGCCATCATTGCTACCACCAAGATCCAGCCTGGTGAACCTGATGATCCATAAGAAGGAGAACGCCTCTTTCATTCACAGATGTGGGTGAAAGGAACTCCACTACACTTTATCGTTGATAGTGGTATCCATAAGAACCTCATCTCGGTAGAGGTCTTCAAACAACTATCCCTCTTGACAATGTCGCACTCGCATCCCTACACCATTGGATGTCTCCGTCAAGGAATCGATCTTCATGTCAGCCAACAGTGTCGCCTATCGTATGACATCAAGCCATTCAAAGATGAGGTATTGTCTAATGTTTCTCCCCTTGAAGTTTGTGATGTTCTTTTAGGCCAACCTTATTTATGGAAATGTCATGTTGTATATGAGTCTACGCCTCTCAGTGTTATTATTACTTTGAACAGGAAATTGTACACGATACCCGAAGTAGTCCCACCTAGTGTTATTTCCTTGATCTCTTCCAAGCAATGTAGGAAGGTCATTTCTCATACTGGGAAGTTTGTCTTCTTCGTGATTTTATCTCAAAGTGAGAGAAAGGTTAAAACCACATCCATGGCCTTTGCGATCGACCTCTCCATGCAGTCGAAGAAAATGGATAAGGTCATGGAAGAATACAAAGACATCTTCTCATCACCTACTGGAGTACCTTTGCATTGTCAGGTCAAGCATCCCATTTATTTGAACCTCGATGCACCACTACCAAATGGGCCAATATATCATCTCTCTCTGCTAGAAAATGAGGAGATCAAGCATTGGATCCAAGAATTGCTCCACAAGGGGCACATCAGACCCAAATCATCACCTTGTGGAAGCCCAATCATGTTGGTGCATAAGAAAGACAAGACTTGGTGACTTTGCATTGATTACCAGGCCCTAAACAAAATCACAGTCAGGAACCAATACCCAATTCCCCAAATTGACGATCTCCTTGATAAACTCAAGGAGGCCAGATACTTCAGTAAGATTGATATGAAGTCTGGCTACCATTAGGTCCCAATAGAACAGACAGATGTATGGAAAACTGCCTTCAAGTCAAAAGAAGGTATTTTTGAATGGTTGGTCATGCCCTTTGGTTTGACGAATGCCCCAACAACTTTCATGAGGTCGATGGGAAATATACTGTGGCCTTTCACTAATTATTTTGTGGTGGTGTATCTAGATCACATCCTCATCTATAGAAAGACTTGGGAAAAACACTTGTACCATATTCAGCAGGCTCTACACACTCTGCGATAGCACAAGCTATATGCCAACTTGGAAAAATGCTCCTTCAACATGGACAAGGTCCAGTATCTAGGCTAGATTGTTGATGCACATGATATGCATGTTGATCCAGCCAATATCCAAGTCATATGTGACTGGCCAGCCCCAACCATTCTCACTGAGCTTCAATGCTTCTTAGGCCTTGCCAATTTCTATCACAAGCTCATGTTGGGATTCTCCCATATTGCATGGGCCCTCAGTCAAATGACCAGAGGTGGTGGTAAGGAAAAATTTGTGTGGGGCATGTCCCAACATAAAATATTTGATGATCTGAAGCAACACTTGTGTTCAGTACTAGTGCTCTCATTGTCTGACCTACAACAACCCTTTAAGATCAAGACAGATGCTTCAGACTATGTTGTGGGTGCAATCCTCACTCATCATGACCACCTTGTGGCCTATCATGGTGAGACACTAACATATGTTGTTCGTAAGTACCCTAATTATGACAAATAAATGTACTCCATTATGCAAGCCTACCGCTAGTGGAGGCATTACATTCTCGGGAAGGAGACAGTCATCCACACTGATCATAAGCCATTGTAGTTCATGCAGACACAAGGAAAATTGTAGAATGACCACCATTAGAAATGGTCCACATATTTTCAGTAGTTCCACCTCAACATCAAGTATAAAACATGAAGTACCAACTAAGTCACTAATTGCCTCAGCCGATCTCCAATCGTGACACTCACCACAGTGCTAGATTCTTGTGGCCATGAGACCTACAGGTGGCGCCACCTCCATGAGACAGATCCAGACTTCACCAACACCTACCAGATGTTGGATGCCAACACAACTATCAATAATTTACATATTCAGGCTGGACTGATGTGCCATCTGGTCCATCTCTGTGTTTCATCAAGTGGTAGGACACTTCGGCATGGAAAATGCAATGGCAGTGCTACAACAACATTTCTATTGGCCGAAACTTCCACAAGATGTCATCAAGTATATATGGTCCTGCACTCCCTATGCTATATCCAAACTGACCATCAGAAATAAGGCTTGTACACTCCTCTACCTACTATTGACAGGCCCTAGGAATCCATCTCAATGGAATACATGTCGAGCCTCCCTTCCACCAAGAGGGGAAATGAATTTGTTTTTTTGGTTGTTGATCGCTTTTCCAAAATCGAAATTTTGGCCTCCTACAAGAAGAGCATCATGATGAAGGACACTGCCAAGATTTTCTTTGAACGAGTGTGGGTACACTTTGATATCACACAAACCATTATCTCATATCGGTACAACGGGTTCCTCAACACATTCTGCCCGAGCCTCTGGTCACTGCTAGACACCAAGCTCACCAAGTCCACTGCCTTCCACCCCCATATGGATGGCGAAACTAAGGTTGTCAATCGGATGATCGTGCACATCCTCCACATGTACAATTCCAAGAACCCTCACACTTGGGATGAGATTCTTCCGTATGATTAACACAACTACAACATATCCATACATAGATCAACCAGCCACAACCCCTTTTAGGTGGGGTTGATATTTCAACCATTGGGTCCCATGGATGTTGCAATACCCCTTGTGACCACCCAGGTAGACTCATTGCATGCTCCAACTGAAGCTGACAAAACTACCCAGTTCATTGAGTGGATCCAACACATATTCCAACAAGTTCATGATATTTTATAGAAGTCCAATGCCAAGTACAGACAACGCCATGATCAACATTGGGTGCCACACCAGTTTCGAGTAGGAGACAAATTTTGGTTTCTCTTGTAGAAATAACTCTTTATAGGGCCTCATCAAAAGATTCATAAACTCTATTATGGGCCTTACACCATTACCAAGGTTTTGGGTGACAATGATTTTGAGATCAACCTTCCCCCCTTGTTTGGCTTGCAACCAGTGTTTAATGTGGACCTCCTTCAACCTTATTTTCCACCATTATTAGACACCTCAGAGATAGCAGAACAATTGAAACCAAAAGAGCTCAAACTTGAATGCATGGAACATGCATCTAGTGATCATATCATTGACACACAGGTCAAGGAAACTCGTCATCAGAGGTTCCAACTTTATCGGGTTGTCAAAGCAGGTAAACTCATGCACCAAGGCAAGTGGCTCACCTGGGGACAAATTCAGTATAACTTTCCTCATATGATGGGAGAACTCAACACAATGGATACCATTTCTTCCTAAGGAGGGAGGATTAATCTAGGTGGATATCGGTGGCCACCCACCTTTTCCAACTAGCTCAAAACAATTTTATGGCAGTTTTGGCAATTTAGTATTTTAGTAGTTTAACTTCTCGGGCTAGTTTGAGGCCCTAAATGATGTTTTTCATGATCAAGAACCTCAATATTAACCAAATTATTTGATTGATCCCCCTATATGAATCTCCTCATCAATACCTTTCCAATGAGCTGTCATGCGACTAAACAGATATCGTATGCAAAAGCTACGACCCCGGGAAGTTAATGTACTAACTTACTCCAATGGGGCCCACATGACTTTTGGTGCTTCATCTCCTAGGGTTAGGTTTTTGGATGTCTAGGGTTTTGAAATTCATATTTAATGTAAAAGTTCCTCCAGAGCCTCATTGTACTCATCTTCTTCTTGCGAATTAGCATATCTGTCACATCTCTTCTCAAAGATAAGCTGACACCATTCTAGCAAGCTTGTTTTCAGTATGCATTTTACAGTTTTCAACATATTTCTTATTTAATAGAAGTCAATTTTTAATGTATCTATGTTATTTTTCATTGTGTATCCATGTTAACATTATAAATCTCTGATCTTATTTCATTCCACTCATAAGTCCGGATCATCTAAGCATCCTTCATGGTCATCTTGTACCATGACTTCTTCTGGATAGACTTGGAAGGATGATCCTTCCCACCTAAAACTAAAGAATGGCTCCCTCTGAGATGATAAACCTTTGGATCTACATTCTCCTTGTTCTCTACCACTATGTTGTTTCTTTCCATAGCTCACATAGGCTGACCCTTTATCCTATACATATTTCTCTCTCTAACTCAAAAAAGTAGTTGTTGTGTCTGAGCTAGATCCTTTGGGCATGGTCAATGCCTATCCATCCTAGAAAAAAACCTAATAGCCCTTCTTCTCAATCAATGATACTGAGAGAAAACTCCTCTTAAGTTCTGGAACCCATAACACGTTCGTCACTCTCAATATGCCTCCCGACTCTATATGGAATGACACTATTCCAAATTCCACATACAAATCTGAGTCAGACTCTGTGAATCTCTAGAAAACCTCTCATGCTCCTGTTATATGACATGGGTCTCCATTATCTATCAACCATGTGTTATCCCTTGGTTATGGAAGAAATCGAAGATTAAGGAAGAAAAGGTAAAATACGAACTGTGCGGAAGACACAGTGACTTTTACTGGGTCGAAGTGAGAAAAAGAGCAGAAAAGATGGAGCGAAGTAAGGAAAAGCAAGTTGTTGGATGAGGAGATCGAGGATGATAGATCAGTAAGGAAGAAGGATCGTGGAAAACTCAACAAGTGGAAAAATCCACCATTGGATGCTTTGGAGAACCGCGTGAGAAGGAAGGAAAGACAGGCTGCGAAGCCCGAAAACACGGGTCAAAGTTGACCTAGGGTTTTAGACACCTAGGGTTTTGGTATCTAGGGTTTTGACACCTAGATTTTGACCTAAGGCTGTCGGTGAGCTATTGTAATGTATAAATAAAGGTCCACAGGACCTGGGTGGGGTTGTTTTCATTACTGCTATTGTTGTTATGAGTGATTATTGTTGTAAGAGAGAGAAGTGCTAAGTGTGAGGGCCTTCTAGTATTGCAAGACCTTCAGTTGGGTGCAAAGGTCAAGTCCTGAAGCTGGGTGCATAGGAAGGGAAGAGGAAGAGAGAAGAAGAAAGAATAGCTGTTAGCTAAGAGCATGGATAATAACTCTATGCTTTATTTTAATATATTATAAGCACACTTCTGTGGACGTATCCCTAGAGAGAGGGTGAAACACGTATATCTAGTGTCGTGTGTGTGATTGATACTCTATTCTTTGTCATTGTTATACTGTTATTTCATTGTTGTGTTAGATTAGATCTATAGTTTTGCAGAGTAGATCTAAGTTGACAAGTGACATATGCATGCTGTGTTGTTCTGGTACTTGGCCCACTTGATATTCCCCTTGATTGTAGACATCTTTGTCCTGTGACCCCCTCGTAGCTGCTTCGGGTGAGACTTCATCTGCTTCACAGGTGTTGCCGAAAGGGTCAGTAGCTAGGGCTTGTTGGTGCACTCTTGGAGCCGAACCTTGGGTCTGCCCCTGTGCCAACAAATGGTTCCATTACCGGGACAAGAATCTTCTTGAGGGAATGTCAAGGTGGTTTCCATTAAAGACAAAGATTTATAAGTGGATAGAGGATCAAGAAAAGGACTTCGCTGAAGCCCAGAACAAGAACCCTAATTTGGGTACAAAGGATTGCTTAGGAAGATATATCTTTACCGATATACACAAGATATGCTTTGGAGGAATCGATCAAGAGTTATACAAGTGGTTAGCTAGGTTTGAAGCTACTCAGTTTGAGATCAGATCTAGACCTCATGTGATTTGGATGTCGACATTGATCCAGAAGGTCAAGAGAGTTGATAACTCCATATCCATAGCAGTAGATCACTGGTTCGATAGAACCATTGGAGGGTACATCATTGATTTTGTTTTTGACAAAGTAGAGTCGTATAGCCAAGATGACAGATATTTCTTTAAGGGATCCAGAGGGAAATTTTTACATTTTCTAAAGTTGAGAATCAAGATGTTATTGCATGAGAAGAACGTCTTGAAGGTACAATAGATCGATCGGATTTGAAGAGACTAATGTTCAAGAACCCAGACAGCGACAGTGACACAGAAGATGGACATACACACAGTGGAAGAGTGTTCAGAGAAGTTCATCTTGCGAACTTGTTCAAGCATAACTACGGGACAAGGGTTTCTACAGTGGAGAAGAGGCAGATCTGACAAACAAAGAACATTCAGACCCCACTAGGGGAGAGGGAGGGGAAGCCGAAGAACTTTGCCAGGACGAGCCAGAAACCTCAGGAACTGCGCAGACTATTGAAGTAAGTACTATTATCCCTCCTGTTGTTTCAACAACATTAAGCAATCAAATTAATCAAAGTCACCAGAGCGTTCAAAGCACTGTTATTAGTAGCCTACCACATACTCAGTCAAGAAACCTAGGAATATCTATGGCAGATGAGATGAGGCTCCATATCTTTAAGGGAGATGGATCCAAAGATCCTGATCAACACTAGTTACTATGTGAAGTTGTATGGAACATTAAGAATGTCACCGATGAAGCTGTCAAAAGAACTCAGTTAAGTACAACTATAAGAGATCGCGCACTGAGCTGGTACATGAAACTTGTCCAAGGAATTGCGTAGCCTAAGCCACTGAATGAGATAAAGAATGCTTTGATTGCATAGTTTAAGAAACCTAAGTCGGAGTCCCAATGTATTACATAACTGAAGGAGATCAAGAAGAAGGTAGCCTAACTAGTTTGGGAGTTTTATCGAAGATTCAAGACCTTAACAGGCCGATTGACTTTTCAGATCCTAGATGAGCAGAACAAGGAATGGTTCATTGCTACCCTTTTACCACACATCAGAGTTCCTCTGATGCAACAAAATATTGCTTCGCAGGCGGAGGCATTGGAGATCACCATGAAGCTTGAATCAGCCCCTATGGGAGAATCCAGCTCAGGTATGAGTCATATCTTGAGTCAACTGACTAGTTTGTCTTTGCAGGTCGAAGATATGAAGAAAGACAAGGGAAAAGACAAATGAGAAGAAATTTGGTGTGTCAGATGCAGATCAGAAGTGCCATGACAAGGAGCATTGCCCTCTATTCCATGAAAATTTGGCCTCTGTATCTCTGAGCCCCTTGAATCAGGTCACCTTACCCTAGTGCGAAGTATGCAGAAACAGACATCACCCTGGTGAGTGCTATTACATGTAGAAATATGTTCAGACACCCAAAAATTTGTATTGCACATTCTGCAAGTCAGTATGGCATGATGATAGGGATTGTAGGGCTTACAACCTCATGCATGAAAGGTCAAGAGATATATACAAGATTCAAGGCAAAGTACAGCAAGAAGGAAACACTACACAGTATAACTCTCTAGGAAGAGGAAACTTCAATCCTCACGGTGGATTCAGAGGAGGAGGAGGAGGAGGAGGAGGTATGGGCTGAAGCCGAGGACATATCATCTGTTACAACTGCGTGCAACTAGGACACTTAGCAAGGGACTGTCAGAACCCTTGCACTACTTGCAACTACTGTAGTTCGTTTGAACATGTTATAGAAGATTGTCATGTGCTGCTAGCTAAGATTTAGGAAAGATGAGGACCGCAGCAGAACCCACAAGTGCAACTGATATATGTTAAACCTCATGGAGAAGAACCTAGAGTCATTGTTATCACTAGAAAAGGCGTTGTTACAGGAGAAGACAGAATGACCCAAGGGAAGGCCACAGAAGACTCAGGAGTCAGGAAAGCCGCAGAGAAGACTCAAGATTTTGATGCAAAGAAAGAAAGAAAAATATTTGAGGAGGCTAAAAAAGAGTTCAAAGGAGACCAAGGTTCGTCATAAAAAATGCGACTAGAAGTAAGAGAATATGGAATGCCTCAAGCATTTGATAATTCTGCTTCGCCAAGAGAAGGGAAAGAGGTAAGAAATCTCATGGAATTTTTACATACTTGTATTAAGTTGATTCAGGATGAAAGCGTTGTACAAGAGTTACAGAATTTAAGTGGACAGTATGATCTAGGAAAGATAGGCCCCTTACTGAATAGGGAAGTACACCAAATCACAAAAAGGAGAAGGACAAATAAATAATTACACTTGAATTCTCAAATAGGAGAATATGATATAGACTATGTAGTACTCGACTTAGGGTCGGAGGTCAATGTGAGATCAGGATCTTCATAGACATCAGGAAGCTGAACGATGCTTGATTGCATGACCCTTTCCCTACACCGTTCACTAACGAAGTGTTAGATAATGTGGGAGGCCAGGAGGTATATTCTTTTACAGATGTCTTTTCAGGATACCATCAGATCTGGATTGCCAAGGAGGACCACCATAAGACCACGTTTGCAACAGAATGGGGATCCTATCAGTATACAGTCACGCCATTTGGATTGAAGAATTCCACAACCATCTTTTCCAGGGTGGTGGTTGAAGCATTAACAGAAATTCTGCATAAATTTCTAGAAGCATATTTTGATGATTGGACTGTTTTTAGTTTGTTAAAGAATCATATGGAATGTCTAAGGCTAATGTTGGATAAATGCAAGAAGTGTCAAATTGCTTTGAATATGAAGAAGTGCATCTTCTTCTCACCATTTGGAGTGATATTAGGTCATATTGTATGCAAGCAAAGATTGTTGGTTGATACATCTAAAATTTCCATTATAGTTGATTTGCCACCTCCTACTTCAGTCAAACAACTGCGCATTGTGCTGGGACATACTGGCTATTACAGGAAGTTCATCAAAGGATATGCCCATATTACAACACCTATGGAGAATCTTTTGGAGAAGGATTGTCAGTTTAGTTGGACAGAAGAATGTCAACAGAGCTTCGACACACTGAAAAAAAAAAGATAGTTATTGCGCCTATTCTGGTCTTCCCAGATTGGAGCAAACAGTTTCATGAAACTTAGCACCTCTAGCTTCTTCCTCCATCTTCCATCGATGTTCCCAATGGCTGTGACCATGCGCTTATTCATAAAGCGCTTTCGTGATTTTGCATTTCATGAATATGGATATGAGGCATCTCGACTCTCCAAGTCGTGATCCCCAAAACCCCGAAATGGAGCTTATCTGAACTGACTCCTTCTCTTCTCGTGACCATCGATGGTGACCATAGGCTGTGCCAAAAGGCGCTTCATATTTCACAAGTTTATAAACTTCATCGATTATGATCGATGGTTGAAATCTCCATAGATTCGACGGTCCAGATCTTATCACGATCTCGCATCTCGTGAATTTCCACACCATGCTCCGTTGACTCCAATTCAGTGAAATTCCAATCGCTTGCCACTTGTCCTATGATTCAATGGTTCAAATATGATGTTGATTCAACAGCTCAGGTCATATCTCGATTTCAACATTCTTGTGGTTATGTTTCTTGCCTCTCCAAGTCACGATTCACGAAACTCCGAAATGGATTCGGATCAACAGTCCAGATCACACCTTGATCTGACGGCTGCGATTAAATCACGATTTCGACATTCCTGTGGTTAATATTCTTTGACATCTCCAAATCTTGATCTGCGAAACTCCGAAATGGAGTCGGATCGATGATCCAGATCACACATTGATCTGATGGCTGCGATTAAATCGCAATTTCGCATATCACGATTTCAAGAGATGAGAGGTTGGATCATTTCATACTTTTGACTTTCCAGTCACTGAAATGCTGATCTATGTCCATGTGTCATGCTCGAAGATGGATGGTCCTCCTTCTTTCGGAATTTTGTATACCCACTTCTCCTTGCACTTTAATGAATGTGCAGGTTCTCCCTGATCCAACTATGGTCGAAACTTATGCTCAGATCTGACGCTTGAGATCTGTCCTCCTCTTCTGCGCATTGTTCTTGCCTACAATCAGATCTGATGGTCCTAGTTCTTTCAGGAATTTAAATGGGATCCAACGATCAGAAATGTTGCTTCCCATCTCAAGCTTACTTTGTTCTTCTTACTCTGATCTTGCCATCGATGATCTGCCAACAATCCTCTGCACTATCTCTTCTCAGCTTATTCGAATATTCTCTGCAGCGTCTTCTCATAATGCCCATCTATTACATACTTTCTGTACTCATGCCATATTTATTGTTGTACTTTCCATCAATGACAAGCATACAAGCATGCGATGTCTGTTAAATATTTGCCAACATTCTCCCCCTTTGGCATTGATGGAAACCACTGTAACTTTCCTGTAGCATCCTTGAAATCACATCCTGAAATTACCACACTTTCTCCCCCTTTGACATCAATGTCAAAGAAGAAACATGCTTCCCCTGAGATGTTGCAGTACATACTCCCCCTATCAACTAGAAGCATCTTAGAAATACACCAGATATGTAATAAGTATTCCCCCTGACCAAGTGAACAAATTAGACAAAAGAAATTACAACCCCCAACTTTTGACGAAGATATCCAAAAGGGGTTGCTGCTAATGGTTTTGTAAATATATACGCAATATGTTCTGTAGAAGGTATATAATTCAGTTGAACAATTCTGTTTGTAACTTTTTCTCTAAAAAAATGGTACTTTATTGAAATATGCTTAGTCTTGGAATGAAGAACATGATTCTTGGAGACACTAATAGCACTGGTGTTATCACAGTGAATTGTAATGGGTTCAGTGTAACTCACCTTCAAGTCTGCAAGAGTTTGAATCATCCACAAAATTTGTGTGCAGCAAGTAGCAGCAGCAATGTATTCTACCTCTGTAGTTGACAATGAAATGGATCCTTGTTTTTTGCTAAGCCATGCTACTAATGAGTCACCCAGAAAGAATTTTCCTCCACTAGTGTTTTTTCTCTCATCAACACAGTTTTCCCAATCTACATCTGAATAAGCAGTTAACTGGAAATTTTGATTTATGGGATACCATAGACCATAAGTCATTGTTCCCTTCAAGTATTTGAATATCCTCTTGACAACTACCTGATGACTTTGTTTAGGTGCTGACTGATAACGACCTACCATTCCAATAGCTTGCATTATATCAGGACGGGATGTTGTGATGTACAGAAGACTGCCTATCATAGAGTGATATGTCCTTTGATCAACATTTGGTGAAAGATCATTTTTACTGAGCTTGCAACCAACCACCATAGGTGTGCTAACAGGAGAGGAGTCCTCCATCTGAAATTTCTTCAACATCTCTTTCAAGTATTTTTCTTGAGATATAAAAATTCCTGCAGAAATCTGTTTTACTTGTAAGCCAAGAAAATATGACGGTTCTCCTATCATGGACATCTCAAATTCTATTTGCATAGAGTTAGCAAAACACTAGACAGATTAATCATTAGTGCACCAAAAAATAATACCATCTACATAATCCAAAACAACTAATAAATTATCACCTTTAGACTTAATGTGAAGGTTGTTGTCAACGGTACCTTTCTTGAATCCTTTATCTTGTAAAAATTTGTCCAGTCTATAATACCAAGCTCGTGGTGCTTGTTTCAATCCATATAAGGCCTTCTTCAACTTGCAAACACAATTAGGATTATCTGTCAATAAGAATCCTTCAGGTTGCTCCATATATACTTCTTCCTCTAGATCTCCATTTAGGAATGTTGATTTAACATCCATCTGATACACTTTAAAGTTTTTATGGCACAAATATGCAAGGAACATTCTGATGGCTTCCAATCTTGCCACTGGTGCAAAAGTTTCATCAGAGTCCTGACCTTCAACTTATGCATATCCTTTACAGACCAATCTGGCTTTATTTCTAACAACTTGTCCTTTTTCATTCATTTTATTCTTGAACACCCATTTGGAACCTATTATATTTTTATCTTCAGGTCTAGGGACAAGCTCCCAAGTATTGTTCTTCTCAATCTGATCTAGTTCTTTATTCATAGCTCTAATCCAATCATCATGATTGTTGGCTTCATAAAAATTATTAAGTTCAATCATAGATAAAAAGGCAACATGAGATTTTTCTGAGTCTTTAATCAATTTCCTTCTTGTCTGAACTCCTTTATTTATATCTCCAATTATCTGATTTTCAGGATGATTCTTTTTAACAATTCTGAGAGGTGATTTTGCTTCTTTCTGCTGATTTGTGTCAGTTGGAGTATTTGTGTCTTCATCTGATTTAGATTCTTCTCTTTCCGACCCTTGGACCTGTTCATCTTCATCTTCAACTATATCTTCTGTTCTTGGTTCAACACTGCTTACATTCTTGACCGGGATTTCTTCATCAACTTTTATGTCTATACAATCAACTAGTTTATGCAGTCTCTTATTGTAGCATCTGTACCCTTTACTATTTGTAGCATAACCCAAGAAGATACCTTCATCATGCCTGTCATCATATTTGCCAATATTTTCATCATTGTTCTTGATATAACATTTACTCTCGAAGACTTTAAAATGTTTGATTGAAGCAGGTCTTCCAAACCATAGTTCATAAGGAGTCTTATCATTGTGTGGCCTGAGATGAGCTTTGTTAAGGATATGAGCAGCTGTATGAATTGCTTCCACCCAATATGTCTGAGGTATGTTTCTTTCATTCATCATTGATCTTGCCATTTGCTGTACTGACCTATTCTGCCTCTTAACAACTTCATTTTGCTATGGAATCCTTAGAATTGTGTACTCTCTTTTGATCCCATGTTTATCATAGAACTCTTTGAAGTTCCCCAGACTAAACTCTCCTCCTCTATCAGACCTTACTACTTTAATATTTTTCCTATTTGATTCTCAGTCAGAGCCTTAAACACTTTGAATTTTTCAAATGCTTCAGATTTTTCTTTCAGAAAGGCAACCCAAGTTAGTCTAGAATAACCATAAATAATTAACATAAAGCAATTTTCTTTTCATGTACCTTCTTTCCTTGATGGTCCACATAGATCCATATGTACTAACTGGAGAGGTTTTTCTGTTGAAGGAAAGTTTTTAGATTTGAACTGAGTGCGAGTAAGTTTTTCTATCTGACAGGGTTTACAAACAGAGTCATATGGCTTTGATATCTTTGGAAGATATTTTACTGCCCCATTGTTTTTGAGTTTGATTATGCGATCAAAATTTAGGTGACCAAGTCTCCTATGCCACATCCAAATTTCATCATATTTTCTTAAATTGCATTCTTCTTTTTCTTCTTTTAATATATAGACATTGTTTTCTGTTCTTATACCTTTTGTAACTAGCTGTCTTGAATCCACAGATTTTATTCTACACTCTTTATAGGTAAAAACAACTTCACACCCTCGGTCACAGACTTGACTGACACTAAGCAGTTTATGTTTCAAATCTTCTACAAACAACACATCTTTAGCTTTCCTTTTGCCATTACTCAAAATTATAATTCCTTTACCTTTTATCTTTCCTGGTGCATCATTTCCAAAATTTACATTCCCTGATTTGCTATCACTTAGAGTTAGAAACTTACTTTTGTCTCCAGTCATGTGTTTGGAGCATCCACTGTCAATATACCAGGAATTCTTTTTTCTTTGGGCTGATAGCACTAGTCCACACTTGTCATCTACTTTCTTCTTCCAAACTTTGACATTTTCAGTAGTGGGGATCAAATCTGACTTGTAATTCTTTAAGTGACAATCTGCAGCTTTATGTCCATAATTATGCCAGTTGTAACATTCTGGTTCACTGAATAATAGATCATAACGATTGTTATGATCATAATTGTTGTTGCGTTTCACCCGTGTCCTTCTCCTAGTCATCACATGATTTATAGTCTGTAATTGTTTGTTGCTTGGTTGTCTCAATCTTTGTTGTGGAAGATAGTTATTCATTGAATATCTTGATTGTTCATATCTAAATCTTAAAGAAATTTTATAGCTTTGTGACCAAAATTAGAGAAGAAAAAACAATAACCATAGAAAAAATCTTTGTACCTTGAAAAAATTTGTCTTCTTTGAGGAGGTCGATTTCTTTCATGCCGATAATCTTTCTGATCTACAAATTCGGTTCTGGTGCTTTTTCTTTCATTCCTTCTTGGTCGCTGATTTTCCTTCTTTGTTTCTGCAGAGTGACTGTTGTCAATGCTTGAGGATTTGACAAAATTGATAGGTTCTGTATTACTTGGATGATCACTACTTGATCCTTCTTCATATCCCAATCCAACTTTCAATTTTGAATTTCTTTGTTGATTTAGAATGGAGGTTAATCCTTCTGAGGCTTTAATACTTGGCAGATTTTGGTGATACAATCCTTTGAACTTCTCCATTTCTTTTCTGGTTTTTACTATCTCTTCTTCTAAGGCTTCACACCTGACTTTCTTCTCTGACAATTGTTGTTTCAGTATGTCTTCTATTTTCTTTGCCTCTTCTAATTCCACTTTCAGCAGAGCAAAGTCTTCATCATATTTTTTACTGTCTTTCTCGAACTGTGTCAACAATTGTTTTTGCTTTCTGTTCTTAATTCTGAGTCTATCGATTTCTTCCAGTGCACTGATCAGTTCTCCTTCCATATCAACCACAGCTTCTTCATCATTATCATCACTGCCTGTTCTTTTATTATCATAATCCTCTTTGGCCATAAGCATGAAGTCATTTACCTTATCTTCACAGGAAGAGTCATTGTTGGTGTCTTCTGAGGAATTTTCATTATTTGCAACCAAGCTTTTCTTCTTACTATATTTCTTGAATTGGTACTTCTTTTCATCATCAGAGTTCTGGGCCTTTTTCTGATGGGGACACTTAGATGAAAAATGACCTATCTTACCACAATTAAAGCATTTGAAGGGCAACTTGCATTGATATTTTCCTGATCCTTTCTTTAACCTTCTCACAAATTTTGCCTCAATATCATCTAATTCTGAATCAATATTCTTGTCTGCTTTAAACAATGCTTCTCTAGTAATGGATTTATCTTTGCTAATTCTCATTTCATATGCAATTAAAGTTCCTAGAATTTGATCAATGGACAGAGTTTTAAGATCATTTAATTCTTCTATTGCAGAGACTTTTGGATTAAATTCATCAGGCAGAGATCTTAAAATCTTCTGAACTAAGAGTGATTCGTCAAAATTCTCACCAAGACCCTTCATGGCATTCACAAGTTCTTCAACTCTTAAAAAATACTTGCTAATTGTTTCATCTTCATTCATCTTTAGTTGTTCAAATTTCAACCTAAATGTTTGAAGTTTAGCATCTTTTACTTTCTCATTTCCTTCATAGCTGCTAATAAGTTTATCCCACATTTATTTGGCAGTTTGAAGGTGCATCACCTTTACAAATTCAGCTTCTGCAAGTCCATTCAAGATAGCACTCATTCCTTTAGCATTAAAGCTAAATTCTAACTTATCATCCTTGGAAGCTAGCACAACAGGATTTATGTATCCAGTCTCTACTACATCCCAAACATCAGCACCTAAGGCCATTAGATATGTTCTCATTCTAACCTTCCAAAAAGAAAAAATTGTTCCATCAAACAGAGGAGGCTTACTGGCTGAAGTCCCTTCATGACTTGTCATGTTTAAGCTTACAAATCTACCTTTGAATAAAAGGAACCTACTCTGATACCAATTGTTGAAATTACTAAGACAACTGAGAGGGGGGGGTGAATCAGTTGTTACTGTGCTTAAAAAATAATAAAACTATTAAACCATTCTTAAATTTTCTTCAAGTGACCATCAATATTATACAACATATAGACGATATAAATAATGAGCATCAGTCACACATAAGATATACACAGAGACAATTTTTCACGAGGAAACCCATAAAGAGAGAAAAGCTCTTCTTCTTCGAAACGATAGGTAGTCTTTTAAGTTCTGTACATCATCTATAATTGAGCACCAACTCAATGTGAGGCTACTACCTCTGTTTTACAAGCTCCAACTTATTTGAGAGCACCAACTCTCTGGTTTTTCTAGCATCCACTAGAAGAAAGCACCAACTCCCTTAATGTTCCAGCACCAACTGGATGGAAGCACCAACTTCCAGTTACACAGGCTCCAACCTGTATAACAGAGAACACTTGTTCTCCCTTGCACCACCCTGCCACCCTGGTTTCTCTGGTTGCAACTAGATGGAAGCTACAACTCCCTATGTTCAAGCTCCCACTTGAACCACTGAGGACAACAGTCCTCCCTAGCACCTCCCAACCACCCTAGAATATTAATGAATGATTAAACAACCAACAACATAGATAAATCGATTCTTACCACTTCTTCTCTGTTCTGTAAATCTGGTCTTCTTCTAACTGTTATGTAATTCTTCTCTTCCTTTGTCTATTCTACAATTCTGCTCTGCTTCAACTTGTTCTGTCATTCTGCTCTACTTCAAGTCTATTCCTCATCTGTTACTCTTCTATGAGTTTTATTTCACACTGCACATATTTTCAGTCTCACACTGCGCATACTGTGATTTTCCCTTTCTTACAGTTTAATTCATTTTTCGTCCAGAATGACCAACCACGCACAGTCTGTATCTTTTTCTTTTATGCACAACTCCCATAGCAGTTACACTTTGAATATTCTTAGGCAAAAGAAAACCGTCTAAGCAACAGAAACACCAACCGATCAGGAATCATGAATCGGTTTTGCTAACTGATTTGTAACTGATGAATTAACTGTGAGAGAGAACAGTAGCCCTCTGATCATATTCAAACTCATTTGAACCATTGGATTAAGAATAAAGAATCTTGTGCCTGTTTTTCCATTTCATAATTCGGCATTTTGAGATCCCTGTGGTGAAACTTAGGACCTCTAGCTTCTTCCTCCATCTTCCATCGATGTGCCCAATGGCTGTGACCACACGCTTATGCATAAAGTGCTTTCACGATTTCACATTTCGTAAATCTAGAGATGAGGCATCTCGACTCTCCAAGTCGTGATCCCTGAAACCCAGAAATGGAGCTTATCTAAACTGACTCCTTCCCTTTTCATGACCACCGATGGTGACCATAGGCTGTGCCAAAAGGTGCTTCATATTTCACGATTTTATAAATCTCATCGAGTCTGATCGATGGTTGAAATCTCCATAGATCTGACGGTCCAGATCTTATCGTGATCTTCCATCTCGCGAGTTTCCACACCATGCTCCATTGACTCCAAGTCAGCGAAATTCCAATCGCTTGCCACTTGTCCTATGATTCAATGGTTCAGATCTGATCTTGATTCAACAGCTCAGATCATATCACGATTTCGCATATCGTGATTTCGACGTTCTTGTGGTTATGTTTCTTGCCTCTCCAAGTCGTGATTCGCGAAACTCCAAAATGGAGTCGGATCAACGGTCCAGATCACACCTTGATCTGACGGCTACGATTAAATCACGATTTCATATATCGCGATTTTGGCACTCCTGTGGTTAATATTCTTTGACATCTCCAAGTCTCAATCTGCGAAACTCCGAAATGGAGTCGGATCGACAGTCTAGATCACACCTTGATCTGACGGCTGCGATTAAATAGCGATTTCGCATATCGCGATTTCGGGAGATGAGAGGTTGGATCATTTCATACTTTTGACTTTCCAGTCAGCGAAATTATGATGTATGTCCACATGTCATGACCGAAGATGGATGGTCCTCATTCTTTCGGGATTTTGTATACCCGCTTCTCCTTGCACTTTAATGAATGTGCAGGTTCTCCCTGATCCAACGATGGTCAGAACTTATGCTCAGATATGACGCCTGAGATCTGTCCTCCTCTTCTGTGCGTTCTTCTTGTCTATAATCAGATCTGACGGTCCTCCTTCTTTCGGGAACTTAAATGGGATCCAACAATCAGAAATGTTGCTTCTCCTCCCAAGCTTACTTTGTTCCGCTTACTCTGATCTTGCCATCGATGAACTGCCAAAAATCCTCTACACTATCTCTTCTGAGCTTATTCGAATCTTCTCTGCAGCGTCTTCTCATAATGCCCATCTATTACATACTTTTTGTACTCATGCCATCTTCATTGTTTTACTTGCCATTAATAACAAGCATACAAGCATGCGCTGTCTGTTAAATATTTGCCAACAGAAAAGTACAGCAAGAAGGAAACACTACACAGTATAACTCTCTAGGAAGAGGAAACTTCAATCCTCGCGGTGGATTCAGAGGAGGAGGAGGAGGAGGTATGGGCCGAAGCCGAGGATGTATCATCTGTTACAACTGCACACAACCAGGACACTTAGCAAGGGACTTTCAAAACCCTTGCACTAGTTGTAGCTACTGTAGTTTGTTTGAACATGTTATAGAAGATTGTCCTGTGCTGCTAGCTAAGATTCAGGAAAGACGAGGACCCCAACAGAACCCACAAGTGCAACTGATATATGTTAAACCTCATGGAGAAGACCCTAGAGTCATTTTGATCACTAGAGGATGCGTTATAGGAGAAGATAGAATGACCCAAGGGAAGACCACAGAAGACTCAGGAGTCAGGAAAGCCATAGAGAAGACTCAAGCTTTTGATGCAAAGAAAGAAAGACAAATATTTGAGGAGGATAGAAAAGAGTTCAAAGGAGACCAAGGTCCATCATAAAAACCATGACTAGAAGTAAGAGAATATGGAATGCCTCAGGCATTTGATCAGTCTGCTTCACCAAGAGAAGGGAAAGAGGTAAGAAATCTCATGGAATTTTTACATTCTTGAATTAAGTTGATCCAGGATGAAAGTGTTGTACAAGAGTTACATAATTTAAGTAGACGGTATGATCTAGGAAACATAGACTCCTTACTAAATAGGGAATTACACCAAATCGCAAAAAGGAGAAGGACAAATAAATAATTACACTTGAATTCTCAAATAGGAGAATACGATATAGACTATGTAGTACTCGACTTAGGGTTGGAGGTCAATGTTATGACGAAGCAAATTGGGGCACTAATGGGAAAACTGAAGTTGATCTATTCCCCTATCAGGCTCAGAATGGCTAATCAACAAGTCGTAAGCCCCTTTGGAATATTGGAACATGTCTATGTGGACATTGACGGATGAAGAAAGTTTGCAGATTTTGAGGTAATTGAGATAGTTGATGACAACTATCCTTACCCTATGTTGTTAAGAATTGATTGGGATTTCAATAATTCCACTGTGGTTGATTTAAAGAAAAGACGTATGAATTTTGAAAGAGATGGCCTTAGGGTCATAGCACCTTTAGATCCATATGAAGGTCAGCGATACACAGAACCCATCAGAGAAAAATACCGCGCATATGAACTGGAAAACATATACAAACTAACAGCCAGATAGCAGGATAACATTAATCCTATGGCCGATGGGAACCTAAGCTGGCGAAGTGACAACACGTGTTCATCAAATTCAGAAGAAGCATTGGAGAACTGGAAGAACCAGATGTATGAAGTCTCTACAAGGAGATGTGCTAGATTAACCAGAGAAGTTCACTGGATCAGCACAACAGTAAGTAACTTGCCCACATTTGATGGTATGAATCCATTATAAGACTTCCTAGCAGACTTTGAAGCAAGTGTACCAACATAACAAAGGTTGTTGGAAATGGATGAGGCCTTGAAAGCCACACTAGCAAGATGGTGGGGGACACACAAAAGTAATATCACAGACTGGATACAATGCCATACTTTGATGACAACGTGGTTCTCAACACAAGTAGAAGGCTGTGAAGTAAGGTACACAGGTCGAAGCTACCCAAGGGACCATGTGTGAAGTTGCGAGGAAACCTGGAGCAATGTTTCTCAAGAGAAATGGGTTCACAAATTCATTAACACGCTGGATACAACCCCTATTAACTAGTACCTTCAAGCAGAGTTGTACCTCATCACTATAGATTGGGAAGGTATGACTCAGAATTTTGTAACCACCTTCTTATTTCAAAGTCAATATCCTTCAGTAGATCAAGCATTACAGATTTTGAGACAAAAATTATTTGAGGAGGCATCTAGCCTTCCCTTGGAACAAGAAGCAGACGAATGGACTGTGCCTCTGCAGAAATTACAAGGCTGTTACAACATCAATGCAAATGAAGACGATGATCCAAGGAAGGTGAACATCACAGAAACATAAGGTCAGAGAGATGTGAAAGGACTAGGATTTGAGCTACCATTCATTGGACAAGCAATCAAGATGAAGAAGGTCAATATTGGAATAGAGGAGACACCGAAGCTTGCAAATGTCGGAGATAATTGGGATGTTGCTACCATTGACAAGATTACAGAGTTGTTGCACGAGTATAAGGACTTGTTTCCGACCAAGTTCACTAATATGAAGGGTATCAAAGGGCCTATGGGAGAGATGAGGATCCCTTTGAAACTAGATGCAAGACCAGTCAAATAGAGACCCTACAGACTGAACCCGAAATATAAGGAGAAAGTGAAGATTGAGCTCGATGGAATGTTGGAAGCAGGGATTATAGAACTTGTCGAAGAATCAGAATGGATCAACCCTATGGTGGTGCAAGATAAGAATACAGGTGAGATCAGGATCTGCATAGACCTCAGGAAGCTGAATGATGCTTGCTTGCATGACCCTTTCCCTACACCATTCACTGACGAAGTGTTAGATAACGTGGGAGGCCAGGAGGTATATTCTTTTACAGATGTCTTTTCAGGATACCATTAGATCCCGATTGCCAAGGAGGACCGTCATAATACCATGTTTGCAAAAGAATGGGGATCCTATCAGTATACAATCATGCCATTTGGATTGAAGAATGTCCTAGCCATCTTTTCCAGGGTGGTGGTCGAAGCATTAAAGGAAATTCTACATAAATTTCTAGAAGCATATTTTGATGATTTGACTGTTTTTAGTTTGTTAAATAATCATATGGAATGTCTAAGGCTAATGTTGGATAAATGCAGGAAGTGTCAAATTGCTTTGAATTTGAAGAAGTGCATCTTCTTCTCACCATTTGGAGTGTTATTAGGTCATATTGTATGCAAGCAGAGATTGTTGGTTGATCCATCTAAAATTGCCATTATAGTTGATTTGCCACCTCCTACTTCAGTCAAACAACTACGCACTACGCTGGGACATACTGTCTATTACAGGAAGTTCATCAAAGGATATGCCCAGATTACAGCACCTATGGAGAAGCTTTTGGAGAAGGATTGTCAGTTTAGTTGGACAGAACAATGTCAACAAAGCTTCGACACATTGAAAAAAAAGATGGTTATTGCGCCTATTCTGGTCTTCCCAGATTGGAGCAAACAGTTTCATGTGCATGTCGATGCATCGTCCATTTCCTTGGGAGCTATGTTAGTACAACCAAGAACAAGAGACATCGACCACCCATTATCCTCTTCTAGTAGGAAGCTATCCATAGATGATGTTAATTATACCACTACTGAAAGAGAAGTATTAGCCATGGTGTATGCACTACAAAAATTTCGCCACTACTTGTTGGAAAGACACTTTAAAATGTTTACTGATCACTCCGAGCTAAAGTACGTAGTCAACAAGCCAGTGTTGGGGGGGAGAATATGCAGATGGCTTCTGCTATTTAAGGAATATGTTTTTAAATTGTGGTTAAACCAGGAAGAATGAACAA
This sequence comes from Picea mariana, assembly GCA_032191745.1. Lineage (NCBI taxonomy): Eukaryota > Viridiplantae > Streptophyta > Pinopsida > Pinales > Pinaceae > Picea > Picea mariana. The sequence goes on along the minus strand of JASDQU010103378.1, from coordinate 108,648 downwards.
AGGTCTTGACCACTTGTCGAGGTTGGAACATGGCAAAGAGCCCACCAGTTTGGAGGATACACTACCAAATGCACAGCTGCTAGCCATTACAAATATCGTTGACCACTTTGCAGACATAGTCCAGTTCCTATCAACAGGAATGGCACCTAGTGAGTATACAATTCAACATAAGAAACTACTAGTGGTGCGCGTTGCAGACTTTTCACTTATAGTTGGAAAACTATACAAGATGGGACCTGATGAGATATTAAGGACGTGTGTTATGGAGGCAAAGCAACCATTGATCCTTGTAGAATCTCATGAAGGCATCGCAGGAGGACATTACATAGGGAAAGCAACTGCGCAGAAGGTTCTGAGAGCTAGCCTTTGGTGGCCTACCTTACACAGAGATGCTAAAGATTATTCTAGAGCTTGCAATGTATGCCAAAGAGTTGGGAAAATGTCTAGAAGAGATGAAATTCCATTAGCACCATAGCTGAACCTACAAGCATTTGAGAAATGGGCCATTGACTTCGTAGGACCTATAAACCCACCAGGAAAGCGCAGAGGAGAAAGGTACATAATTACGGCAACAGAGTACTTCACTAGATGGGCCGAAGCAAGAGCTGTTAAGGACTGTAGTGAAACTACATCTACGTGCTTCATATTCGAGGACATCATCACCAGATTTGGATGCCCAAAGATCCTTATGAGTGATCAAGGCACACATTTCATAAATAAGTCAGTTGAAGCCCTGACTGAGGAATTTGCAGTACACCATCAGAAGAGCACACCTTACCATCCTCAAGCAAATGGGACAGTTGAAGCATTCAGAAAGATCTTGGAGACAAAACTAACGAAGATTTTCAGTGTCAACAGAGATGACTGGGATTTAAGAGTACCTGCAGTACTTTGGGCCTATAGAACCATCTGTAAGAAACTAACAATGCAAACCCCTTTCAAATTGGTGTATGGCCTCGAAGTTGTTGTCCCAATGGAATACTTGGTGTCAAGATTAAGAATTGTAGCATTTACAGACATGGATGACATTGGCGTTGTCCGCGAGAGCCTTGCATAGTTGGTCAAACTAGAAGAGGATATATTTATTGTAGGGTTCCATCAGCAGGTTCAGAAGGAACGAGAGAAGGTCTATCATGATAGGCACATCAAGAAGAAGGCATTTAAACAAGGTGATTTGGTGCTGGTATATGACAGTAAGTTCTTGAAACATCCTAGGAAGTTTAGAACGCATTGGCTCGGTTCATATGAGATTTCCTATGTAACAGAAGGAGGAGCTGCATAGCTGAAGACATTAAACAAAGAATGGAAGGAAGGTTTGGTCAATGGAATTCAGCTGAAGTTGTACTATGACAACTAGTTGCCTCGCAATTCTTAGTAAAAGCATGAAGAAAAGGGTCTAGGTACCAGGTGCATTTGAAACTGGGTACCATACACGAAAAAGATGGTCCGCACAAAGAAGGAAAGGAAGCATAGACTATAAAGCAACGACTGTACTGCGTAGTCTAATGTCGAAGTAAAACATAATGATCAGATCTAAAGTGCCTCGGGACGACTCAGAGGTGAGTGTTAGGGGCCTGTTGGCCCTTGGTTATGGAAGAAAAAAAAGATCAAGGAAGAAAAGGAAAAATAAAAAATGCACAGAAGACACAGTGACTGTTACTGGGTCGAAGTGAGAAAAAGAGCAGAAAAGACGGAGCGAAGTAAGGAAAAGTAAGTTCTTGGATGAGGAGATCGAGGATGACAAATCAACAAGGAAGAAGGATCGTGGAAAAATCAGCAAGCGAAAAAAACCACCATTGGATGCTTTGGAGCACCGCGCAAGAAGGAAGGAAAGACAGGTTGGCGAAGCCTGAAAAATGTGGGTCAAAGTTGACCTAGGGTTTTAGACACCTAGGATTTTGGTATCTATGGTTTTGACACCTAGGTTTCGACATAAGGCTGTCGGTGAGATATTGTAATGTATAAATAAAGGTCGAGAGGACCTGGGTGGGGTTGTTTTCATTACTGCCATTGTTTTTATGAGTGAGTATTGTTGTAAGAGAGAGAAGTGCTAAGTGTGAGAGCCTTCTGGTATTACAAGACCTTCAATTGGGTGCGAAGGTCAAGTCCTGCAGCTGGGTGCGCAGAAAAGGAAGAGGAAGAGAGAAGAAGAAAGAAGATCTGCTAGCTAAGAGTGCAAATAAGAACTCTATGCTTTACCTTAATATATTATAAACACAATTTTGTGGACGTAGCCCTAGGGAGAGGGTGAACCACATATATCTAGTGTCGTGTGTGTGATTGATACTCTGTTCTTTGTCATTGATATACTGTTATTTCATTGTTGTGTTAGATTAGATCTATAGTTGTGCGAAGTAGATCTAAGTTGATAAGTGATATATGGATGCTGTGTTGTTCTGGTACTTGAACCACTTGATATTCCCCTTGGTTGTAGACATCTTTGTCCTATGACCCCCTCATAGTTGCTTCGGGTGAGACTTCATCTGCTTTGCAAGTGTTGCCGAAACGACCAGTAGCTAGGGCTTGTTGGTGCACTCTTGGAGCTAAACCCTAGGTCTGCCCCTGTGCCAACACCATGCATCAGCTAATATGGTGCCCAAGGTAGTATGGGAAACAACTAAGAACTATGAATGTTCAAACTTCTTGTAAAAATCATCTATTTAATCCTTTTCCTACACAACTACCTCTAGTTACATCTTGTTTCCACCCTTCTTGTTCGGACATTGACTTGCATAGTGCCCAAAATTGTGACATGCATAGCACTTGACCTTGATCATGTACTTCTTGTTGTATCGAGAGATAGAATATCCATTTGAAGACTTCTTCAAATTGCCTTTGTTTACTTGGATGACAAGAGCAAGGTTCTCATCATCATTCTTGTGCCGAACTCCATTCAGTTCTTTATCTCGAAGCTCTTCCTAAATGAAGTCATCCCACAACCTTGACCAATCAGGGAGGGTCTCTCATGCCACGATTCTTTTGATGAATGATTTCCACTCCTTCTCGAATCCTTTGAGAATCATCCTCACCAACTCTGAATCATCCACTGTCTCCCCAATTGCAGCCAGTTCATCTCGAACCTGTAGGATCTAGGTGAGATAACTTGTCATCGTGTCTGCTCCTGTCATATTTGTATTCATGCGCTTCTCTCTCAACAACATCTTGTGATTCTATTTCTTTCTCTGAAACAGTCTCTTAAGATCCTCCCACATGTCCCTAGTGGTTGTCTTTCCCGATAAGTGATGGATCAAGTGATCATTCACTCCGTTTAGGGTAATGTGCCCGAATTTAACATCCTTCTAATTATGGATGACCAGTTATGTCGCATCTATTGGAGGATTTATCTGAGAATTAGAAAATTCCTAGATCCCATTCTCCATCAACACCAACATGATCCTCTCCTTACAAGGACTTTAGTTGGACACCCCAACCACGCTTAAGCGATTGCATTATTTTCTTTTCATTTTTCAGGCATCCTCATACCTTTGAGCCTCAGATCTTCTCTTCCATGGTACTTCCTTACTCACATTTCACACTTTCGTATTCTTCCTCCTCTGGTTCCGCAAACAAAAAACTCCTTGCTTTCACCTTTCTTTCTTCTTACTTTCACACACTCGAATTGGATTTGAGCATTGTTATTTATATGAGCCCCTACACCAAGAGTTTTTCCACACACAAAAGTATGTCCATGGAGTCGGTTCCTGATATCGTCAAAACCGAGCTGCAATATTCCTTAGAAACCGACATAGACCCCCTTTGGTTTTGTGTGTGATATGTTCTCAGACCTAAGTGTGGACTTCAACACTCAACAAACATTCGATTAGTCCTTGACCTAATATAATCCATCGATCTACTCTCCTTCATATCAGGGTCATCGATCTACTGGGATCCAAGGAACTCAATCTTGAACTATACTCCATCAACACTCAACCACCATTGGATGTAATGTATAGGCTAAATTTTTTGGTCTATCCACATCTTAATGGACAATATTTTGGTTTCTTCAAACAATGAGTAATGTGATATTTAAATGTGTCTTATGTTGTATTAGGTTCAGTAAGTAGTTGCAACCCTTAAAATTATTTTATACCACTCCAAAATATGGAAAAAAATGTTGAAGGACATACAAAAGATATATGCCAACACTGAACGGTATTGAACTTAAACAACAACAATGAATTTTGATCATTTAAAATAGAAACTATGGAACAAATCATGGCATTTATATTTAATCAAAGATTGCCTGTAGATAAATACATTATACAACAGTGAGGCTAGAAAGGGTAAGCTTGTATGTTGAAGAAATATGCAGCCAACAAGAAAATGTCTAATTTTCTTCCCTCCTCATAGCAATTCATCCATAACTTGTCCAACAAAGGAGTCATTCTCATAATCTGCTATGTAATGAAGAGTTTGGGGTTCATAGACAACCACTCAACCCACTGTAATTATAAACTCAATCAGCAAGGAGATATGGGTGTCCAACACTGCAAATTGACCCAAAATAAGATGTAGCTCAGTCCCTGTTTGTTAGTTAAGGAAACCGCTGAAGAATATAGTCTATTCGAGAAAACCCACAATATTTCGATAGAGATTCAACCATAATAAAAAGATCGCAACCCTTTTTCCTTTGATCTCAAACCAACAAAAAATATCTCAAATATCCTTACCAAAACTTGGCCCACAGTTGTAACTTTTGCACAAGGAAAAGAATAGTTCCTCAAGGAAGAAAAACAACCCAACTTAAAGAGGAAATCTTGGTATCTTGGCGAATAAATCAACTCACACAAGGAAAGTCACCCCCAATTAAGATCTCAGCTTCCTTGAGTAGAAATTGACCCCACACATAAACTGAATATTAAAATGTAAGAAAACTTGGTCACACTGAAGCACAATGAGGAAATCCAGATGACTCTTCCCTTTGAGCAACTAGGGTGGATAGTCTCACTACCGAAACCAATATCAAAATATCTCTAGGGTTTTTCGTCACAAGAGTCCAAAATCCACAAAGACCTCTCTCAAATCAATTTTAGAAATGACTAGTGAATAATGAGAGAGGGGCGCCTCATTTCCCTTTTTATTATTCTGTTGACCCGTTTTCTACCTTTTTACCTTTTAATAAGTTTAAGTGACTTTCCATGTTCCCCATAGTCACTTAGGTGCCCTTTTTAATCACTTACTTAATGTCACCTTTTAAAAATAGTTTCATTCCTTATATGATGAAATTAAATAATTATTAATTCCCTTTTACCCACTGACTATAGCCTACATGAATTGGTTAGGCTATTTCATCAATCTCCCGGAGAGCTCATTTGGAAAGGGACATTACAGTCCTCCCTTCCTGAGATTGCTTGTCCTCAAGAATTTGCAAATTCAAATGTTGTAAGATCTGATAACTTTCCCATGTGGCATCCTCTTCTGGTAAGTCGTTCCATCTGATGAGGTACTCTTGCATCGCCCTGTTCCTTAAATTCCTCTCCCGGACCTCCAATACCTCCTAAGGAACCAATACTAGTTGTCCCTCCTCATCCAATGGAGGTAACTTTGCTGAAGTGGCGACCTATTTTCCCAAAGCCTTTTTGAGGCATGAGACATGAAACACATTATGAATTTTTCTTCCCTTCGACAAATCTAGCTCATAAGCCACCTTGCCAATTCTTTGAATCATCCTGTAGGGCCCATAAAAACGTGGCTTAAGTTTCTCTGCGCCAATTTTCTTCAGTGGATACTATCTGTATGATTGTAGCCTCAAGAATACCAAGTCTCACACCTCGAAAGTGAGCTCAACCCTATCCCTGTCTGCAAAGATCTTCTATTGATTCTAAGCCATCTGTGGATTTTCCTTGAGATATTTTGTATATCCTAGCTCTCCTAGATTCAATCCTTGGCTTTGGGAGCCATGCTATCCCTAAATTCCAAGTCAACAAAAGAAGGATCATCATAACCATATAATTCTCGGAATGGTGTCATACTGATGGACATGTGATAAGTTGTATTATAGCAGTGTTCCCCTAAATGTAACCACTTCATCCATGCCTTCTGCTACCCAGACACATAGCTACGTAGAAACCCCTTGAGAAATTTGTTCACAATCTTTGTACGTCCATCTATTTCAGGGTGGTAACTAGTGTTGGGAGTCAAATCTATGCCATCCAACTTGAACAACTCATGCCAAAATGCATTAAGGAACATGTTTTCCTTGTCACTGAAAATATACCTCAACAACCCATGGAGTCTAAATACCTCTCATATGAACAACTCTGCTACATGTTTTTCCTTATACTTGGAGGATATAACAAATAAATGTGCAAATTTTTTCAATCGATTGAACACCACATATATACAGTCTCTACCTTGGACCTTCGGTAAACCTGTGATAAAGTCCATAGATATTATTTCCCACTTCTTCTCTGGGATGGGAAATGGTTGTTGTAATTTTGTAGGATGAGTCTTCTCTAACTTATTCTGCTAATAAGTCACACACTCTCTCACATGATTTAGTACATCCTCTTTTAGGCCCTTCCAAGTGAACATCTCCGTGATCTTCCTGTAAGTTTTAAAGTATCTCAAATACCCTGCCAATGGGGCATCATGCATAGCCTTCGTGATCTTCTCCTTTAGTGTAGATTCTGGGACTAAATATATACGATCTTTGTAGTACATGATGTCATCCACCACTTTGTACCTATCATTCTATACACTACGTTCCATTACCTCACAAGAAAATTTGTTCTTGGAATATTCCACCAAGAGATGAGATTTCCAATCAGCCGAAATCTCTACAAGTGAAAATACATCTGGTTTCTTGGAGAGAGCATCTACACCTAGATTCTTCTTTCCCTTTACATACTCAATATTGAAATCATATTCCTGCAATTTTCTAACCCATTTCTATTGTCTTTCATTCAAGTCCTATTTCCCCAAAATGTGACTCGAGTTGTTTTGGTGTGTCTTAACCACAAATTTTCCACCTACCAGGTACTGTCTAAACTTCTCCAAGGCATGCACGACGGAGAACATTTCTTTGTCATAGATGGAGTAGCATATTTTCAACTCTGTGATATTTTTTCTCTCATATTCTATCATATGCCTCTGCTACATCAAAATTTCTCCTATCCCCTCACCCGATGCATCACACTCAAGCACAAAGGGCTGTGTGAAATTAGGAAGTGTTAGAACAGGGCAAGTGCTCATCACCTCCTTCATCTATTCAAATGTCCTTTGGGCCTCATCTGTCCACCTAAATGCCCCTTTCTTTGTTAGATCTGTGAGTGGTGTGGCCAATTGTGAAAACCCCTTCACAAACCTCTTGTAGTAGCTGCAAATCCCGAAGAACCCATGCAAGTGTGAAATATTTTTGGGCAGTGGCCAATCTAGTATAGCCTGAATATTCTCCCTATGCACATGTACTCAATTAGCACTAACCATGTGAACCAAGTATAAGATTTATGTCATTCCAAATTCACACTTGGACTCCTTGGCAGACAATGACTATTCCTCCATGATGCTCAGGATATCCTCCAAATGCTCCAAGTGTTCTTCCCATGTCCTGTTGTATATTAGAAGACCATCAAAGAAGAAGAACACAAATTTCCTTAGCTTCTTCTTGAATATGTGGTTCATGTAGGACTGAAAGGTGGCTAGTGCAATGGTTAGCCCAAATGGCATGACTAGAAATTGATAATGTTCATAATGGCATTGAAAATAAGTCTTGGGAATATCCTACTCTCTGACTCTGATCTGGTGGTAGTCCCATTGAAGATCAATCTTCGAAAAACATATTGTCCCATGTAGCTCATCCACAAGCTCATTGATCCTGGGTATAGGGTACTTGTTATTGGTTGTATTTTTTTTCAAAGCCCCGTATTCAATGCACATCTGCATTGTGCCATCCTTCTTCTTTACCAACACTACAAAAGAAGTGTTCAAACTAGAACTCGAACTGCTATTCCCCATCTCTAGCAACTCCTTAATGGCATTTTCAATATCAGCCTTGAATTTCTTCGGATGTATATAGGGAGAAGTGATCACAGGTTTGGCTCCCTCTTCCAATTCATTAGTGTGCTCAAATCCTTTGTTGGGTGATCTCCCTGGAGGTATCTACCCTAAAACTTGATCATGTTTTCTCAATAGTGTTTGTATGTATGTATGATACTAAAGGCTATTGTATGAAGGTTTCTCAGTAGTGATCAAGCACCCTATTTCATAAGTGACATCCCCATTCTAAAAATACCCTCCATCTGTTTAGATGAGATGATCCTAGGAGCATCATTTGACATCCCTCTCAAACTACCTTCCTACCACCTGCTACTTTGAACTCCAATTCCATATCTTGGTAGTCCATCGAGTGTTTTCCAATGGAAACAAGCCATTGGACCCCCAATATGACATTGGTGTCTTACAACTCCACTACATAGAAATCATCAATGATTGTGTTGTTAACCAAAAAAATGCACAATTGTGTGATCTTCTGTGTGCAAGGAATAATACGCCCACCAACTACCACTACATAAAACCCCTCAAAATCCACCGTAGGAATGCCTCTTTTAGCCACCTAGGATGAGTCAATAAAGTTGTGGGTTTCCCCACCATCAATCAATACTGTGACCCAATGGCCTTGTACTACACCACAAATCTTAAATATGTGAAATTTGGGAACATTCGATAGAGTGGAGATGGCTCCACCCTTGACCTCATCATGTAGATTCTCATCAATTGATTTTTCCTGTTCACTGTCCTGTACCTACTCTACCTCCTCCTCTTCCTCACTTTTTGAAAGAACCTCTATATAATGTGTCGTGTCCTTTCCCATACACCTATGCCTAGGTTCCCAAGGGTCCTTGTAGTTGTAGCAAATGTTATTTTTTCTCAACTCATTACAAGTTGCTTCATCCATATTCTCCTTACACGTTCCCTCTTTCTGAAAGGGTTTCTTATCTTTATTCTTTTGGGGGATGAATGGTTTGGAGAAATTTATTGTCTTCAGGACTGCATCCTCCATGTCCCATGTCCTGATAATAACATCTTGTAATGTCTTAGGTTTGAATGATTTTACCCAACCATGCAGTGTCTCAGCTAAACCCTTTGTGTTAACAACATCACCAATCTCTGCTCAAATATGGTTTTCATTGTGACTGCAAGCCTTTGAAACTCAGTGATGTAAGCATCTAACGTCCCAACATGTTTGAGCTATGTCAACTCTCTAAACCTTATATATGGATCCTTTCTGTCAAACATCTCCATCATATTCTATGTGAAGTCTAGATAAGAGGTGATGTTGGCATGCCCCAAAGTGACCAATCCATAGTATCGCCATTCATGGGCTTCCCCATCCAAATGCAAGGCTGATATTTATCTTTGATTACTTTTTGCTAAAAAATGAGTCTGTTTGCTCCCGAGTTAACCTACTCCCTTAAGTTATTTTCACTTTATGTTATACAGTTTCATTTTACAAAAAATATTTTATTAATAGCTTTATATTGAAATTATACACTGAAGTTTTATATATAGTTAAGTTATTTTCACTTTATATTATACGCTTTTCATTTTATAAAAAATATTTTAATTTAATTTGATTGTGTTAAATATATATATATATATTTTGATTGTTTTGTATTTTTAATTTTTTAAAATTATGTATAAAGTTTTGGATGAATAAAATTTATCTAATATAAATATTTATAAAAATATGTTAAATAATGGTTAACTATGTGTCATGATTAATAACAAAATATTTCTCTTTATTTTTTGAAAAAAAATGTTTCCTTGAAATAATCATTAACAAAATATTAGCATATTATATATCATATGTCATCATTATATGATATTTCACAAGTAATCATTAACAAAATATTTCATTATATGATATTTCACAAGTAATCATTGAAAAAAACATATATATAATCATTAATAAAATATTATGTATCATGTGTCATCATTATATGATATTTCATTATATTTATGTCATGATTATATGATATTTCACTTTATTTTTAAAAATGATTAATTGATTTATGAAATTGGGTGTATTTATAGATTTCATTTTTATAAAATAAAATTGAAGGTATTAGTTACTTTGTGTGTTAAGTATAAGTTTTATGCATGATTAACTTGTTTTAATTTTTTATAATATAATTTTATTTTTAAAAAAATGCATTTTTATTTATTTTTAAAATTATATATATATATATATATATATATGGTTTTAGATATAATTTAAAAATCTCTTTAATTAATTAAGATTTTATCGTTTAATTAATTAAGATTTTATCATTTAAGGATGTAAAATTTAAAAATATTTCACAGTAAAAATATATTGTTTTATGAATATTCATTTATTTTATGTGATCAAAGTTTTATTACACAATGATGATATGACTATATTTAGCAATTAACAAAAGCTAAACCAATTATTTTGACTAATAATTTTATTATAATTTAAATATTTTTTTTAAATAAATAAAATGATTATATATATATATATATATATATATATATAATCATGTGGGGGTTTGGATAACATGAGGCTAAGGAAACTCAAGAAAGGTAGATGGAAATAAGGGGTTTTTCAAGTTTTGGCACAATCTTGGAAACATACCTTAGCATGCAACAAATTTTGAAAAATGGAGGATACGAGCTCTTAGTTATAGATGTTCATGGAGGAAAATGGGAGTGCGAGTCAAATATTGGCCCATGCCTCACCCGTGTTATTGCATTTAAATTTTTTTAAATTTAAATGTTGAAAAATTTAAAAGTTTTTCTTGAATTTTAAGTTTTTCTTGGCCCATGCCTCCCTTCATCTACCAATCTCTTGAAGTGACTTGGGCATTCAATGAGCTATAGAACTTGCCCGAATTATGCTATTATAACGATTGTACATGTATCAAAGGAATAACCACATTGTAAGACCCCTAGTAGACATCTAAGGGTTATGATCTTGTTTACTAATTTATCTTATGTGTGTGTGTGTGTGTGTGCATCTAAAAGTAAATTTCTATTCTATGCAAAAGTTAAAATTTACTATTCCATGATCACTAACAACATGATGTATTTAACACTTGCAACACTTGCATCAATAATTAATCAATGCAATTTATGATTTCAACATTTTCATGGAAATAACTTAATTAATATAATAATCCAATCAATCAATGTAATTAGATAAGAAGTAGGAAAATACCTACAACCCTATTTGATTTAAATCCCAAATTTAGTAGTATATCTATATAGACCTTTAGCAAGTTGCCCAAATTGGATTTTTAACCTCTGAGTCAGCTAAAGACATCCTCTCAAGCTCCTTATCTCTAGAAAACTTTTCGGGTTTCCTACCCCTCTGTACCCAAAGCTCCTAAAACAACACCTAACCCACCACCAATATCTCAACAATCAATAATCATTCCTCCCTCCCACACCTTATAGATTTCTCAATTCACAATTCTCAGTGTTTCCCATGGTTATGATTCCTTTCCCAAAACAATTTTCCCCAATTAAGCAACCCTTCTTCCTTTTCCAAAGTCCCCTTTATGCCTCATCCACCAAGACCTTCCTAACTTCCCAAGAAGAGTCCTAAGAAGATCAAAGTATCATAATATATAATTATATGTTCAATTGAATCCAATAAATTCAATGTTAATATTAAATGAAAGTGTGTAAGTAAATATAGGTAGAATAACTTCACAAGGATAAACACCATTGATTCTTTAATAATACTAATTAAAGAGACTTTCCAATGGACCACAACTTCATGTAGATAAACTCACTAAAAGAGAGTTCCATGTTCCACTTAAATTATCAATAATTTTATTTCTTTGTTGTTTGTTCATCCCTGGAGAATATTGATATTCAGCGTGTCATAAGAAATCCTTGTATCATTTCCTTATTTCTTAATTTTTTTTTTTTAAATTGAAGAAAAACTTTTGCAATAATATAATTTTACTTTATGGATGGAAACTGCCCATAAAACTTTGGTAAAATTTGAAACACACGACTCCTACCGTCGAATTTCCAAAACAATAAATATAAAAAAATTGTACGTTTTACTCGGCAAAATAGGAGTTGGTAGGGTCCATATTGTTGTTCGCGTGCGCGCATATTCTCGGTAATTCCAGGTTTTGGTTCTGCAGTGTGTAGTATTATTGCTGGAAGAGTGTATTGACGTGCAAAAGAAATTCTGATTTAGAGATTTCTAAATATATTGTTGTGTTGTTACTGTTCTGCTCCGTGTTACTGAAAAATTAACATCATGATTTCGTCTCATGATTTCGTCTCTTGATTTATTGGTGTGAGCATTGACGTTGCAGTCCACCAGATTTTCCACCACGTTAGCAAGAAGGAGTTGAATTCTCTGAGAGATCTGGTAATGAGAATTGAGCCTATTATCAGGCTGATTCAGCAGTACCGTGTTTCAGGAGAATTGAGCCTATTAAATAAGAAGAGAGAATTCCCAGTACCCTGTTTCAACGCATTTTCACGGGCATCAAGATTACCCCTATCTCTGTTTGTCTGGGTTGAGATTAGAGGAAATTCAAGTCCTTTTTAAAAAATCACCATACAACTAAGCTCAATACATTAACAATTTTGGTTTTGACTAGATTGACTCTCTTCCACACATTTGTTAATTTTGATTCTTGATATAAATAGATTGACTCTCTTCCATATATTTGTTAATTTTGGTTATGAATAGATTGACTCTCTTTCATATATTCCATATATTTGTTAATTTTGGTTTTTGGTATGATTAGATTTACTCTCTTCCACACATTAGTTTATTTTCTACTCTTTCATAGTAAAAACTTGATTAAGTGTGCATAATAACTCCATTTTTTATTTGAAGTGGCCAAAAAAATACCTTTAATGTGATGGGGTTTAGTGTGATGGGGTACGGGTTGAAATACAAATCTCTAATTTAAATGGCCAAAAAAGATACCTTTAGTGTGATGGGGTACATTTCTATTAGATATTGGTGATCCATTTTCTTTCGGAGGATGGTGATAAAATTTATGATTGAGTTTTCTATCTTCTAATTATTAGTAAAATTAAAATTAATTACTTAATGTGAAACTCTATTTAAAAGTAGTTTTCATCCAGAAAATTTTGAATTGAGAGAATATAGTTTATCATTTTATATAGTATTTAATAGAGTTTTTATTTATTTATTTTCAATTTTGAATAAAAATAATTAATTAGAAATTATCTTCTAATTTCATTAAATAGTTTAAAATAAATGTATTTTTATAAATATTAAATTTTAAAAAATCTAAGAAAGATAAAATTTCCCTAGTGAATAAAATATCATTCTTATAAGATAGTTTTAAACTATTAGAATATGATCTTGAACTAAACTTTTTTATTTTCCTACATAACAACATTATATTGGGTAGAAAAAATTAAAATATTAATATGAAATGAAAAATTACTCCTTAATAATGTGCATGAAAACCATGTGGCATAAAAATCATAAGTCAAATTATAAAAAAAAACAAAAATTCATAAGTATATAAGAATAAGAATGGAGAAGAAAAGTGTTTTTAAGTATCTCAATTAGTATATAATTATTAATTCTTTCTATAACAAAATATAAAATTGGAAAATTTCAATAGTTCTTTCTAGGCTTTTTTTTACATTTTTCTCCTTCTTTGCTTGCTTGTAGTGGTTCATATTTGTGGGAGGAAAGAGGGTACGGCCCCCTTCCACGTGTGAACCTTGGGTAGTTAGGGTTTTAGTCTAGATCTTGATTTTGATCATTTTTTTGGCCTTTCTCTTGCTTAGACACAAAGGTTTGTGAGATAAAGGGTATCTCCCAAACCCTAAGACGTGGGGTCGGGTTTGCTTGAGTGGCTTTTGGTTTGCTTGTTGGCTTGCTTCTTTGCTTTCTTGTTTCTTTCCTCAATAATTTCTTAATAAGCAAGATAATTAATTGCCTACCTTGTTGGGAGAGGAATACCCCAAAAGGTTAGGTTAGGGTTTTAATTTGTGGTTAATGATCTAAATGCTATAATGTTCTAATACCCTAGATCTAGATCTAATACACTAAGTAATCCTATAGCTTAAGCCTATTGAGCATCTAAATCAACTTATTGAGATCTCATGCATGCTTAGTCCCACAAATGTTTATTTTTATCTCTCATGCTTAGATCTACAACCTAAATGATTAACTAAGTAAGTGGTATCTTTGTTTAATGCTTAGATTTTTCTTGATGCCATATATGAAGTAACTTTTTCATAAGTTGATAAGTAGGCACACATAAATTTTCTTTTCTTTCACACTTGGTGCTTTTTTCTTTAAAACTTAACATACGTGTGATTGCACATCTCTATTTTTTGGCAAGTTGTTCTTGCCTTTTGCTATTTATTTCAAGCTATCTCTATTGTGCATTTTGGTGACATCTACATGTGTTAATGCTCTTGACCTTGTAACTTAAACAACACATTTTTAAAGCCAAAGTGAGTTTCGGCCAAGTCACTAAATCACCATTAAAAAGTGTCATAAAATCTTTAAAATACTCCTAAACACTCATAAAAGTCTACCTAACTAATATATAAACTTAATAGACTATTTAGGGTACCTTAGACCACCATCTTCACCATCTAAAATAGGGCTTGAGGAAAACAACGGAGGGTGTAGGCAGGGGATTGTCTCACGACGCACAGGATGTGTTCTCTCCGAGAAGTACTCTTGTTTTGGGCTGACCTGTGAAGTTAGGGTGACAACACTTATTGAGCATTCAGTAGTTATTTGGCAATAGGAGGAGGAGGAGGCTTTGGTGAAATCTTAATAAATTTGGAAAACCTTAAGAAAGCTTAACAACTTAACCTGTGACTTAACTCATTAAAACTACTTGTGGGTTTATTATTTAAGGGTGGTTGGTCCTCATCTTTAATACTTGTGCTCATCTTTTCTTCTTTTGATGTATTGATGATGATGATCTTGATGCTTTGATGATAATGTGATGTGATGCTTTAATCTCTTGATATCCTGCACAAACACAAATAGATAATTGGTTAGCTTATTGTTGTAATCTATTATTCTTTAAATTGTAAATCTTGTAACTATTTTTGAGTTCAATTATTCTTTGTATGTAATGTTGTAATCTACTTGTAACGAACAACCCTCTAACTTAGTTGACCCCTTGCCCAATCTTTAGGCACTAGTCTTAGTTGCTTTAGGAAAAGACTTGACTTACATACTAACCCTTGCATCTTGCATTGCTGCTTGTGCATCTTAGGATTAGAATCTCTCAAACCTTGTAAGAAATTAAAATTAACTCCTAGAACATTAACTACTAATCATCTAGAAACTAAGGTCTACCCCCTTTGGCTTCCCTAGGAGTGAGCCTAGACGGAAGAGGTTCCGGTCAAAGTGACAACGTGGGCTGTGAACCTAGGCATTGTGCCTCCAAGAACACACTAAGTGAGCCGAACTTAGCTCACGTTTGCAAGTGTGTATAAGGACGACAACAAAGTCCACTTACCATACTCTCTTATAAAATTAATGCATGCATCATAAATTTAATAACATCATTTATTAATAAACATATTTAACCATTAAAAAGTGAACACTCCAACTCCATACTTAATAATTATCAATCAATTTATATAATCAATTTATATAAAATGTTAATCTTCTAACCATTTAAAAATCTTAATAATTATTATAAATTCACAAAACTTATAAAACTTGTAATACTTTTACTCTATTCACATAAAACACTAAAATTATTAGTTCTTGTAATACTTTTACTCTATTCACATAAAACACTAAAATTATTAGTTCTTTCATGTTTGAATTGTATATTTAGGTTCATTTTAACAATATATTGTATGATTTCACTTTTTAAAATTTATTTCAAAGAAATGGATCAATGTGATTATTGGGAAAATATCCTGTCATATATGATTATTTCAGTTTATTTTTAGAAATGATTGTGAATTTATGTGATGTATTTTTAAATTTTATTTAAAAATATAAAAAAATATTATTTTTTTATGTTGAAATTATAAATTTATGTTTGGTTAAATTAAATTTATTTTAACTTTAATTTTATATAAATATTTCATTTATTTTAAAAATTTATGTTGAAATTATAAATTTATGTTTAGTTAAATTTAACTTATTTTAATTTTAATTTTTTATAAATATTTTATTTATTTTAAAAATTGATTGATTAATTAAAAAGTTAAATGTATTTTTATTTTGTATAAATATTTCCTTTTATTTTAAAATTTGTATAAATATTTTATTTTATTTTAAAAATTAATTAATTAATTTAAAAAATTAAATGTATTTTGATTTAGTATAAATATTTCGTTTTATTTGAAAAATTAATTGATTAATTTAAAAAATTAAATATAATGATAAATTTTATTTATGAAAAATGATAAATTATTAATTTCTTTAAGTTGGAATTATACATTTAAGTTTTATTTACAGTGGAGCTATTTTGAACTTTGTATTGCATGGTTTCTCTTTAGAAAATCTATTTTGAACTTTGTATTGCATGGTTTCTCTTTAGAAAATCTATTTTAAGTTATATATATATATATATATATATATATATATATATATATATATATATATATATAAATAATTTATCTAATTTTTAATATATAGTTAAAAAAATATGTAAGACATCATTACTAAAATACTATATCTCATATATAACGATTAATAAAATATTTCACTTTATTTTAAAATAGGTTTGAAGATCAACACAATATTATATATAATATGCTATCACTAAGGGACAATTTCAATTTTTTATTTTTATTTTTATAAATGATTGCTCGACTTATGAAGTGATTTAAAAAAAAAATAAACATTATAAGATAATGTTATTTTATAAAAATTATTTTGTATTATATATATTTTTATAAATATTTTTAAAATGGATTTGAAGTTAAATTCAAAAGTTTTTTAATTAATTAAAAATTATTATTTTTTTTAAATAGAAAAAATAAAGAAATAATCTAAAAATTAAAAATATTTAGTAAAAATGAAAATATGTTTTTTTATAAATTTATATTTATACATATCCATCAAATTCTTTTAAACCAATTCTTGTATTAACAAAAGTTAAACCATAATTTTGAATACTGCAAAATTTTTTCTACTTTAAAAAAGTTATTAAATAAACATTGAAAACTAATAAATTTTTTCTACTTTAAAAAAGTTATTAAATAAACATTGAAAACTAATATATTATTGTATAAAAGTTCCCAAGCCCAGCATCAAAGTTTCGCTATATGTTATGTACGTTGTCTTTACATTTCATTCATTGCGTTGAAATGAAGGGATTGCCCGCCTTTTTCTGATGATGACCACGTGTCCATTTAGAGAGTAATGCTTCAGAAGATGCTCGCAACAAGTTGTGTGGGTGCAGGCAACCTCTTTTGCCTTTTTCTTTTATCAGAAGTGATTGAGCCAAGAGTACGACGTGGCCCATTAAAGGCTCATGCTTTGGAACATGTTTCAAATTTAGTGGGGCATCTTCTTTTGCTTCTTCGTTTTTTCAAAAGTGATTAAAAGTGCAGTTCCTTATGTTATTCTGTTAAGTGAAATAGGGGCTATCCCTATTGAAGCAATTGCTATGGTGCGAGTCATAAGGTGTTTGAAAAAAATTGAGCAAATGGAAGAGGGTAGATGGCCTAAGGTTGTGTTTAGTGACAGATTGTGCAAAAGAAAGAAGACTTGGATGTGACAGAATAACAAATGGTTTAGTAAATGGAGCATTTGCTTGAGCATGTGTCCTACAAAGAGTAAAGAGATACAAACTTTTGTTATGGATAAGTTCTACAAACGTACTTGGGAGAAAGAGCTAGGGAGAAAGAAGAAGTACTACATTGAAGAGTTTAACCCCACTCATAACCATCAACAAAAGGCATACATAGGGGCCAATATTTCTTGGAGATTTAAAATTCTTAATGCTCAATTAAGGACTAATTCTCATCAACTCCGTTGTGAAACAGGGCGTTGGAAAAGGCCAAAAGAAAGGTGGGAAGAAAGAGTATGTATTTTGTGCTCGTCTGGAAAAGTGGAAACATAAAAACACTTCATTTTAGAATGTGAGGCCCTCAAAGACAGCAGGGAAAATTATGCAGGTATTTTGGCAGCTAATTCTTGGGATAATCTATTCAGCAAAGAGTTTGTTGAGAAGTTGGGAGCGAATATTGTAAAACTTCACAGGAAAAGGGCTGAATACAAAAGCCAAATGGAAAAACAATCTGTCCCATAGGCTATTTTTAGCCTCATGGACGTTAAAAATACTTTCTTTCTTTCTTTCTTAATTATGAGCACCACGTGGCACTTGAAGACCCACGCTTCTGAAGATGCTCGAAAAAGGTTGGAGGGATCGCTGACAATTTGGTCATGACGGTTGTTTATCAAATTTAATTTAACATGTATTGCTTCAATTGAAAAGCTTACTATTTCAATGTAATTAAGTGATTTTAATGTTTTTTTAGTTTTTATTCATTACTTTTTCAGTGTAATTAAGTGATTATTATTATTATTTTTAATTCAATACTTTTTAATCCTTTGATAAGGGTACAATTAATCACCTTTTAATCTAAAATTATAATTTGATGGTTAACAATTGAAGATGCTGGCATATTCTTAGTCGTCCTCCCAAATCAATGAATATGATTTACTCTTCATAACTTCCTTGTATTTTTGAATGCATCAGTTAACCTCTTTACTTTTTAACATTTACCTAATCATATTAAGAAATTACTGTACCACCATATGATTGCCACGTTTAACTGATTAACCTTTGAAATTACCACATTTGAAATTAACTTTTAGATTTCCTCAACTCTAAGTGCATTTCAACTGTCTGGGAGTAAGCTTTGACATCACCTTTCGATGTTCACCAACCACTTTGCGATTGTGTCAATATAGATAAATTAAAAAACTTATGATAATTGTGGTTGCAATACGCTCAATAATAATGGGTTATTAATGAACACTCAATTACTGATATGATAGTTGGTCATATGAATAATTAAGTGCAAATAAAGAATGAACACTCAATTACACTTTCTTTACACAATATTCTTTACCTTATTGTGGACTAATTAGAGATTTCAAGAAATAATAAATTATAAATAAATTATTAAAATAGATAAAATAAATGTTATAGGATTGATTATTGATTTTTGAATATCTTTATGTGTTTGTGTATTCAGTAACTGATATAGTAATGCCACTTTCAAATGATTGTTATGTCTAATAGTTAAATTTTGGAAGGGTTGTTACAAATATATATATATATATATATATATATATATATATATATATATATAGTGATGAGAATTTATTGATTAAGGATAAAGTTAATTAAAGCTTTTATTTACATGGTTAAGGATAAAATTTATACTATCGCTAAATTTATACCATGAAACATTTTTGAAATAGCATGGAAAGAGATAAAAATCCAAGAAAATACAAAAGTAGAAAACGTAATGGAAAAGTTTGTGGTGGGTGGACGACTCAAGTTTCATCGGTCCTTTCAAATTTCCCACATTTTGTCGGCTTCTGCTTTTATCGATGCGGTTTCTTGGATGGTGTCAAGTTGTATTCACTTCTAAGTTCTCACCCAGACAAACAGAGATAGGGGTAATCTTGATGCCCATGAAAATTATAGGTTTCTTAAAAAACAAACACATATGTTTCATGTATGTACTAAGTTTTGACATTTAATTTGAAATATGTAATAGAGATCCCTTAATTGTATATGTCAAACCTAACTGGCAATTTATTGTATCTTTTTATATTAGTGAACATTTTTGAATTTTATTATCCCCATATTTGTACACAAACATGAACCAGACAACATTCATGTTAGGTGAGAACACGTACAAATATTAATATGGTCTTTGAGTTCACAATATAGAATCAACATAATATATGAAACAACTAAAATAATCTCTTATGCATTAGAGATAAGGACAAAAGCAACATAACCATTTCCACAATCCTTCATGGAGAAAGGGCTAGAAGTAGATATCCATGGGTCAATCTCAATAATAGTAGCATAACCTATCAAACCTACAATTATAAAGATTTGATGTCTAGTGAAGATCATTCTCTTGTCTACAAAAGTGAAATTGATTTTTATTTTTATAAGAAACCATTTGGAGCATTATTTGATTGCATTGTGTAATTGCATTGGTATTTCACACATTTTACAATGTAAAAGAGGTAGAGTTACATGACCCATTGATGTAGGCGAGGAAAAAATATTTAAAGGCTTACATGGTTAGGACTATAAATGAAGGTAAGGGCGTAAGTGGTGTGGAACCTATAAATACCTAATTGAGGACCTAGGTAAGACTAATGCAACATTAGGTGTGGCCATTGGAGTTAGGAAAATGTCTTTAGGTGTCTTTATGGTTAATTCTAAGGGATCTTCCCTCTTTAGACAAAATTTTCTAAAGCATGATCATTAGAAAAGGGAAGATGTGTGCATAAAATAGATAAAGTAGGAATGAGGTGATGATGGCTCTTAGATGATAAAGTGGTTCTATTTCACACAAAAATACAATATGTATATGAATATATGTATATGGATATGGATATATGTCCCCCTTGAGCTCATGCAATTACATGAAAAGCCTAGGTTTTGTTCTTACATTTTATGTAACATCTCGCTCTTACGCGCAATGAGCGGACTTATTCCTTGAGGACACTTGCGTGCAAGTGATCCGGTTCATTATACAATTGGTTGTTTTGATTATGATTATGAGATATTGTGGATCTGATGAAATGCTATTTTTGTTGTATTTACATCGACAGGTGCTATTGATTGAGTTCTTCTGAGTGTGCAGGACTTTGGACGTTAGAGGATGCCGATGGCATCGATGGATTTCCTTGGACTCTGGATCGAGTCAGGGAGTGGACGATTATGTTTTAATTGTCTTTGATATTACAGATGTGACATATGACTAGATATTATGATGTTGATTGTTATAGCTGACATGTTTCGTTGATGGATGCAGGTTGACGATAACTTGCCAACCAGACTCACATTTAGAGTAAAGGGGTCCTGCATGACAACCAGAGACGTTGAGGGATAGGTGTGGTAGTAGCCCTGTCGCAGCCTACTAGCACTCCCGCCGTGGCTCGAACTGTAGGTTAATGATTACCTATTTTGAGAGATCCACGATGTCGTGAGGGAAAACTGTGACCGTCGCTCACGATGATTATAAGGGGCGTGCAATAAGGCAGGGTCCTTATTCCTTAGAGGCCCTTAGTCTCCCACAAGATCACCTGATGGAGTATTGACTCCAGAGGTTTGACACCTACCAAATTCAGTCAAGAGGCAAGTGGCACCCTTGGAGCACGTAGTGCGTCTTGAAGGGCACATCCTGCAAATAAAACAAGAATGCAGGCGAGTGGCACCCTTAGAGCACGTAGTGCATCTTGAAGGGCATGTCGCGCAAATAAAATATGAATGCAAGAAAGTGGCACCCTTGGAGCACATAGTGCGTCTTGAAGGGCACGTCGCGGTTTTAACTCGGGTAAGTTAATAAACCTAGAACCTAGAAAACTATGCCTCCTTAGGACCTGGTCGGCCTTAAAATAGATGATGGTATGAGTAAATTTTAATAACTAATTGTTCCCTTAAAAATGATCGCCCAACCTAGTGAAATTAAAACCTAGGTCTAAGTAGAACATGTGAACAAAGAAAAACTAAATAGACATGTAACAAGAAGGGGGTAAAGAAAATTCAAGCATTATTTATTAAAGTAAAAATTATAATGGAGGATTAAATTATTAAAAGGGTAAATGGTTGTTTTTGTCTAAAATTGCTAATTCTAAACTTAGTTAAAAAGAAAAAGGGGAAACGTAAAGAAAAAGGAGAATGTCTAACTTAGTAGGGAATCTAGCCTTTGGAACTTTCTATTTGTGAACTCAACTAGGTTTTCAATAAGGCATAAGTCATTTAATAAATGTAAGGGAATAAAGGGACACCGATGAACATTTTTATGAACGCTTTTAGGTGGGTGAGGGAAATAGGCAAATTTAATTAATTAATAAATTGATTTTTTGGTGCAACTAAGGGATCATGTGACATGTGTATGGGGGAGATTTGTCCTAATTAAATTTAATAAAAAGAACCTAATGAGGGTTTGTGAAACTAGAAGGGGTGGCCATTAAAAGGTTGCCTGCATCTTTTACAAATCTCGCAGCCCTCCAAATCCTTTCTCTGGAAGGCTCTAAAATCACAGAATTACCATTCGACCTCCATAGGTTAAGATCATTAAGTTATCTAAACCTCAACAACTGTAGTGATTTGAAATGTCTACCTAGTGGTATTTCAAGCCTCACGTCTTTGCAGTGTTTGCACATCATGGATTGCACGAGTATGACATGGACAACAGGTAAGAAGAGATGCCAAAAAGCGGCTTCTATTAACATTTTGGGTAGTTTAACGCAACTCAAACGGCTATATCTAGACAACTATGAAGCATCTATCAATGAGGGGACAGTAGAGAGTATGGTTGACATGGAAACATTTGAATTGACCCTTACTCAAATGACGATTTTACCCCATGGCATGTTTGGCATGTCAAAGTTGAGAAAGATGCAGTTACAGTGTCTTGATATAGTTCGGATGGAAAGTAAGTTTTGTGAATTTCAAAATTTAACCATTCTTCAATTATGGAATTGTGTTATGTTGGAGGAGTTACCTGATCTACATAGGGTTAAGAGTTTAAGGAAACTAGATATTTTCAATTGTATTAAATTGAAAAGGTTTCCCAAAGAGTTTGGTGAAATAGGAGCTTTTTCTTTATTAGAGAAATTTTCCATGGTTCAACTAGATGAATTAGAAGAGTTGCCTATAATAGAAGAGGGTGCAATGCCTTCACTCAAAATAGTCACCATAATTTTATGGGAAACATTAAAGATGTTTCCTGAAAGTAATTTGAATATCAAGCAACTCCAAAAGGTCAGAGTGTATGGGTGTTCAATAATATTAGAGAATTTAGGGAGTATGGAGAAAACAAATAAAGAGATTGAAGTGATAACAATGTCTACTATAGAGACAGAAGAATTTAGAAACCAATTTCTACAAGTGATTAATTCTTTGTCAGGATGGCTCTATAGTGAATTTACCACTAGTGAACTTTTTCTTTTCCTTCGAGAATTGTATACCCCTTTATGAAGTTCCTTCTAGATTTGTATAATCCTTTATGAAGTTCTATGAACAATGTTCTTATTATTAAGATTTTAAATTTGTATTTTCATTTTCAACATTTGTATATTATGAGAATATTTATAAAATTTTATGAATAATGTTCTCTTATTAAAATTTGTGATTTGTGTTTGGTGTCTGGCTTGGTTGTGACCTTAAAAATGGATTATTATTATTTATTATTATCAACATTTATATATCATGAAAAACATCTAAACATTTATGAAATTTTATAAGATAAATATTTGTTTTTTTAATAGTTATAATTTGTGTTTTCTTTATCAACTTTTATGTATTAAAATAAATAAGTTGTGAGTATATTGGAAGCCTCCTAGGTAAACTTGAAACAACCCTTATAAAATTCTTTCAATATTGTGTTGTTATAGTACACCCGACACTTGCAAAGGAGATCACTCTTGCATACCAAGGAATTGGGAAAGATTAATAATATTAAAACTTAATATATATTTCATTGCATACTAGTATATACATGTACAAGTGTGTAGATTTTCATTTCGAGTGGATACTCCATCTATAAAGATGAAATATTTCAACTTTATCTTTCCTTGAGGGTGGGTGGAGTGTCCACTCAAAACTTTATATATTTCAAAAACTCCACCCATAAAGCTGAAATATTTCAAATTTATTTGCCCCAAGTGTCCACTCAGAAGTTTCAAAATCTTTTACACAATTTACATCCATAAAGTTCCAGTGGCATTAACATATATGAAACTTACTTTTAATATCAATACATTAGACTCTATTATATAGAGTGTATAGTCTGTTATCATTTCTAACTTATTCCAAAGATAAGTGGAGAGGTTGAGAGAATATCTCAACCATACACAAAACTAGAATCTCACATATCCAACTCTCTAACAACCTCTTAAGAATAAGATCACACAACTCATGTAGATATTAGCTCTACTTCTCAATACATTAGCAAACATATTAGATAAATATGAATTATATATTCCAACACTCTCCATTAATGACTACTTATCTAAATATCTATGTGGTCATATCTTCATCTGCTTCCTCTTATACCTTCATCTGATTATTGACGTCCATATAAAAAGAAATCCATCTACCGGAATACATGGATCATCAGCTACTGTAACCGCCAGTCCTTTTCAACTACATGGTTCATTCAACCATTCTTCCTCATACCTCCCCCTTCATTGCATCATCATCAACCTGGGTTTTTTTCGGCTTACCCATAACCATTTTTGGGCTTTGTTGGATTACCCTCAACCATGCACCAGGTTTTATTGGATTACCTATAACCATTCTCCGGGTTTTCTCGGATTACCCTCAACCATGCATCAGGTTTTCTTGGATTACCTATAACCATGCTCTCTCAAGTGGTTTTGACCACAAACCATCCTTTACATAGTGGTTTTTAGATCACCATGAATTTTTTACATTAGGGGGTATACAATGGTTCAGGTACATAGTATTCTCTAGAACCACTACATCAAAATATCATAGACTTACTTCCAATTACATGTGTGACTCACAAATGACATAACTATGCACACCTTCAAACCAAAAAATATCAATAGCAATATGTTGGCACAGGGGCAGACCCGGGGTTCAACACTTCAACAACGCACCAAAAAAACCCTAACTACCGTCCCTTTCAACAACACCTGCGAAGCAGGCGAAGTCTCACCTGAGGTAGAGGAAAGGGGGGGTTACAGGACGCAGGTGTATGTAACCAAGCTGGGACACAGATATGTGATAGCAACAATTCACAAAGTACTCTAGTAACACTTAGAAGATGATAAGCATTAGTTCATTATCTTTATTAACATCGCAGAACAAACCCTAATATGGATCGGCTCAGTAACAACAAATATTAAGCATTTCCAATACTTAACACATAGCATTGGGTTAGATCTAACATTCATTTGTTCTTAACACAAGTAAAGCACTAAGCATCCATAAATCTATCTATCATACATAAAATTCAAGGCATTGAGCATATTCATAACATAACCAACAAAGCACAAAGAAAACCAAGACACAAGATATACATGGTTCACCCCAGTGTGGGGCTACGTCCACGAACTGCTTCATCTTCTTTATTATTCTTCAATCTCTTACATTCAGTTGCTCCTATGCACTATGTCACAGATCTAAGCTTCGCACCAGATAGAAGATCTGCGCACTGAGCACCAGATCCTCCTTCCAAACTAGGTCAAGGCACAGAGCCAACTTCTCTATCGAGCACAAAGCCATACTCACATACATTCTGTGGCACAAAGCCGCTTAAAACTACTTGCACTTAGCTCCACAAGCTATCTTCTTTCTTCTACCCTACATTCTTACTTATTTATACTTTTACAATAAGGCCTAATCATGGGTAAACCCCATGGGATGACATCCCATAACCCATTGCAAAAACCCTAAAGAACCCCTTACTGGGTCCACATAACCCGCAAAATAAGTGAGATCTGTGATCTCATCTCCGCCTGGGCGGTCCATCTTCGACCAGCCTGTCGAAGTCCAAAAGTGGTCCAAACCTGACCAAGGTTTCCTCAAAACTTGGTCAAGGGCCAATAGGCCCCCAACACTCATCTGTGACTCATCCCGAGTCACTCAGGTCTGGGCAATGTTGCTTCGAAGGCCTCGAGCTTCACTTGAGATGCCTCGACTTGCTGCTTCGCCTGAGCCTCCTACTCAGTGATCTCCTAGATGGTATGCACTGTAACAGGCCCTTCCAGGCGTTGTTCCACTGTTGCAACCACTTGGTCTAGTTGTGAGCCATGTCCCTCAATTTCTTTGAACACCTTGCAGGCTTCATCCTGCACTGGTTCCAACTTCTGCGTGACTTCCATTACTCTTCCCTAGATGGCAATAATCTATTTTTGGACTGCTCGTTTCTCCTGTGATCTTTTCATTCTCTCGACTGCAATGAGTAGCTTCATCTGTGCTTGAACAGAGGATGCTTGTTGTTGTGCCTCCTGTAGTTGTGCTTCCAACTTCCTTAGCTCTGGATCTTCTGCGAGGCGTTCATAAATCTGCGAACTTCTATCGCTCAACTGTTTGCACTCTAAGGTGAGGGCCCTTATCCTTATTACTGTTTTCTTGGCGGTTTCTTCCCTTTGGCAGTTATTGCAACAACTTGGAGAAAGTGACCTTATACAAATATCTTGGAATTGATATTCATCACAAGATCAATTGGAATTATCGCATTGAGAAAAGGATTATTGGGGGATGAAAAACTTATTATGGGTTTGAAAACAATTGTAAATCAGCCAATATTTGGGTTTGAGATAAGAAGAAACTCCTCTTTGAGACTCTGGTTACACTTGTTATTCTTTAGGTTATTATTTATTCTTTATAACCTATAATCTCAAAATTAAAGGAAATACGCCCTATCCCATCCTCCTCTTAGAAACAAGCCTCTGCCCCATTGAGAGCATGACTATGACTAGATACCTAATGTATAGGAACAAGTTAAACAACATGGAAGACAAGAGGCTTCCTAAAATTGCTTCAAAATCTAGTCGTAACCACCATCGACTCAAGCCAGAATGGCATAAAGATGTCTGGTCTTACTATTGGAAAATCATGGAAGACACCATTTTGTAGAAAAAAGTTAATATTAAAAATATCATCAAATCAAAATTTAAGGAGAAAATGTGGTGTGATAAAGAGTTAGAGGAAAAAAGAAAATTAAGGTATTATAAGGATGTAATCAACCCTAATCTAGAAGATCAAAATTATTTATCTATTTTGAGAAGCTTAAAGAAAAAATAAGCATTGCTAAGATAAGAACAAATTCTCACGAGCTCCATAGTGAAAGTGGGCATTAGTCAATTCCTAAAAATCCCCACTAAGAAGGTTGAAGATGAGAAACACTTTCTCTTAGATACCCATATTAGATCTAATTTTCAAAATATTTGTCACACTACCAACCTTCCCAACCTCTTAACTCAACAAAACTATGGTGATCTTGGAAAGCTTCTCTTAATGCTTTTCGAGCATAGAAACAAAATTCTAAAGAATCACAAGTAATCACTTACGCCCATAATCTTCAT
>JASDQU010103378.1:42974-81380 GCA_032191745.1 Picea mariana | reverse complement strand
TATATATATATATATATATATATATATATATATATATATATATATATATATATATATATATATATATATATATATATATATATAATATTTCCAATTAATTAAAAGTTGATTGTTTTCAAATATATTAAAAAAATTAAATCCTAAAAATATATGATAAAAATAAAAATATATAAACTTTTCTCTACTTAAATAAATAAAATTGATATTATAAACAAGTGTTGCATGACAGCGTAGTCCTTGCCAGGTTGGAATGGGAATAAATGTGACTGAGTACAAATATGTGGGTAGGAAGTTGAAGTACATGTGGTTTCCATGCAGAATATAGTATTCCCGAATTAGTTTTTTCCCGAAATTTATCAAAAATTATTAACATTTAAAAGGTTGTTGGACATAAAAAATTTAGCATTCTCGAAGTAGTTTTCTACATACGTTGGTGGAAAAAAACACCAAAAAATAGTAGTAATGTCTATTACATAGGTTCGTGGAGAAAAACACAAAAGAATTAGCATTCCCGAATTAGCATTCCCAAATTAGTTTTCTTTAAGACAAGGGCTCATGACACAATAGAAATTGAAATTATCAAATTATAGGTTCCTGGACAACATAAATTATACATATCAAATTTGTAATTTTATAAAGTAGATATTTACTTTTATACATACGAAATATGTACTTTTATAAAGTATGGGGATGAGATTCCATACTTTCCAATTTTTGGATCGCGGGTTCTCGGGCTCACGCGCTGAAAATTGGGATTATGTTGTTTCATGCCATACAAATAGCACCCAGAGTTTCGCGACATACAAATTGAGAATCAGACTTGTGGACTATTTGAAATTTAAGGGTCTCTGTCTGTTACACAGGTTCGTGGACAAAAGCACAGAAAAACTAGCATTCCCGAATTAGTTTTCTTTAAAACAAGGGCTCATGGACACAAAAAATTGAAATTTATCAAATTATAGGTTCCTAGACAACATAAATTATACATACCAAATATGTAATTTGATTAAGTAGATATATAGAGCATGTGGGTTCTCGGGCCAGGGCGCTGAAAATTGGGCTTTTGTTGTTCCGTGCCTTAAAAATAGCACCCAGAGTTCCGTGACATACAAATTGGCAATCAGACTTGTGGGCTATTTGAAATTTAAGGGCCTACGTCTTTTACATAGGGTCGTGGAGAAAAACATAAAAAACTAGCATTCCCGAATTAGTTTTCTTTAAAAAAAGTGCTCCTGGATACAAGAAATTGAAATATATCAAATTATAGGTTCTTGGATAGCATAAATTATACATACCAAATATGTAATTTGATTAAGTAGATATATAGAGCATGCACGAAAGCCTCATTTTGGGTTCTCGAGCTGGCAGGCTGAAAATTGGGCTTATGTTGTTTAGTGCCCTACAAATAGCACTAAGAGTTCCACGATATACAAATTGACAATCGGACTTGTGGACTATTTGAATTTTTGGATCGTGGGTTCTCGGGCTGGCATGCTGAAAATTGGGCTTCTGTTGTTCCGTGCCCTACAAATATCACCCAGAGTTCTGCGATATACAAATTGACAATCGAACTTGCAGACTATTTGAAATTTAAGGGCCTACGTCTGTTACATAGGTTCGTAGACAAAAGCACAAAAAGAACTAGCATTCCTGAATTAGTTTTTTTTAAAACAAGCGCTCCTGGACATAAGAAATGGAAATTTATCAAATTATAGGTTCCTGGACAGCATAAATTATACATACCAAATATGTAATTTGATTAAGTAGATATATAGAGCATGCACGGAACCCTCATTCTGGGTTTTCAGGCTAAAAATTGGGCTTCTGTTGTTTCGTGCCCTACAAATAGCACTGAGGGTTCCACGATATACAAATTGAGAATTGGACTTGCGGACTATTTGAATTTTAAGGGGTTTGTATCCAAAAAATTTAGCATTCCCAAATTAGTTTTCCTTACATACGTTTTACATACGCTGGTGGACAAAAACACAAAAAAAATAGTACTAACTTCTGTTACATAGGATGGTGGACAAAAGTATGAAAAAAATAGCATTCCCGAATTAGTTTTCTTTAAAACAGGGGCTCCTGGACACAAGAAATTGAAATCTATCAAATTATAGGTTCCTGGACAGCATAAATTATACATAACAAATATGTAATTTTATAAAATAGATATTTACTTTTATACATACGAAATATGTATTTTTATAAAGTATGGGGATGAGATTTTATAGAGCATGCATGGAGCCCTCATTCCATACTTGCACGGAGCCCTCATTCCATAGTTAGATAGTTTTTGGATTGCGGGTTCTTGGGTTGGTGCACTGAAAATTGGGCCCTTATTGTTCCATGGCCTATAAAGAGCACCCAGAGTTCTGTGATATACAGATTGAAAAGCGGACTTGCGGACTATTTGAATTTTAAGGGCCTTTGTGGCATGCAGTATGAAGGAGAGGGGGTAAAGATGCAATAAATGACATATTCTCTATATGTGTGAGTAGGAAAAAAGTAATAAAACGTGTTACATATTCCTAGAAATTTAAAGAAACACACACACACATATATATATATATATATATATATATATATATATATATATATGTGAAATATGATATCTCAAATTTGAGTGAGTGATTTATCTCATATTTAATTTTGAAAATGACCAGGAAGGAGAAAAACACAAAAGAATTAGCATTCTCAAATTAGTTTTCTTTAAAACAAGGGTTCCGAGACACAATAGAAATTGAAATTTATCAAATTATAGGTTCCTGGACAACATAAATTATACATATCAAATATGTAATTTTATAAAGTAGATATTTACTTTTATACATACGAAATATGTACCTTTATAAAGTATGGGGATGAGATTTTCTAGAGCATGCACGGAGCCCCATACTTAGCCAATTTTTGGTTCGCGGGTTCTCGGGATGAAAATTGGGCTCCTGTTGTTCTGTGCCCTACAAATAGCACCCAGAGTTCCGCGATATATAAATTAACAATCAGACTTGTGGACTATTTGAATTTTAAGGATCTACGTCTATTACATAGGTTCATGGACAAAAGCACAAAAAAACTAGCATTTACAAATTAGTTTTCTTTAAAACAAGGGCTCCTAGACACAAGAAATTGAAATTTATCAAATTATAGGTTCCTGGATAGAATAAATTATACATACCAAATATGTAATTTGATTAACTAGATATATAGAGCATGCATGGAACCCTCATTCCATACTTAGCCAGTTTTTGGATCGCGGTTTCTCGGGTCGGGGACCTGAAAATTGGGCTTATGTTTTTCTGTGTCCTACAAATAGCACCGAGAGTTTCGTGATATACAAATGGACAATCAGACTTGTGGACTATTTGAATTTTAAAGGGCTCGTGTCCAAAAAATTTAGCATTCGCAAATTAGTTTTCTTTACATACGTTTTACATACACTGGTGGAAAAAAACACAAAAAAATAGTACTAACATCTGTTACATAGGGTGGTGGACAAAAGGACCAAAAAAATAGCATTCTCGAATTAGTTTTCTTTAAAACAGGAGCTCCTAGAGACAAGAAAATGAAATTTATCAAATTATAGGTTCCTGGACAACATAAATTATACATACCAAATACGTAATTTTATAAAGTAGATATTTACTTTTATACATACGAAATATGTACTTTTATAAAGTATGGGGATGCGATTTTGTAGAGCATGCACGAAGCCCTCATTCCATACTTCCACGGAGCCCTCATTCCATAGTTAGACAGTTTTTGGATCGTGGGTTCTCGGGCTGAAAATTGGGCCTCTGTTGTTCCATGGCCTGCAAAGAGTTTCGTGATATACAAATTGACAAGCGGACTTGCAGACTATTTTAATTTTAAGGGCCTTTGTGTCAAGCAGTATGAAGGACAGGTGGTAAAGATGCAAGAAATGAC
The DNA here is from genome assembly GCA_032191745.1 of Picea mariana. Lineage (NCBI taxonomy): Eukaryota > Viridiplantae > Streptophyta > Pinopsida > Pinales > Pinaceae > Picea > Picea mariana. Next base: position 77,453 of record JASDQU010103378.1, on the reverse strand, counting down.
AGTCTCTATACATGTGAGTAGCAAAAAAGTAGTGCACAATTTTATGACATTTATATAAAAAAATAATAAAACGTGTTACATATTCCTGGAAATTTAAAGAAACATATATATACATGTGTGTGTGTGTGTGTGAAATATGATATCTCAAATTTGAGTGAGTGATTTATCTCATACTTAATTTTGAAAATGACAAGGCAGGAGAAAATATGCATTAGGAAAAAAGAGAGTTGAAATAAAATAAACAGGATGTCTTCACATTCAGCATAGCTGAAGATAAAAGTCTAGGAACACATAAATATATAAGGAGACAAAAGAATAGTTTTATTTGGAATATATGAAAAAAAGAATAGTTTGTTACATATTACTGGAAATGTAAATGCATTTGTCATATAGACTGGGATTGGGGCTCCCGCGGACCATAAGAGAAATATGTACAAGAAATAGGACTGTGGAAAGAAGAAGTTGGACACGGTAGAGTGTAATACCTGAAAAGTAGAAATGGGAAGATATTGATTTTTGGCTATCGATTTCTATTCAGAAAAGGTGGAATAACTGGATTGATAAAGAAAGGACTATCAGTATACACTTACATGCATGGTACATATAAGTAATTTTGATATTTTCTTGTTGATGCCTTTCCCTGTTGGTTTTTGTCGCCGACCCATTTGAATAACTAGATTGAAAAACAAAGGATTTATAGCGATGTTCCATATAAGTAATTTTTCTATTTTCTTGCTTGTGCATTTTCCTGTTGGATTTCGTCATCGAACCACTTCAAGTTCTCTTCAATATAGCTTCTCAAGGGGGAGACGTTGATGTCATTCTAGATTTTAATGCTGAAAAGTTCATTTTCTAATTTGCTTAGATCAATAGAAAGATTACACAAAGCTTGATGAATGTCTCCATTCTGTACCAAATACTGGACTAGCCAGTTGTCCACGTCTTCTTCATGATATTCAAGGATCCTGTAAAAAATTTCTAAAGACAAGGCCTTAAAATTATCAACTTGTTTATCGAAAGCTCCGAGCTCTTCGAAATTTACTCAACTTTATGTTTACCAGAGTGACTGGATTCAGAACCTGTAGTCCTGTCTTTCTGCGAAGGGGGAGTGGTCGTTTGTTCTCCTTATAGTACCTTTGGTAGGATATTCCTCCTGTGCTTTTGAAAGTTGATAAAACTAGCTTGTTGATCTGGGGGCATGGTTTGGAATCTGTCCTAGACCTCCTCATACGATCTAACTTCCCTGAATATTTTGTCGTACGGGGAGTCTTCGTGCATATAACATTTGATTTTGAATTGGGCTAGGTGGTTTTCCAAAATCTTACGTGGATCGATTCTTTTTAACTCTATGTCAACCAATTTGACATCTTCCAGATCCGAATCCTCCGCTTTGGAGAGACCGAAATCCAGTAATGAAAACATGCCAACCTGAATAGGGAAAGTTGGCCATACCTTTTTTTTTGCTTCCTTCAGCTCTTTGTTGATGCCTCCTGCTACTGTCTGGTAGGCCACTTCTCTTCATACCAGCCAGTCCGGTAAAAATCGTGGGAGATCATGGGGAGGAATTGAGCACCCAAAAACCTTGATGTAGGAGAAGTTCTCCTCAATAAACCAATCTTCTAGATTACCCATGTTTCCCATAATTATGTCTGAAATTCAAGGAAGTGGGTGGCCATATAGGGCTATATGAATAGGAACCACAACATTGTGACATATTTCATAAAAGAAATCTTTGGATTTTTTTTCCTATAGTTTGGAATGGTAGAAATGAATGGGATCAACACTGTACGGGGTCCAGCTCCAATTCATTAATGGAAAAGGTGTCATGAAACAGATGGCGTCCCTGATAGACGACAACATGTAAAAGAGGGAATGATTTCTTTTTGACTTTGTTGTTTTATATTCGACAATCCATTTGGCCAAGTTATCCGACAATATTTTGGCCCAATTGAAGGTGAAGCCCTCTGCTCATGCATAATGGATACTCATTCCACCGATAAACGCATAGGGATCTTCCTTCCGAACAATCGACATAACATCATGGCTACATACACCATATGAGTGTCCAAAGACGTTGTGGCATATATACCATGGGCATCGGTTCTCAATATCTCTATCTCCCCCCACCAAGACTTGACTATATCGAGACAGTTCCTGGCATGTTGGATGCACTCCTTTTGCTCAAACTCCAGAATAAACGAATCATTGAATGTATATCTAGAATTAGGGGAGAGTTTGTACATTGCTTGCATATGTTCTTGTCGAAAAGAGATGACAATGACCTTCTGATGGTTAACAATGCTCCTGGTATGGATGTGAACGTGCTCCAAGACCCAGCTTATCATGTCGTTATAAGGCATGAGCCTTGGCCATGCCGCTATTTTTTTTAGCTCTGACTGCGCTATATGTCTGAGTTTAGTTGTATAAGTGTCATCCTCCTGTTCGGAGGAGTCCTATGGACAGTTGATGATTTCTCGTTCTAGAATCTCAAACACTTGCGTCCAATTTTTAACAGTGTATGTGGCTCACGGCGTAGTGTCCGACAAAACATCCGCATTTGGGTTCGAATTCTCACCTGCCGCATTATTCTTTTTCATCATTTTCCGTGGCGCCATAAATTCTAGGGAGATAGAGCGAAGATACCTATTGCAGAGAAAATTTGTGTGTTTCAAACATATAAAACTTGCTAATTGTAGAAAGTGAAAATGAATTTGAAATCGAAGCGCTTTTATTCAAAATGGATTCATCGATCTTTGTATATCTTCACTGATGGAAAATTTATTAACGTTGATGGGAAAGTCTACATGGTGATTTGCAATCTGATTTTGAATCATTATCTGTAACTAGTCATAAATGCTACCAATACTTTGATGGTTTGCATTCGAGAGTTTTCGATGTGACAGAGTGGAAACCTCCCGAATCCCAAATCCGCGAAAAGATTAATATTTGAATAATTACTTGTAAAACTTTAATTAATCATGTTTAAGATTGTGTGTTAACCTCACGTATTTCAGGGGTTCGGACTTCGGGGAATTTTAATGTATCTTGAGAGGAACTTCCCAAAAACTGAAATACGAAGCAATTAATTATCTAGTAATTGGTTTTAAGTCTTAATTAATCATATTTAATTTTAAGCATTTAAGACATTCAAACTTTGGGGATTTTAGGATATGATACAGGGTAAACGTCTGAACTCCAAACTGCGAAGTCATTAATTATATCTTGATTATGATTAACTTAATTAATTATCATTTAATACTTTGTCATTTTTGTATTTCAGTGATTCGTGAATTCATTCTTTGTTAAATTCCCAAAGGATTATCTCCCATAGTGACGTGTTGAAGATGATGTCATTCTGGATGACGCGTCGAGAAAAGAGAGATGCCACATGTTACTCATGGAAGAATCGAAAGGTACATCTGTCTTACGACTTGTGTTCTTAAAAGGATTAGGGAAAGTCGAGATTAGATAACCTTTAGGTTTCAGAGTTTTAGAGTTTTTATCGTTAATACTTATCAAAACTCCCGAAGCACGAAGCTCTGAAGCGACCTTTAGTGATTTGCTTCTTTTAAAATTCAAGCGGCTCTAGAACTCTAGGGGATATTAGGATCGTTTGACCAAAAAGGGAAAACACATCAACGACGAATATCATGCACTCCTTATTTATAATTAACCAATAATAAAGTTGATTTAAAATTCGAAAGTCATTTTCTAGGTTACCGTTTTCTTTGGGAAAATTATATTTTTATGAGGTGAAAAGTATAAGGTTCAAAAGTTCAGAATTGTATGTGTTCCAACATAGGCTCCATCTGGGGATCATGTCTCCTTGTGAAACGCAGAAGAACAATAGACTGAGTGCCTTTATTAGGAAAATGGAGTCATTATTGCATTTTTGGGAAACACTTTTGGGAAATAATCATACACAGAAAAAACGAACTCCAACCGAATCTCAGAGAACCTTCAAAACACATCTCATTTTTTTATCTCAAGTTAGGCTATTTAAAATTTACCTTTCCTAAAACCAAGTTTGGATCTGTTTAATATAATCAAAACAACTTTAACTGAAATATCAGTTTTTGAGCGATTTCGTTTGCATCAAGGTTAAGTATATGTAATAAGTTATGTAGGGAATCCCTTGTTGGTTCAGAATGTAAATATTACCAGAAAGAGAACTAGATGTCAGAGTATGTTATGTAGATATGTATGATAGCCGTACAGGTATCAAAGATATTGCTTCACTGCCGACGAGACTGTTCAGTACCCCAGTGAAGTTATCTACTTCTCTCATTACATTTTCTTTCACCACTTCAATTATCACTTTTGCATTTTGTTGAGATGAGGGCAATCATTACATGAATTTCCTTTCATCATCTCTTCAGACAAGATGGGGGTAATCAAATTATGAATTTCCTTTCACCATTTGTCTTATATTTTTAATATTTTGAAGTGGGGGAAATCAATCTGTATGTATCATACAAGGGATGATATTTTCTTAAGATTTTTTAAAGGCCATCCTGTCATAATTTTTTAAATATACTCTGAAACTAATTTTCTTCAAATCTTCAATACACCTTCGCCTATAAGGAAGATTTTATAGGGATTTTGAATTTCATGGATCAACCTTGAGAGAATTAGTCAGTTTAAAATCCGATATAAGAGCTAAAGTTATCAGGATTAGCCTAGACATACTTTCTTTCAGTTAAAATCGAAGGAACATAAAGATTTTCACCTAATCTCGTTTTGAAGATATGTTTTTAAGTTCTCAGAGTTAAGGTGAATTTCTTTCTTTTTATGAAGACTAAGAAAAGGATAGTGAAATTCGGAAGTGAATAAAATCTCGGGGATAGGAAAAATAAAATAGAATGAGGACTCAGAGGTCCCAATGCAAAAGAATATCATTCCCAAACAAGCTTGTTTATTGATTCTCAAACTTCCTTTCAAGCCCCTTTTTAATTTTTATTTCTTTTTCTTTTTATTTCATTCAGAGAAGGCTTCATAATTAAGTTGTAATTTCATACTTCTTTGAACCTTGACGAGGTGTTAATAATAACATGAGCAAAACCCCTTTTACACGTGATAAGATTTTCTTAAAATTTTAGTTTGAACTAGCGGGGTAGGAGTTCATACCTCATATTTCCTTTGTATTTTCAATCAAGCAGATCATTGATTTATCACCTATTATGAGAGAAATAATTTTTTTTGAAAATTGAGCGTTGGATTCCAATGTATCTTTATCTCTTGTCTGACAACAAATATTTTTCACGGGAATAAAATGGGAAATGTCTGAAAATTCTGTAGAATAAAGATGGTATGTGATACAGATGCTTTTATATTTTGTTTTGATGATATCAAATAAACATGGTTTATTTACAACAAACTATAAAATAACTTGGACAATTTACAAGAGAAAGGAAAAATTGCAATTTAAAAAAAAACGAAAACAAACGTCGATCCAAAACGATATATACAATGGGAATATGAAATATGACTACTGCATAAAAAATTTTAGGTAACGTCCGTTGATAGGAGCGTCAAGAATTTTTCCATCAAGATTTTCTAGTAAGAAGGAATTTTTCCCCTCTACGGCTACAATTCTGAATGGTCCGAACTAGAGATGGTCAAACTTGCCATGTTTCCCTGCATCTTCTTTTCTAGCGTCCCATTTTAAGACTAGATTGCTAGGAAGAAACTCCATGTCTTTGGCCTTTTTATCGAAAAGGGCCTTCACATTATCTTGGTACTTTTGAAGCTTGTCATTTACTTCGACCTTATTTTGCTGAACTTTGATCAGTTAATTTATCCTTCTTGTAACGTCGTTTATATCTTCATTTGCATCCTTCCAGAGCTTCTCACAGGAAGAGAAAGATTGATAGGAAGGACAACGATAGTACCATAAACCAATTGAAAAGGGGACATACCTATTGATTTCTTGGTGCTGATTCGATTCGCCCATAAGGCATATTTCAGGTGAATGTGCCAAGCCTTCTTATTTTATGTCAACACTTTTTTACTATAGTCATCAGGTTCTTGTTATATGATTCGTCCAACCCATTCCCCTGAGGATAATAGGTTGTAGAATGTCCTAACACAATGTTGTATTTTTTGCAGAAATTGACCATTGCCATAAATTTGAAAGATTGGGCGTTTTTGGTGACTATTTTCTGAGGACAACCAAATATCGATAGGATGTTCTCTTCCAAGAAGTTTATTACTACTGAATCCATAACATTCCGAGTTGGAATGGCTTCGACCCACTTCGTGAAGTAATCGGTAGTGGTTAAAATCCATCTATGTTGAGCGCTTGACTATGGATGGATCTCTCCGATAAAATCTAGACCCCATTGTTGAAAGGGAGCTTCTTCTTTGATCGATATTAAAGGTAGTGTAGGTATTTTTTTCTTACCAGAGAATAGTTGGAAAGAGTTGCAGGCTCTGACCTTAGCATTCACATCAGTAAATAACTTTGGCCAATAATATCCATCTCTTAAAATCTTGTAGGTTGTTTCCCTCTAGGTGTGGTGTCCTCCACACACTCCTTCATGAAATTCATTTATGACACCTTCCGTTTCAGGTTCTGTTAAGCAACATAACAAGAAAACTAGATGATCCTTCCAGTATAGCTAGTCATCAATAATACAATATTTGACTGTGTGTAGATTCAAAGTTCTCACTTTGGATGGAGTCATGTCATTTAGGCACTGAAGGGTAAGGAGGCATGAAACAATAACGCAATACCAAGCAAAGGAAGAAAAATTATCTTCAATCTGAATCGTAGGTGTTTGATCATCAAGATCCTCTATATATGGGAGATATTCGTGTGATTCCAGGTGATTTATCCCAAGCACCATTTGATTCGGCTAACAGTTTCGCTAAGCCTTGACCTTTGACTTGCTTGGCTGGTTTCACTTCTAGATTAAATTCCTGAATTTTAGCCAACCATCGACCTCTTCTCCCGTCACTTTCCGACTGAACTAAAATGCCTTTGATAGCATTAGTTGGCACGTAAGCGATTATCTTGGAATGCAGTACATATGTTCTTAAAGCCTTGAGATCCTTCACCATTGCATATCATTTCTTCTCAAGTATAATGTACCTTAATTATGCATCCCTGAGGATTTTTCGGAAGAAATCTATTGGTTTCTCGAATCCTTCCTCATTCTTTTGCAGGAGCATTGCTGCAACAGTATGTTCATAAGCGAATGAGAAGATCGGGAATTCCTTTGTATAGTTTGGACTTGCTACCACAGGTGCTTCCCCTATAGCTTTCTTGACGTGCTCGAATGATTATTTATCTTCAGCAGTCCATTTCACTTCGTTGTCTTTATTCAATATATCTGTAATCATTTTAATTATTTCATCAAAATTGGGAATGAATCTTCTCAAAAAGTTGATCTTTCCTAAAAAATATTGAATTTCTTTTCTATTCCTAGGAATATTAATCGTGTCTATAGCCTCAATTCATTTAGGGTTGACCTTGATTCCTTATTTTGACACAATATGACCCAAGATCTTACCTTCTTGCATAGCAAAATGTGATTTCTTGGGATTAAGAGACAACCTGAACTTTTTCCATTTTTCGAAGGTTTGCCTCAAACTGAACTGGCAGGAGAAGAGGGTTTTTCTGTCTGAGTTTATGTCTGAAAGGTTTAATACCATGTTTTAGAGGGATATTATGTTCAATAACAGAGGTATCATAAGTTTTTAGATCATCGTAAGACCAAGAAAAAACATCCTTGTATTCTCTAAGAAACTCAGTGTACTTAATTTTCATTTGGGCTAGAAGGTACTTTGATATCTTGACCATTTTTGGATCTTCGTTAGTTCCTACATTACAGTCTTCAACTTATTTGGGTTGAGGACATAAGGTAGACTTTAAAGGTATGTCATCGTGGTCAAACAATCTTTCTAAAGGGATCAAGCCTCTGGGAATCTGGTTGTTCTTAAGCACGAGCATACAATGGTTTGCAATCTTGTCTTGGAATTTTTATGGGGTCTCTCCTTCTTGCATAACCCAAGCAAGATCATTTTGGTTTTCCTGATCTATGTGAGTTTTAGAGAATTCATCAATCATCTCGAGAAACTGTTAAATTTGTTCGTCATCCTCAAACACTTGCCAGTGTTGGACGTTGTTTGGGATTGAAGGTCTATGTCTCATCTCGATGTGATACTTCAGTTTCAAGATAGTGGGCGGTATGAAGGTCGCAACAGCCTTGGCCAAGGAATATGCTTGTTGGTTCTCCATTCTGGGAATAGAGTCTATGTTAAAATATGAGAAGAAGATCTCTATAATATCCCAGTCACAATTCATGTATGATCTCAACCTTGGGTGCTTAGCTTGATACTGTTGTTCCACTTGTTTTACAATAAGCTCTGCATCACCATAAACTATTAGATGTTCGATTTTTAACTTCCTCGCATCTTATAATCCTAAAACCAGAGCTTCATATTCACAGACATTATTTGTATAATCAATATCCCATTGTAACCTATAAGAGAAGGGAATAACATACTCATCACCTGGTGCCATGAATAAAACTCCAATTCCCGCTCCTTCGTAGGATGAGGTACCATTGAAGAACATTTTCTACATTCCTTCTCTACTATTTACATTTTTCTTCGTTATTTCTAATTTTTAATTTTCTTCTTTTGTACATTCTTCAAAATTGTCATATATATATAATATACAATTTCCTAAGTCTTGATCAACAACATAGACTAGGTAATTATTGTGGTTTTGGGGGTCACTTACAATATACAACAGTCTAGTTTCTCTGTACAGTTGTGTGAATTGTCCACCGAAAATCGGGATCGTAATGTAATTCATTTCCAATTGAATTGATCCTCCTAATTTGGTGCCCCAAGACCTGGATAGAAGCATGTTGTACTTGGGAGGGACGTTAGCAATGACCTCATCCATAAGGATACTTTTTACAGGGATCCGAGCAAGATTTAAAACCAAATATTCAATCATGCATAGGCACTTAACTTTTCTAGAATCAAAGGAGTACAAGTCTTGATAAGGTCTAGTAATTTCGAGGGCTAACTTCTCCATGATAATTTTAGGCATTAAATTATAAGAGCCCCCAGAATCTAACAGACAATTGTGGAGTAAATGGTCATGCATAGTTAGTGTAATATAAAATGGAGCAACATAATCCTTAGTGTTTTCGATGTGTGGACCGAACATGATCACAGATCTTTCATCCTGCAAATTAATAACATCTGCATGACATTCAGCATCAGAAGAATTTATCACTTTAGCAATTTGCTTTTTATAAATCAGGCTTTTTGCAAGTTCAACCAAAGGCATGGGGATTTTAATTTTATTAAGTTCATTTTCTAAACTAAAACCTCCAATTGTTTTTTCAATTTCTCTGGTTGAAATTTTTTCTTCTGTATTTTTCGGTTTCTTAGTTTGCGTTGTTCTTGTTTCAACTGATTTTTTTTGGGAAGCTTGTGTTTCAGTTGGTGGTTTAGTAACTGTTGCCTCATTCGTTTTACTTCGCCACAAAATCTTTTTTGGTGGAACATTCATAGAATTGTTTTCTTTGGGCCTTAAATCGTACTTTCGTTGGAGTTCGACCATTATTGAGTCAACGAGCCCTTGATACGCAGAGTATCCCAGATTATTGATTCTTTCCTCATTATTAAACATGGATTCTAGGTCTAAAGACTTCTCATAATCCTGTCTGGTTAAATGTGGCTCAAGATCGTCATCGCTAAGGTTGTTTAGATCTTCTTCTAACTCCTCATAATTTTTCATATCATCCCTCTGCATAAAATTTTCAGTTTTAAATGGGGCTTGGATCTATTGATCTTCATTTTTTATTTGTCTCTATTGCATCTGGGGGTTAAGTTTTCTATGGATATGATTCCTAACTTAAGTATCAGGCTTGGCTTAATCTAATTCCATTCTGGATATATTTTTTGATAAATCTTTAATTATCTTGGCCATCTCATCCATTTTCTCTTCTGCGGACTTCCCAGATCGAGATGGTTTTGCTTGTTCTTTGAAATGCCTAGGTTCTCTGGTTCCCATCTCAAACTTATTTTTTAATTCCCCGGATTCCATCATATCAGATTCAATTTATATGGAATCATATTGCATTCCTGCTAGAGTGGCAGATCTTCTTTCTCTTAAGAGGAGGGAAAAGTCAAGTTCAAAATCCCCTGCGAAAGTTACTTTTGTCGTATGTTGAGAAGGTTTGACTTCAACTGGGATTTTGTTATACATTTTGTTCAACCTCTGAGTAAATTCAAGGACCGATTCATAATTCTTTTTTTTTAAAGCCCCAAATTCGGTTAAATAGTAGAGATGGTCTTTTTTCTCACGCCACTGTCTTAGGAAGGTATTTTCTAGTTCATCATATGACTATATGGAACTTACAGGGAGTCCTATGAACCAGGTCCTCACTTTTCCTTCAAAGGTTTTCAATAATAGACTTGAATAAATGTCCTTGTGTTCGATGCCAAGGATATCAACAAATTGATCAAAAAAATCTATGTGTTCAGTTGCGGTTAAATCTCCTTTTCCTATGAATTTTGTTAGGTTCTTCATATAATTTTTAGGCAAATCATGAAGGATGGCAGGGAGGACCAAGGGAGAGTATCTAGCAGCTACCTTGGAAAATATTCTAGGAGGTGGATCTTGTCGACCAACACCTCCACCTATGGCTTCACCACGTCCAGCACCAGCCATTGGAAGTCTAGGAGACAGACTTCAGGAAATAAAAAAGGGATTTTCAAACACTTCCAGGGACTGATCTGTTGACTTTTCTACTACCTCGGGGTGTGGCGAAGGAAATTCAGGAAAAATACCTCTAGGATATGGAAGATTTGTATGAGGAGGAAAAGGAAAATGTGGGTTGATTTCCTCATACTTACGAGATGTATATATAGGTGAACTGATAGGGGATGAATCAATGTATAGAATATATTCTTCAAAAGTTCAGGAAACTGGAGCCTTCAATTTGGGAAAGGAAGTAATCGTCAAGGTATCAATGATAGTGGGTATCAAAAGGGATATTTTGTTCTCACTAGTAAACGTATTGGTCAAATCTATCTCAATATTGATCTTAGGAATAACTACCTCTAGATTTTCGAGCTTGGCCTCAGGTTTACCAGTTGATGCCCCTGCAGAATGTATTTCTTTAAAACTTTCTTTACGGGTTAGTTCTTTAGTTTGAACCTTAACATTAACTTGCATAGTTTTAGGTTGGTATACTTTACCTTCTAACGCAACAGTCGACTTGATGTATCCCTTTGGTTTCAACAACTTTTCGGGATCTGACACTGGTGTGGTCTGCTTATCATATGGATTTTTCCTGGTATTCTTTCGATAAAATGCCAGCTTTTTCTATGATGGAGTCGCCAAGTGAAAAATAAAATAAGCCCTACTTTTGTATTTTGTATCGTTCCTCCTCGTAACAACGACCAACCTCTTAACAAGTGCTAATAATTTTTTTTTGTGTGTGTGTGCACATGTGTACTAGGATAATAAATGCATTCGACTCTACGTCACCATATGATGACGAACATGGTGCATGCAACTGCAACAACAACATAATGAACTAAGACACACATCAAGCATCCAGAAGCAAAGGGCGACAAACAATCGACGAGAATAAAAAGACTAACTACCCGCCCATCCTACCCTGCAATGGTTAGGACATCCAAGACACATAAGCAACGCTCAAGCCCAGGTTCCCATCGATTTTAACCATTGAAGGTCTCAGGGCTGGCGACTATTCTGAGGAAGATGGAGGTGTCTACATCCCGCCCGACACAAGAAGACCAAACAATAAATTGTTTACAACCAAGTACAACAAAGGTTAACGAATGACCACGTCCTCTATGGAAGGCACAAGTTAGAAGGACACCGACAATAATCTACCATTAGTTAAGACTCATCATTACCTACGACTCAAATGGCATCAAGTACAGATCAATCACTTAGTTTAATTTCCATTAGTCGACGAGTTACCAACCCAACCTTAAAAATAAGTACATATAATTAATTGCAAATTCCTCCTTTACTAAATCATAATAATTTATTGTACTTAGTTTCAAGGACCTTACCTTTTACATGTTGTCACTAATAATAAAATTAAATTAACCTTACAATAAATTAACCATATCATTACTTTTTATACTACAATAACATTGTAAATAAAAATAACAATGATCTTACATTTCATATGTTATCCATGCTAACATAGCCCTTTTTATATTGCAAGGACATTACATGAACCATTAACATCAACATCATTTTCATATCTAAACTAACCGTTCTAAATTGATCAATAATACAACTTTAATTTTACCATTCAGCATTAACTATGTATGTTTACGGAGAGAACATTTATAGCTATAAACTCTTAGCTAGAAAATAGCTGTAGGTTTATGAGTGGAAGTCCTAATTAGACGATAGTTGCCTTGAGACGCCAGCTTTGCGTTAATAGTGACCAGGCATAATTAACTTTGTTGACTTTGTTTAGTTCTTTTATGAGCTATGTATTCTATATCTGTGCTATGGGCTTCACCAATTTAAAAATAATAATCATTTTAAAAAACTTAAACCATTTCATAATCATGTGGAGATATCTAAAAAGGTTCTACAATATTCATACCCTTCATCCAGTAATAATGAAACTCTACACTATGATAGATCATGTGTATTTTCGATGCCCCATATAACATGCTAGAATAAATTAAAAGTTAAAATAAAAGATAACGGTGGAATAACGATATTAAGATCTATCCAAATGAAATTTATAGAGAAAAAGAGTGAAAACATACGAGACAGTGGATATCTTATCGGCCTATCTTTGGTATTAATAAATAATTGATGGCTGAGGCAAGGGATACAAATTTTACTACACCTGTAAATATCCAAAAGGGATAAAGGTAAAAGGAAGCAGCAAGATTAACAAAGGATAGCTGTCACCGTAAACCAAAATATAAAGCTGGGAATTTACCCTATATGAAGGAGTTGAAATGTTGTTAATGCATAATCAAAAGAAAACGGTGTCACCATAAGGATGGGATTGTTGTCAAGTAAAAGTTATTTAAAATCCTTGCAGGTACACCAGTGCATACAATTAAGAAACAATCCAGAAAATAAGGATTAAACGTTGTGCCTATAATTAAGAGACAATCCAGAAATTAGATAAATCGTTGTGCATATGTTATGAGACAATCCAGAAATCAATGAAAGTTTAAGGAGGGAGAACTTTGTTTGCCAGGGACGGAGGTTGCTAGAGACGAATTTACAGAACAATACAAACGAAAATGCCTGACACCCATTGCAGAACGAATTCTTTGAAATAATTTTACAAAAACAGAAATGCCAATACACTCATTGCCAGAACGCATTCTTAGAACTAAATTTTACAAAAATGGAAATGCCAATACACTCATTGCTAGAACGAATTCTCAAAACAAATTTTACAAAACGAAAATGCCAATACACTCATTGCTAGAACGAATTCTCAGAACTAAATTTTACAAAAACGGAATGCCAATACACTCATTGCCAGAACGAATTCTCATAACTAATTTTACAAAACGGAAATGCCAATACACTCATTGCCAGAACGAATTCTCAGAGTAAATTTTGCAAAAACGGAAATGCCAATACACTCATTGCCAGAACGAATTCTCAGAACTAAATTTTACAAAAATGGAAATGCCAATACACTCATTGCCAGAACGAATTCTTAGAACAAATTTTACAAAACGAAAATGCCAATACACCCATTGCAGAATGAATACTCTGAACTAATTTTACCAAAAACGAAAATGCCAATACACCTATTGCCAGAACGAATTCTTAGAACTAAATTTTACAAAACGAAAATGCCCATACATCCATATTTAAAAGTTGCCCCCAGTCAGATATAAATGCCCAGATTCATATATAAATGCCCACATTAAAACAAAACGCCCACAATCATATATAAAAACGCCCACCATAATTTATAAACACCTACAACAATACAAAATGCCCACAGTAATATATAAACGCCCCCATTATTACAAAACGCCCATAGCCATATATAAAAATGCCCACAGTCAAATATAAACGCCCACAGTCATATATATATGCCCACATTAAAATAAAATGCCCACAGTCAGATATAAACGCCCACTGTAATTTATAAACGCATAAAGAACACCAATAAGAAATTGCAGCCAATAGTAAGAGAATTCCAGAGCCAAGGATAACTCATCGAAAGGATTGCGGGGTTATAACAGTCTAGGCGCAGAAAACAACAACAAGGAAACAGGATGATCCAAAATTCAACACATCAATCATCATCATAAGGATTCATATACAACTTTAAACAATTTTCCTTTTATTCTTAAACAAACAAACGCACTTGCGTACCTGTGACCGACGGTGAATAACCCAAAGATGTTATCCCGCACTTGAGCTCCATACCGCTCCCACTTGCCGACCGCCAAGACCTCACCGGTACCTCCCAGCCAACGCTAGAGGTACTCTTCTTCCCCCTTAGCCCCCCGAGTCGCAAAGGGGCCACACACTATCCAGATGGTACGTCTAGCTCCCAGTTCGCCTCGCAAGGACAAGCTACCACTCCTATCTGAGCTGGGAAATCCCAACTCCCCACAAGTAATCAGTAAAGTCACAAATTCGGCAACGTAATGTTACGCTAACAACCGATCCCCTTCTTCCTTCTCTTCCCTTTCTTTATAGAGTTTTTATAACTTCCATCTTTCCCTAAATCACATTTAAATTAAGTTTTAATAAAAATCTTCCAAATATTCTCCTTCGCACAAGTGTCATCCATCCCCCACGTTTCTCCATTAACTATTTTCTTTAATTTATTAAATTGTCTTATTTCCCTCACCCACCTAGAGTTGCTCATAAATTTACTCCTAGGTGTTCCTAGATTCCCTCACAGGTTTAAATACTTTCCCTAAAATGAAGTTGCTAATTTAGATCAAATTAGAAGGTTCTTAATTGTAGATTCCTTACTATGTTGACCTCGCTTTTTACCATAAGTTCCCCTCTTTCCCTTATTATGTTTCCTCCATTCCTTAGTTTCCTAATTTTTATTATTCCCTTCTTTCCCCTTTTTTATTAGAGCCAAAATGGCAGTTGTGCTATTTACTCTTTTCCTTTTATTATTAATTTAATATCTTTTTACACTTTCACAAGTTAAATAATTTATTTCTTCTTTACCTTTGATATCCACAGATTTTAATTAAGTTCTTACTCTCTTCATTTTACCCAAAAATTTATGAAGTCCACAACTATTACTTAAGTGGTTTTTAGTTTAAAATTTATTATTTTATTTTTATAAGGTATTTTTCTTAAGGGTAGACAAAATTTTACTCCTAGCAAAGTTTTAGACTTAGGACTTAGATTCTGAACTAGGCGACATTTTAATTAGGGAAGTTGTTTGTTTTTTTTAATTTCTTAATGAGATATTAGTCTTAGGCCATCTAGGTTCGTTCCTTTAACATCATTAACGCAACATGCCCTTCAGGACGCACTACGTGCTCCAAGGGTGCCACTTGCCTCTAGTGTTTCTTTTGCGTGACACGCCCTTCAGGACGCACCACATGCTCCAAGGGTGCCACTCGTCTCTTCACTAATTGGTAGACATCAATAACCCCTGGAGTCAACACTCCGCCAGGTGAACTTGTGGGAGACTAAGGGATTCTAAGGAATAAGGTCCCCGCCTTATTGCGCGCCCCTTAGAATCATCACGAGCCACTGTCGCAGTCTTCCCTGCGGCATCGTGGGTCCTCTCGAACTAGGTAATCGTTAACCTATAGTTCGAGGCACGGCGGGAGTGCTAGTAGGTTGTGGCAGGGCTGTTGTCCACACCTCTCCCTCAACCTCTCTGGTAGTCGTGCGTGTGGCCCCTTTACTCCATATGTGAGTTTGGTTGGCAAGTTATCGTCAGCCTGCATCATCAACAATCATGTCAGAACATGTCCACATCATATCATCTAATCAGATGTACTTAAATCACAGTAAAATAATCAAACCCCAATAGCACACTCCCTGACTCAATCCAGAGTCCAAGGGTTTCGTCGATGCCTCTGCATCCTCAAGGTCCAAAACCCTGCACACTCAGTAAAATCGAGTCAATAGCACCTGTCTATGTCAATGCAGTAAAACATCATGTCATCTATCATAACGCATCATAATTAAGGACAAATGTTTTAATATCATAATAGTCCAGATCACTTGTGAGCAAGTGTCATCAAAGAATAAGTTTTCTCAGTGCGCAAGAGCGGGATGTTACATACACCCCCTCTTGGTCTAAACTTCGTCCCAAAGTTTCTCAGTATAAATGCCGAAATAAGTGTATCATAGTATCATATATCTATCTATCAAACAAAAAAGGAAATTGCTGGCGCATATCATATGCATCCTCCCAGGTCGCCGAGCATGGACTATAATTGTCCCACTGGACCTTGACCTGATCTACCGTTCAACGTCACAACTACCGAGCGCAATGATTTAAGATGCGGACCGGCTCAGCCTTGAGTGCTCCCTCGTTCGATACTTGGAAGGAACTCATGTCAATCACATGTGTAGGATCACTGATATAATGTCTCAAAACAGATACATGAAAAACATTGTGCATACGCCTCAAGGAATCAGGCAAGGCTAGTCGATAGGCCATGGGCCCCTTTCTCTCCACAATATTGAAAGGTCCCACGAACCTAGGAGAGATTTTAGCTCCTTTCACAAACTTAATCGAACTCTTATGCGGTTTAACCTGCAAGAAGACTTGATCGCCGACTTCATAACTACGGTCGACTCGGTGCACATCGGCATAACTCTTTTGTCGATACCGCGCTTCTTTAATCCTTTGTCTTATGGTTTGCATTTTCTCTTCCATTTCTTGGATTGCTTCTGGTCCCACTAGGACCCTATCCTCAAGTCGATCCCAACTCAAGGGCATCCGACACGATCGCCCGTAAAGAAACTTGAAAGGTGCCATCTTAATGGTGCTCTGGTAACTGTTGTTGTAAGCGAATTCTACTAGTGGCAAGAATTCCTCCCAACACTTTTGTTGGTCCATCACGTACATGCACAACATGTCTTCCAAGGTTTGGTTCATTCATTCGGTCTATCCATCAGTCTCTGGGTGATACGCAGTACTAAAGTTAAGTTGGGTTCCCAAGGCCTCTTGGAAACTCGTCCAAAATCGTCCAGTAAACATCGATCCTCGATTGGATATAATCCTCTTAGGCACGCCATGCAGCCTCACAATCTCACTGATGAAAACTCTAGCTATGTCAGGTGCCTGATACGTTGTACGCACAAGTATAAAGTGAGCACTCTTCGTCAGAGTGTCTACTACTACGAAAATCGAGTCGTGTCTCCTTGTAGTCAGTGGAAATCCAACAATAAAATCCATTGAAATAACCTCCCATTTCGATTCCGGAATGGCATGTGGTTGTAGTAATCCTACTGGGTGTCTATGTTCATCCTTTACCTGCTGGCACTCCAGACATCTGGCCACATAGTTGACTATGTCGGCCTTCATTCCCTTCCAGAAGAATAAGGGTTTAAGGTCTGCCCTCATCTTCGTGACTCCTGGGTGAGCCATGTAAACTGCTCTATGAGCCTCGCTCACGATCAACATCCTCAACTCGTCATTTGGCGGTACATAAATCTGACTTCTAAACCTCAATAACCTATCGCTATCAAATTAAAATCCCTCATATCGTGGTACCATCATGGTGTTTTGTCCGATAAAACCCTTGAACTCTTTGTACCAGTCATCGTCACGCTGTAAAGTGAGAATCTTCTCACGTAGATTCGTCTAAAGAGGTAACACCAAAAAGATGCGTGGTCTCCGACTCAAAGCATCCGCCACTTGGTTCACTGTTCCTTTTATGTAATAAATCTCAAAGTCGTACTCACTAAGCAATTCCAACCAACGCCGTTGTCGTGCATTCAGGTCGCTTTGCATAAAAATGTGTTGTAGTCCACAATGATGAGTCTTTAGTTCAAATTTTCGTTCAACAAGGTAGTGTCTCCAAACCTTCAAGGCATAAACGATGGGTAATAACTCCAAATCATGCGTCACGTAGTTCTCCTCATGCCTTCTCAGTTTCCTTGAAATGTAAGAAATCACTCGTCCGTCTTGCATCAAGACTCCTCCTAAGCCTTCCTTGGATGCGTCTGTGCATACCAAGAAGTCTGCATCCATGTCAAGGATCTTTAGTATCGGTGTTGTCGTCAACAACTCTTTAAGCCTCGAAATGCTTCCGTGCATTTCTCGGTCCAAACAAACTTCTTGTTTTTCTTTTGCAATTCCGTGATCGGATTTGCTATCTTCGAAAATCCCTCGACGAATCGTCCATAGTATCCATCCAAACCCATGAAGGTATGCACTTCGGTGACAATCCTCGGTGCAGGCCATTCCATAATAGCCTCGACCTTGGCTAGATCCATGGCGATACCTTCGCTGGAGATGACATGCCCTAAGTATCCTGCCAAACCCATGAAGCTACGCACTTCGGTGAGACTCCTCGATTGATAAAAAGAGCATTTGGACAACTTTTCGTACAATTTGTGCTCTCGCAGACACTGTATTACCAAGCGAAAGTGCTTGTCATGCTCCTCCGTCCTCCGAGAGTATATCAAAATATTGTCAATGAATACTTGGACGAACTTTTCCAAGTACTCGCGAAACACCCTGTTCATCACACTCATAAATACCCCTGGGGCATTTGTCAGTCCAAACGGTAAAACAGTAAACTCGTAGTGTTCAAACCTCATCTTAAAGGTGGTCTTAGGGATGTCATCCTCCTTGATCCGTAACTGGTGATACCCTGATCGCAAATCGATCTTGAAGAACACCGTCGCACCTTTCATTTGATCGAACAGATCATCAATTCTCGGCAAGGGATACTGATTCTTGATCGTAGCCTTGTTCAGTTGATGGTAGTCAATGAAAATCCTCCATGATCTATCCTTCTTCTAAATGAAAATAACAGCTGCAGCCCACGGTGACACACTAGGATGTATCAGTCCCAGGTCTAGCAACTCCTTCAGTTGCATTTTCAACTCTTGTAACTCCAGGGTGGACATCCGATAAGGCGTTATTGCTATCGATTCATTCCCCGGTTTTAGGTCTATGGTAAACTCCAAATCCCTCTCTAGCGGCATCCCAGGTAACTCCTCCGGAAATATGTCCACAAACTCTCTCACCATTGGAAGGTGTTCTAGACCTTCTGCTACTCCCTTCTCATTTAACGCAAGGATCGCATAAAGTTTGCACCCCTTGCACATACTCTTTCATAGTTGTAAGGAAGAGACAAACCTCAGGGAAACTTCCTGGTTCCATCCTACAATCACACGTCTCTGTCCTTCATCATCGACCAAGCTCAACCGTTTCGTCTTACAGTTGAGTATCACCTCATGCGATTCCAACCAATCCATACCAATTACAACATCATAAGATCCTAAGATCGTGACGTACAAGTTGGCCCTCATGACAAACTCTCCCAGGTTAAGGGCACATCCTGTAACCTTTCCTCCAACCTTCTGTTTGGATCCCGAGGCCATCTCCACGAATCTAAACTCATTATGTTCAACTGCCTTTACCTTAATCCTTTTTAGAGCTGCACCAGAAATGAAACTCTCGGTAGCACCAGGATCTATCAAAATACTAAGGGTCTGGTCAGCGACAGTACCTGTCGTCTCAAGTATAGTCGACTGGTGCTTTGCTTGGTGGTTATTCACCACTGCATGAATCCGATGGGCCTTGCCCATATCTCCCACGGTAGTGGGTCCTGCTGATCCGAATGCTCAGGTCCTCTCCACAGGATAGTCGTGCTAGTAGTGTGGCTCCCCACACGTCCAACACCCCTTCTTCGGCCCAATACTCCTGGTACCTGAAGTAGAAGATGATGGCCCACCGGCCTGGTACCCTGGTCTATTCTGTTGAACAAGCCTAAACTACTGCTGCTGTGGGCGACGCTGCTACTGATGCTGTGGTCCCTGATAAGGTGTTCGCTGCTGAGGCAGCGGTCGTTGGGGTGTAGTGAAAGTGGATCCCCTCTAGAAGCCATGATATCTCGGCGTAAGTCTCGTTGGTGTCTGGTGCTGCTCTATTCCAGATGAACCATGCCCTGCTGGTCTCGCTGGAGTCTTGGTATGACCCCCACTGATAAGCTCCTCCTCTACTATGAGGGCCTTTTGGACCACATCGTGCAAGGTTTGGGGCATCAAAATCCTAACCTTTGCATGCAGGCCGCCATTAAGGCCGAACACGAACCTGTTGACCTTAATTTTTTCAGTGTTAAGGTGTGGAGCATACCGGAGCAGCTCCATAAAACAGGCCTTGTACTCGAGCACCGTACGACCTCCCTGTCGTAAGGCGTTGAACTCATTGAGCTGACGCTCGATGAATTCCTCTAAAAGGTACCTCTCTCAGAACCATTCCTCGAACAATTCCCATGACACGTCTTCGATGGCCATGTTCAGCTGCGGTAGGAGCGTCTTCCACCATAGAAGAACACTCCCCTTCATTTGAAAGACTGCCATGCAGACCTTCATGTTGGAGGTATAATCGCGAAGTGCAAAGCACATCGCCATGTTATCCAACCATGCCTCAGCGGCTGCGTCGTCTGGGGCACCAAAGAACTCGGGAAATTTGACCTTCTCGAGTTCATAGTGAATGCTACCAGTAACGGCCGGTGCATGCGGTGGAACCTCAGCGGGTGCCAGCGCCCTGGCCTCATCTCTGTCCAAATGGCTGATCAGTGCCTCAGACATGCGCTGAAAAGATCTCATCATCCCGACAACATCGCCAACTACTATTTGCTCCTGTCCGAGAACCTGCTCGTCTCACTGGGGGTTAGACCCCTCAGGTGCGGATGCTACTGAAGGCATCGTGCCTCCTCCCATAGCACCCCGTCGTCTGCCTCCGTGACATCCTCTAACCATGACTACCTGCACGCACACAAGTCAACTCAATTAGCAACAGTATAATCAAATCATAACAATGAAATCTGTAGTGATCCCAAGTCATGGGTTGAACCAACTCTAATACCATATGTAACGTTCCTCCTCGTTACGATGACCAACCTCTTAACAAGTGCTAATAATTTTTTTTTTGTGTGTGTGCGCATGTGGACTAAGATAATAAATACATTCAACTCTACGTCGCCATACGGTGACGAACATGGCGCATGCAACTGCAACAACAACATAATGATATAAGATGCACATCAAGCATCTAGAAGCAAAGGGAAACAAACAATCCACGAGAATAAAAAGACTAACTACCCACCCGTCCTACCCTGCAATGGTTAGGACCTCGAAGACACATAAACAATGCTCAAGCCCAGGTTCCCATCGATTTTAACCATTTAAGGTCTCAGGGTTGGCAACTGTTCTGAGGGAGATGGAGGTGTCTACATCCCGCCCGACACAAGCAGACCAAGCAATAAATTGTTTACAACCAAGTACAACAAAGGTTAACGAATGACCATGTCCTCTATGGAAGGCGCAAGTCAGAAGGACACCAACAATAATCTACCATTAGTTAAGACTCAACATTACCTATGACTCAAACGGCATCAAGTACAGATCAATCACTTAGTTTAATTTCCGTTAGTCGACGAGTTACCAACCCAACCTTAAAAATAAGTACATATAATTAATTGCAAATTCCCCCTTTACTAAATCATAATAATTTATTGTACTTAATTTCAAGGACCTTACATTTTACATGTTGTCACTAATAATAAAATTAAATTAACTTTACAATAAATTAACCATATCATTACTTTTTATACTACAATAACATTGTAAATAAAAATAACAATGATCTTACATTTCATATGTTATCCATGCTAACATAGCCCTTTTTATATTGCAAGGACATTACATGAACCATTAACATCAACATCACTTTCATATCTAAACTAACCGTTCTAAATTGATCAATAATACAACTTTAATTTTACCATTCAGCATTAACTATGTATGTTTACGGAGAGAACATTTATAGCTGGAAACTCTTAGCTAGAAAATAGCTGTAGGTTTCTGAGTGGAAGTCCTAATTAGACGATAGTTGCCTTGAGCAGCCAGCTTTGCGTTGATAGTGACCAGGCATAATTAACTTTGTTGACTGTGTTTAGTTCTTTTATGAGCTATGTATTCTATATCTATGCTATGGGCTTCACCAATTTAAAAATAATAATCATTTTATAAAACTTAAACCATTTCATAATCATGTGGAGATATCTAAAAAGGTTCTACAATATTCATACCCTTCATCCAGTAATAATGAAACTCTACACTATGATAGATCATGCGCATTTTTGATGCCCCATATAACATGCTAGAATAAATTAAAAGTTAAAATAAAAGATAATGGTGGAATAACAATATTAAGATCTATCCAAATAAAATTTATAGAGAAAAAGGGTGAAAACATATGAGACAGTGGATATCTTATCGGCTTATCTTTGGTATTAATAAATAATTGAGGGCTGAGGCAAGGGATAAAAGTTTTACTACACCTGTAAATATCCAAAAGGGATAAAGGTAAAAGGAAGCAGCAAGATTAACAAAGGATAGCTGTCACCGTAAACCAAAATATAAAGCTAGGAATTTACCCTATATGGAGTTGAAATGTTGTTAATGCATAATCAAAAGAAAACGGTGTCACCATAAGGATGGGATTGCTGTCAAGTAAAACTTATTTAAAATCCTTGCAGGTACACCAGTGCATACAATTAAGAAACAATCCAGAAAATAAGGATTAAACGTTGTGCCTATAATTAAGAGACAATCCAGAAATTAGATAAATCATTGTGCATATGTTATGAGACAATCCAGAAATCAATGAAATTTTAAGGAGGGAGAAATTCATTTGCCAGGGATGGAGGTTGCCAGAGACGAATTTACAGAACAATACAAACAAAAATGCCCAACACCCATTGCAGAACGAATTCTCTGAACTAATTTTACAAAAACAGAAATGCCAATACACTCATTGCTAGAACGCATTCTCAGAACTAAATTTTACAAAAACGGAAATGCCAATACACTCATTTCCAGAACGAATTCTCAGAACAAATTTTACAAAATGAAAATGCCAATACACTCATTGCCAGAACGAATTCTCATAACTAAATTTTACAAAAATGGAATGCCAATACACTCATTGCCAGAACGAATTCTCAGAACTAATTTTACAAAACGCAAATTCCAATACACTCATTGCCAGAATGAATTCTCAGAACTAAATTTTACGAAAACGGAAATGCCAATACACTCATTGCCAAAACGAATTCTCAGAACTAAATTTTACAAAAATGGAAATGCCAATACACTCATTGCCAGAACAAATTCTCAGAACAAATTTTACAAAATGAAAATGCCAATACACCCATTGCAGAACGAATTCTCTGAACTAATTTTACCAAAAATGAAAATGCCAATACACCTATTGCCAGAACGAATTCTCAGAACTAAATTTTACAAAACGAAAATGCCCATACACCCATATTTAAAAAATGCCCCCAGTCGGATATAAACGCCCACAGTCATATATAAATGCCCACATTAAAACAAAACGCCCACAGCCATATATAAAAATGCCCACCATAATTTATAAATTCCTACAGCAATACAAAATGCCCATAGTAATATATAAACGCCCCCATTATTACAAAACACCCATAGCCATAGATATAAACGCCCACAGTCAGATATAAACGCCCACAGTCATATATAAATGCCCACATTAAAACAAAACACCCAGAGTGAGATATAAATGCCCACCGTAATTTATAAACGCCTAAAGAACACCAATAAGAAATTGTAGCCAATAGTAAGAGAATGCCAGAGCCAAGGATAACTCATCGAAAGGATTGCAGGGTTATAACAGTCTAGGCGTATAAAACAACAACAAGGAAACGGGATGATCCAAAATTCAACACATCAATCATCATCATAAGGATTCATATACAACTTTAAACAATTTTCCTTTTATTCTTAAACAAACAAATGCACTTGCATACTTGTGACCGACGACGAATAATCTGAAGAGCTATCTCGCACTTGAGCTCCATACCGCTCCCGCTCGTCGACTGTCGAGACCTCATCGGTACCTCCCATCCAACGCTAGGGGTACTCTGCTTCCCCCTTAGCCCCCCGAGCTGCAAAGGGGCCACACACTATCCAGATGGTATGTCTAGCTCCCTACTCACCTCGCAAGGTTGAGCTACCACTCCTATCCGAGATGGGAAATCCCAACTCCCCACAAGTAATCATTCAAGTCACAAATCCGGCAACATAACGTTACGCTAACAACCGATCCCCTTCTTCCTTCTCTTCCCTTTCTTTCATAGATTTTTTAGAACTTCCATCTTTCCCTAAATCACATTTAAATTAAGTTTTAATAAAAATCTTCTAAATATTCTCCTTCACACAAGTGTCATCCATCCCCCACATTTCTCCATTAACTATTTTATTTAACTTATTAAATTGTCTTATTTCCCTCACCCACCTAGAGTTGCTCCTAAATTTACTCCTAGGTGTTCCTAGATTCCCTCACAGGTTTAAATACTTTCCCTAAAATGAAGTTGCTAATTTAGTTCAAATTAGAAGGTTCTTAATTGCAGATTCTTTACTATGTTGACCTCACTTTTTACCATAAGTTCCCCTCTTTCCCTTATTATGTTTCCTCCATTCCTTAGTTTCTTAATTTTTATTATTCCCTTCTTTTCCCTTTTTTATTAGAGCCAAAATGACAATTGCGCTATTTACTCTTTTCCTTTTATTATTAATTTAATATCTTTTTACACTTTCACAAGTTAAATAATTTATTTCTTCTTTACCTTTGATATCCACAGATTTTAATTAAGTTCTTACTCTCTTCATTTTACCCAAAAATTTATGAAGTCCACAACTATTACTTAAGTGGTTTTTAGTTTAAAATTTATTATTTTATTTTTATAAGGTATTTTTCTTAAGGGTAGACAAAATTTTACCCCTAGCGAAGTTTTAGACTTAGGACTTAGATTCTGAACTAGGCGACATTTTAATTAGGGAAGTTGTTTTTTTTTTTTTTAATTTCTTAATGAGATATTAGTCTTAGGCCATCTAAGTTTGTTCCTTTAACATCATCAACGCGACGTTCCCTTCAGGACGCACTACGTGCTCCAAGGGTTCCACTCGCCTCTAGTGTTTCTTTTGCGTGACATGCCCTTCAGGACGCACCACGTGCTCCAAGGGTGCCACTCGCCTCTTGACTGATTGGTAGAAATCAATAATCCCTGGAGTCAACACTCTGCCAGGTGAACTTGTGGGAGACTAAAGGATTCTAAGGAATAAGGCCCCCGCCTTATTGCGCGCCCCTTAGAATCATCGCGAGTGACTGTCGCAGTCTGCCCTTGCGACATCATGGGTCCTCTCGAACTAGGTAATAGTTAACCTATAGTTTGAGCTACGGCGGGAGTGCTAGTAGGCTGTGGCAGGGCTGCTGTCCACACCTCTCCCTCAACCTCTCTGGTAGTCATGTGTGTGGCCCCTTTACTCCATATGTGAGTCTGGTCGGAAAGCTATCGTCATCCTGCATCATCAGCAATCATGTCAGAACATGTCCACATCATATCATCTAATCAGATGTACTAAAATCACAGTAAAATAATCAAACCCCAATAGCAGACTCCCTGACTCGATCCACAGTCCAAGGGTTCTATCGATGCCTCTGCATCCTGAAGGTCCAAAACCCTACACACTCAGTAAAACCGAGTCAATAGCACCTGTCTATGTCAATGAAGTAAAACATCATGTCATCTATCATAACACATCATAATCAAGGAAAAATGTTTTAATATCATAATAGTCCGGATCACTTGCGAGCAAGTGTCCTCAAAGAATAAGTTTTCTCAGTGCGCCAGAGCGGGATGTTACATATTTAATCTTTGTTCATCATCAAAGATCAAAATTTACTTGTCGTTTTACCAAGAAAAATGATTTTGTTTCTTCATCCCCGACAACAGTGCAATACAGATGTTGTTCCTAAGATTGAACTTAAGGCTCAAAGATTAATGTCAGGCATCAGGAGTGTTTAAAGGGAATGTTATTAAAAGATTGATTTTCCTACCTTTAGTTTTATAAGAAATAATCCTTAAATGGAATTAATAATAGGACAGTATAGAGGCCATATTTCGTTGTCTTAGTCACAATTATAATATCAAATATTATGGAGGAAGGTTACAAAAACTGTTAAACAATGCAAGGCATCAATTGTAGAAGAGTCTCACCTTGTTTGCAGTGGAAGAAAAGTGGAGAGCGCACCCTTGAATAGGATATGAAATGCAGTAATTCATGTAGCTTGCAGGTCTTGTATTAATTACAGTAAATACAGAGGAAAAACTACTTAATGAATTGATAATATAATATAATTGTAGTAGTTGTAATACTGAATTGCGATCAATCGCTTTTCAAGGAATTATATAAAGAATTTCAGATAAATGAGAATACAGAGGAAACACATAATTCAAATTGAACGAAAATTAGAGTCTCTGTCTACACTTATATTAATACTCAAAAAGGAGATTTTTCTCTATTACATTTGGCAAGAAGCAGCCTGGAATAGATCTTGAATCTATGTATTTATACAAAAACTGTCACAACTCAAAACAATTGGCTTCTTACAATATTAAATTAAAATAGCATATATCTGAATAAAACAACATGTAAAAATTTGATGAGCTTTGCTGGCATTCTCCTCTGTCTCTTCATCTGCTAGCAGAAACACTCCTCTCCTTAGTCCTTTAGGATGAATACAGATGTCATATAGGCTATATTAATAATTCGACATACTGTCTCGTCCGCTTCAGTCTATTTCCATATGTCCCTTCGGATACGTTCAAAATTGCAATAAATCACAATTGAGAGCAGGCGAAAGGAGAATCAGATGAATAACACTTAATGTCTCATCAAGGAATGGATAACGGATACAAGAAAAGCAACTGTTTATGGATAATGATGATGGTACAAGTTTATCATGATGAATTAGGGATAAATGGAGATTAGAATGTGAGTGAATGAGATAAGTGGCGGTAGGAAGGTGAAAAGTAGGGAGGGTAAAAATAAAGGGCACTATGCATGTTTTCCTATTTGCTTCCAGCTATGCTTTCTTTTCCATGTTCAATACACTGATTGCATCTGTCCAATAATTCCACCACAAACCTTGAGGGTTCAATTGTCTCATTTATATCAAAAGTGAATAATTTCCTTTCTACCTGAGGTAAATTTTCTTGGATCCTTTTCACTTCCTGAGTTGTGGCTTGGAACTGTGAGCTCAGATTCACTAGCCATTTATTTATCTTAAGAAGATCAATTTGGCTCATTTCCTGAATGGCCATTAGAGTTTCTTCCTTGCTCTTTATGGGATTTTTTTGATACATTTCAATGTCAATTTTCCCCAGAGCTTCCGAGATACTACTTCCCTCAAAATCAATTAGCCTCTTTTCTAATGATGACAACGCTTATTAGAAAGCGTCCTTTACCTCCCTGGATAGTATTTTTCTCTCTACCAAATTTGTTCCCCGAACCTTTAGGGCCATATCACCTCGTAATTGTTCAGAAGGAGAGAGCAGAGGAAAACCAGGGACATTATTTTTATGCACAAATATGATGGATTATTCAAACCTAGCTTGGGCCTAACGAGCTTCTATTTCCTTAACATAGTTGTCCTTCAGAGAAATGTCTACCACCTAGTATCACTTTTGGATGGCATCAACCTTAATAAAAGGGTCCTATTTTTCCATTTTCAGCTCTTCATTTATTTCCAGTGCTTTATTTTGGAAGGCCGAGATATCTATTGAGGTACCTTCAGTTAGGTATAATCTAGCTTGCAATTGTTTTATTAACTCATCACATCGAGTGACCAATCCTTGGTTGGTTTGTGAACTTGGATGGAGCTCCTCAAGATTGGTCTGAAGCTGTTGGATCTGTTGCCGATCATGAGCTCTGATTTTCTTGAAGTCTTGACTTATATTTTCCCTGATAGTCTGTTTCATGGCATGTGTTTGACTTTGCAAGTGCTCTACCAATAAGCATTTTTGTCACATATGTTCAGCCAAATTTTCCACAGACCATTTATTGGCAGTGGCAAAAGAACCTAACGAACCTACAACCTCTTTTGTGAATTGTGGACCATCTCGATTATTCCTGTCGTATACCATTCTATGCCTTTTAGTTATCACTCCATTGTTTTGGTGTGATTCTCTTTTCACGATGGCCTTCCTTTTTCTACTAAAGAACAAATCCGAAGGAGGCATCTCTTCGGGCGAGATGGGGGTAAGATCATCTACAAAAACAATTTTGGAATTAGGATTTCCAAAGCTGGATTGCAGAGGTGTCAATGATGTAATGGGAGTACCAATATTCGTAGACTGTTGTTGTTCTACTATATTTGAGGTGCCAACAGGGGTAGTTGGTGACGAAGGAGGCAAATTTTGTCCCTGCTTTAGGAAAGCTATGACTTAAGCTTTTTCTTGCCGGCTTATCTGGTCTAACAATGATGCTTCTAATTTTCATGTCAATACCTCCAAGCTCTTTAGAATTTCTTCAACTTTATGTTTATCAGAGTGACTGGATTCAGAACCTGTAGTCCTGGATTTCTATGAAGGGGGAGTGGTTGTTTGTTCTCCTTGTAGTACCTTTGGTAGGCTATTCCTCCTGTTCTTTTGAAAGATGATAAAACCAACTTGTTGATCGAGGGGAAGTGTTTGGAATCTATCTTGCACCTCCTCATATGATATAACTCCCCTGAATATTTCATCGTATGACAAGTCTTCTTGCATATACCGTTTAATGTTGAACTGGGCTTGGTGGTTTTCCAAAATCTTACATGGATCGTATATTTTGAACTCTATGTCAACCAATTTTACATCTTCCAGAGCCGCAACCTCCACTTTGGAGTGACCAGATTCCAGTAATGAAAACATGCCAACCTGAATAGGGAAAGTCAACCATACCGTTTTCTATGCTGCCTTTAGCTCTTTATTGATGCCTCTTGTTACTGTCCGGTGGGCCAATTATCTGCATACCAGTCAGTCTGGTAAAAATCATGGGAGAACATGGGGAGGAATCGAGCACCCAAAACCCATGATGTAGGAGAAGTTCTCCTCAATAAACCAATATGCTAGCTTACAGAGGTTTCCCATAATTCTGTTTGAAATTCGAGGAGGTGGGTGGCCATATAGGGATATATGAACAGGAACCACAACATTGTGACAGATTTCATAAAATAAATCTTAGGCTTTTTCTTCCCAGAGTTTGGAATGGTATAAATGAATGAGCTCGACATTGGCCGGGGTCCAGCTCCAAGGCATCAATGGAAAAGGCGTCATGAAACAGATGGCGTCCATGACATACGCCGACATGTAAAAGGGGGTAGGATTTCCTTTTGACTTTGTTGTTTTATATTCAAAAATCCCTTTGGCCAAGTTATCAGACAACATTTTGACCCAATTGAAGGCGAATCCCTCTTCTACCTCATGCATGATGGATACCCATTCCATAGAGAAATGTGTAGGGCTCTTCCTCCCAAACAATCGACATAGAATGATGGCCACATACACCATATGAGTGTCCAAAGATGTTGTGACATATATACCATGGACGTCAGTTTTGAATCTCTCTAGGTTCCCCCACCAAGACTTGATTATATCGGGACAGTTCCTAGCATACTAGACACACTCCTTTTGCTCGAACTCCATAATGAATGCAATATTGAATGTATATCTAGGATTAGGGGAGAATTTATACATTACTTGTATATGTTATGGTCAGAAAGAGATGACAATGACCTTCTGATGGTTAACAATGCTCCTGGTCTGGATGTCAACGTTCTCCAAGGCCCAACTTATCATGTCATTATAAAGCATGAGCCTTGGTCGTGCCGCTATTTTGTGCAGCTTTCACTGCTTTATATGTCGGAGTTTAGCTATATAAGTGTCATCTTCCTCTTCGGTAGAGTCCTCTGGATAGTTGATGATTTCTCGTTCTAGAATCTCGAACACTTGCGTCCAAGTTTTAACAATATCTGTGGCTCACGGCGTAGTGTCCAACATAACGTCCACATTTGGGTTCAAATCCTCGCCCACCGCATCAGGATTTTTCGTCATTTTTCATGGCGCCATAACTTCTAGGGAGATAGAGTGAAGATACCTATTGCAGATAAAATCTGCGAGTGTTTCAAACAAATAAAACTTGCTAATTGCAGAAGGTGAAAATGAATTCAAAATCGAAGTGCTTTTATTCAAAATAGATTCATCGATATTCGTATATCTTCACTGATGGAAAATTTATTAACGTTGATGGGAAATTCTACCTGGCGATCCGAAATCCAATTTTGAATCATTATCTGTAACTAGTCATAAATGCCATCAATATTTCAATGGTTCATGTTCGGGAGTTTTCTATGTGACAGAGTGGGAACCTCTCGAATCCCAAATCTGCAAAAAGATTAATCTTTGACTAATTACTTGTAAAACTTTAATTAATCATGTTTAAGATTGTGCGTTAACCTCAAGTATTTCAGAGGTTCAGACTTCAGGAAATTTTAATATATCTCGAGAGGAACTTCCCAAAACCCAAAATGCGAAGTGATTAATTATCTAGTAATTGTTTTTAAGTCTTAATTAATCATATTTAATTTTAAGCATTTCAGACATTCGGACTTTGGGGATTTTCGGATACAATACAAGGTAAATGTCCGAACTCCAAACTGCAAAGTCATTAATTATCTCTTGATCATGATTAACTTAATTAATTATAATTTAATACTTCGACATTTTGGTATTTTGATGATCTGTGAATTCATTATTTGTTAAATTCCTGAAGGATTATCTCTCGTAGTTACGTGTTGAAGATGATGTCATTCTGGATGATGTGTTGAGAAAAGGGATATGCCACGTGTTACTCATGGAATACTCGAAAGGTACATGTGTCTTATGAATTGCTCCTTTAAAAGGTTTAGGGAAATTCGAGAGTAGACAACCTTCGAGTTTCAGAGTTTCAAAGTTTTTATCATTAATACTTATCAAAATGCCCGAAGCACGAAGCTCCGAAGCGACCTTTAGTGATTTTCCTCTTTTAAAATTCAGGCGACTCCAAAACTCCGGGGGCTATTAGGATTGTTCGATCAAAAAGGGAAAACACATCAATGACGGATATCGTGCACACCTTATTTCTAATTAACCAATAATGAAGTTGATTTAAAATTCGAAAGTCATTTTCTAGGTTACCATTTTCTTTGGGAAAATTATATTTTTATGAGGTGAAAAGTATAAGGTTCAAAAGTTTAGAATTGTATGTGTTCCAACAGTTCGTTCTCTTCTCCATCATTCTGGAAAGTGTCGCAAGTGAAGATTCCAACTCTCCGTCGCACTTGTGTGAAAATTCCTGTAGATTTTGCAACTGACCAACCTTACCCACGGTTGTCTTCACCAAATTTCTTATTGTTGTCAACTGCTATCCATATTGACCCATGCTACCCAAAGATGTTGTGTTCAAAGTAGCCACTTTCTAGTGCATCACAACATAGGGTCTGTCTGTACAACTCTCATTGACTCCCTTATCAACCCGATTGCAAATATCCTGGGCATCCTTCCAAGCTTCCTCTTTGTCATCATAAGAACACTCGGTGTCCTAGCTTCATCCAAGAATACCAAGTGACTTTCATGAATGAGTGATACTTCTTTGGAAATTTTGAGGAAGTCTATCCCAAATATCATTACATGATCATCCAATGGAGAAACCATCAAATCCATGTTTCCAAACTAATCTCCCACTCTCACTGGTGTGGAACGAACTATCCTTGTCACTAGAATCACTGCTAAGTTCACCACCTTACATAATCCCAAACTGTTCTCAGGCCTATGATGGAGTGACTTAGTGGCTCATTTGCTCACAAAATTATGGGTCGCATCGGTGTCCACTAAGGACACCATATTTAACCCACTTATTGTTGCACTCACAAAACAAATTCCATCTATGTCTTCACTTTGTGAATATTGTTCTTGACCTCCTGTATCGAACTCCCATATGCACGCTACTAACGCATCCATGACCTATGTCATTTCTTGCATAGATTTTTTCACTTGGATTGCCTCTGTCAAGGGTTTAGACTCTTCTACTATTGGTGTGGTTTAGGATTCTTCCAACTCAACCACCTAAGCAAAATTTCCTCTCAAGGGACATTCTCTTACAAAATGATTGCATGAAAAAAAGTAGCGCCCTACTATATTACCTTTTCTCTTAAGTGGATTGTGTTGTTCCTCCGTTGCAGTACTATTTTCATGTTGGTTGTCCTCCTTCTCAAGTGATCCCGACAAAGTCTACGTTAAGGTATTAGTTCCCCTTGCTAATTCCTTCATCTTGTCGATCCAAGATTCTATTTGTGCATCAATCTCATTATTCCCTCCCAATATATCTTGGAGTTTCACCATTCATTGAGTCATGTTTTCTACCTTGGTTCTACAAGTCTCTAAGACAAACAAAGTTAGCTCACATAAGAATTATCCAAAATATTTGGAATATAACACAATAATCCATGTAGGAATAATGTATAAATGTATAAAAATATGAATAGATAATATTAGATGAGTACAATGAGAATGAGGGCCTGTTTATATATCCTCACAGGGGGTTCCCTTTCATGAATAGACATGTCCTTTTAGATAAGACATGATTTTTCATTTATGATGTGTTTAATTATTATTTATTATATCTATTTTTATATATATTATGTTCATAACATTGCCTTCCCCTTAAAAATGCTTTGTCCTCAAAGCATACTTTATGGAAGACTTATCTCCTGCTATGGAATGTAATTATTGTCTCATGATTCTTCATTCTTGAGTTAGTAGTCATTGAGGACCTGAGACGATAGGATCTCCTAAGCGCTGAGTAGAACTATTGAATTGTAAATGAGTCTTCCCATCCTAATTCGATATTCTACGGATTTGGGATTTTCTAGGGTTCTTCAAAAAAATGTGATGCATTTTGACTCCCATGATAGCTTCTACTTTGACCCCCACTTGTAGTGGAAGTAATATTCTTTGGAATATCAATTATTTGATACATTGATTGGCTCAAGTATCGACTTTTTTGATTAGGATGTCGATAAGGCATCCTTGCGATTTGATCTTTACTTTGTATACTTGTAGCTTTTTTTTTTATTAACTTTTGTGATTGAGTCTTATTCATGCTCCTTGATTGTTTCTACTTAGAAATTTGAAGACCTCTTTACATGAGTTGTAAGGTTGAATAGATCTGTATTAATTCCTTTATCAAGGATTGAAATTTTTACATATAAAGACTTCTCTAGCTCCATAGGTTCAATCATTGTCTCTTTATCGACTATTGATGTTTTGTGATCTAGCTCTTCTTGTAAAGACTTCTTATCGTGGTTAAGTCTTTTAATTTGTGTTAGTAAATCTTGATTATGTTTATTAATCGTAAAAGTTATTTTTTGTCTTGTGAATTATCGTCTTTATTTTTTTATTCAAGATTCTCCTTTCTTTTGTATTTTAAGCTTTTAATCTGTTAGATAGTAAATTATGATTAAGATTACTTAGGAAGAAGTTTTCTTCCTTTTCTTCGGTTAATTTTTCTTTGAGACCATGATTTTCTTGTTCCAACTTTTGAAAACACTGCTTCTTCTCCTTGGAATTCATGATTTTTGCAAGTAGTTTATGATTATGATTTCTTAGGCGAGAAATCTCTTCGTCGTTTTCAATGATGATCTTTTCATATTATTTATGTAGATCTTGCAACTTTTATATTGACTTCTGGTTATCTTGAAGGATCACTTCTAATATGTCCTTTAGGTCTTCTGATGATGGATCTTCTGAAATTGACTTCATTGTAATGTCCTGTAATGTGATTTTCTTTTTCTTATAAGAAAATGTCAAAAAGTTTCTCCTTGTGTTGAAAATAAAGTACCTAATGTATCTACTGAAGTTGACCCTAGAATTATATCAACATTGTCTTGATACATTGATAGCACATTGAGTTGAGCTATTAATTTGTAATCACCAATATATATTTGTAGGTTTTTAATTTCATACTTCTCATCGGAAAGACACATGTCATTTTCAATTATATTTTGTTCTAAAACCATTAAATGGTTCGCCGGATCAACATTAATGTGGTTTTTTCTAGCATCTGGAAAAACAATGATGTTGATATTCTTTCCTTGAATAATTCCATTAAATTTTAATAAAGGATCCACATATTTTTTATAAGTACAAGAGAATCTTCCTTGCTTTTCACCACTAAATTCCATTATTTCTTTTTTCTTTGCCTCTTAGAAATA
The DNA here is from genome assembly GCA_032191745.1 of Picea mariana. NCBI lineage: Eukaryota > Viridiplantae > Streptophyta > Pinopsida > Pinales > Pinaceae > Picea > Picea mariana. The sequence goes on along the minus strand of JASDQU010103378.1, from coordinate 43,092 downwards.
TACTCTTCTTCTACTTGTTAAATTCAATAATTTTAAGAGGTGATATATATATATATAAAGTTAGAATTATAATACCCTTATTATAGTAATAACACTTTTCTTTTAAAATTCAAACCTT
>JASDQU010103378.1:8621-38975 GCA_032191745.1 Picea mariana | reverse complement strand
CATAATACATCATTGAAATGACCATTTTCTACCTGAATTGTTCCAGATCCTACAAAACTAAGAGATCTATCATCACCAACAAATATTTCCTTGGTGTTACATTCATTTAGAGCAGAAAATATGGCTTTATCCTTAGCCATATGATAATATGCTCCTGAATCAATAAGCCACTCATCAAAAGAAGTAGTAGTAGAAGGTGTATTGAAGGAAAAACCAGAAGCAGAAAGTGCATGTCCATGAGAAGAAGAAGAAGAATCAATACTGATGTTGTGCTTCGTCATCGCTGCTTCTAAGGCTGCCATCTTATTGAAACATTTGGACTCTTCATGACCATCTTTATTATACAAGTTGCAATGTCTGTTAGTATTCTTTTTATATTTTGATCCTTTGTCACCATTAGGAGCTGAAGCTATCTGAGCGGGTTTGGGACCCTTAGGTTGTTTGTTGTTGTAGCGAAGATGTTGCTTCTTGGGATACTTGGGTTTATCTTTTTGCTAGGCAACTAAGGCTTTGTTTGAGGTACCCGCAGTGTTGATCACTCCAAGTTGTACAAGCTTATCTTCCTCTCTAATCAAGGAAGTACAAAAGGACTCAAGAATGGGTTGTACATAAGCTTTCCCTACAGCCTCTTTCATGGCATAGAAGGTAGATACAAACACAGAATATGCACTACATAGCTTAGAAAGAATAAGATATATGCAACGCTCTTCCTCCATTTTTATCTTACATTCTTCACATAAAGTTCTGAGTGTTTTAAACTTAGATAGATAGTCTCCAAGGCAAGAAAAATCACTTGGACTCAAGGTCAGTATTTGATTTCCTAACTGTTGTGCTCAAATAATATTGAGTTTACCAAACACAGATTCAATCTTGTCCCAAGTTGCTTCGGGGTCATCAATTCCTTGAAGGTGGTACCTTAGATCAGGAGAGATGGACATTCCAATTAGTCCACATGCTTCGTCATTCCCATTATCCCATTTGGCTTTCTTATCATCATCAGTGGGGGTTGTTTCCTTTTTCATGGTAATTTGATACAGGCCTTTACTTCTTAATAAATCTTCCATATGGGACCTCCATTGGAAGTAGTTGTTGCTGGTAAGCATGATAGTACTTGTAGAATCCATATTAAATATGTAGATAATGCAGATTTAAAAACTGAAACTAATGATCTGGATGGAAAGATCTCGAAAAGTTGTGCGGTTTTAAAAAAAACGGCACTGAAAACGAACTTCCGATGTGAGAGTTATGCCCCTTTTAAAAAAGGCATAAACGGTAACCAAATAATCACGTGATAGTGTAAGCTACTTTATGAAGTGACCCACTTTTATAAAGAGAAGTGGGGATCACTTTTACAATGAGGTTACCTTATAACAGAAAATTTGCATGCAAAGTAACTCTAAAATAAAATATAAAGCTACTTATAGTGATTCACTTTTATACTTGAAGTGAAATGCACTTTACAATTTATAGCATGAATTTTTTCAAAAAAGGTAACAAAAGAGAGACTTGAACTCAAGACCTCTTACTTAATAAGGCAAGTTTTAACCAAATGGTCTAGCAAAACATATTGTAATGTTTAGAAGGAGGATTGGGGGTGTTGAAGAGAAGTGGGGATCACTTTTACAATGAGGTTACCTTATAACAGAAAATTTGCATGCAAAATAACTCTAAAATAAAATATAAAGCTACTTATAGTGATTCACTTTTATACTTGAAGTGAAATGCACTTTACAATTTATAGCATGATTTTTTTCAAAAAAGGTAACAAAAGAGAGACTTGAACCCAAGACCTCTTACTTAAAAAGGCAAGTTTTAACCAAATGGTCTAGCAAAACATATTGTAATGTTTAGAAGGAGGATTGTTGTTGTTGTTGTTGTTGTTGTTGTTTTTGTTGACGGCCTTGGAGAGCATGCTCCAAAAAAACTCTTTTCACACAAGAAAAAAATTTCGCTTCTCGATGACAACAAGGGTTAGATCTCGGTTACCTTACCTAGATGATGCACCTTTTCCTATCTGTTTCTGATTTGCCGAGATCGCACAAGGTGTGGGGCAAAGAGCATACACAGATCTAAAAGAGTAGCAGCTCGGAAATAAAAAAATACAAACCGAAATAAAATCAAAACTTTGCAAAAATTTTAAAAAAATGTGTATTCAGACTTTATACCTCCGGATCTGACTGTAATGGCCGTATCTTGGGAAAACAGAAACCTTTTCGAGTGAAACGAAAAGTGTTCCTAAATGAAATGAGTGCTCCGGACACAATGGAACAATCCTCTCAGCCCAAAAATATAAGAAAATGCCAGAAAATGGAGATGAGACAACTCGGCTTCACGATCTCGATCTACAACAGGGGCGGGTCTTCAAACAGGCTCTGATACCATGTTCAACAACACAAGTATTCCAACAGAGGATGAACACCTTCAGTAACCACTCACATAAACATATCAAATATCAACACACCGATGTTTTCACGTGGTAAAAACCCTACGGGGAAACATCCACGGCCCCATCCAACGTGGCCACTTGGAGCAGTTTATTAATGCAAAGAAAAAGATTACAGAGAGATTTTACAAGAGATTTTCTCACAATCGATCTCCATGCTCTTTAAATAGAGATCATGGACCAATCGGTTGTTAATCCACGGATCAATGGCCGTTAAGATCGAGGAGAGTATGAATCGTCGGATCACTCTATGTCGGGAACATATCGTGACCGTCGGATTTCCTAACTACAAATGCATACTAATGCATACTAAAGAAAGACACTTTTACCTAATGACATATTAGAACAAGTAGATCTTAACTAACTCCTAAGTGTCTAAATATCCTAACACAACCATGTAAAACTACTCCATATAGTCAATTATTAGACTTTATATACCACATTGAGAGATTTGAATATTTGGGGGGCTTAAGAAATTGACACAAAATTAGATATTAATTATGACGATGTACTAGCAATGAGCTATGGCTTATATGAACATGATCTTGAAATTTCCCATAGGAACTAATTACTTTGAACTAGATCCAACCATGGGAAACTACTCCATATAGTAAATGATTAGACTTTATATTACACATTGAGAGATTCAATTTGGGGGGCTTAGTCATAGTAAAAATGATTCATAAGATATGTGTGAAAATGGGTTGTTCATTAATCCATATCAAGAAATAAACCAATGGAAGTTCTTTATAATATAAAATAAATTATTATAGTGTATGGTAATGATGACATGGCATATAATTATAATATGAGATATTTTTCACACCATCGCATGTAAATAAGATAACTTTATGATAGTGTATGCGTTCAGTAATTAACTTATATATTAGTGTCTGCAAAACATGTGTAATGAAGCATGTATCGACCGACATTGCAGAAAGAGGATGAGTATTTATTTTAAAATGTAGAAACCTTGGCAAATCTTACTAGTCCTTAATATGCCAACTATAAAATGTTTGGAGATATTTTTGTAAAATTATTCAAATTTCTAAGGATTTTATATAATTTGTATAAAAATTTGGCGTTTTTTAAGGTAAAATAATTTTTAGAATGACGAATTTGTTTTTAGAAAAGAATGGAAAATTAGCAGATGGGCTCACCCCTAATCCCATGGGTGTTATGACTTGTCCATGTTCTCCATTTGTTAATGGAGTATATCCCTGACCGAGTTCTCCATTGACTGTTAATGGATTTCATCTTGCTCCTTTAATTGTCGAGAGGGTGTGTGAAAACCGGGTTAAGAGATTGATTTTATCTCTATGAGTAGTTTACATTATATGCACAATTCATTGGCCAACTTCTCCATTCATTAATGGAGTTCATCCTGCTAGTTAACAATTAATTGCTGGTAAGGGGCGTGATAACCTGGTTAAGGGATTTTATTAAGCGACAACCGTTGAATTTTTTTGGGGGGTTACACTATAATATATGTACCACTACTAGTAGCAATGGATATGAAAACTATAGCAGACAAAACTTGGAGGCTTTTGAAGAGGCGGGCAAGGGCTTCTTTAGTACCATAATTGAAATCCACATCTCCTCCTTCGTAGGTTAGTCATTGTTTTTCTAAGTATTGTATATTTGTTATATTTATGAATGCATAGAAATGTCATGGATGCTAAGATTAATTCAAGAAGAGAATAATGAGATTGATCCATAGATATGATCCATTGGGGGGTTTCTATCTTACAGAGATCTAAACGTCTTGAAATTTCTTTATAAATTTCTCAATAAACTGTCCCAAAAATATTATGGAGTGGTTAGGGAAATTTAGAAACCATTTTCTATATTCATAGCAATTTTGCATTACAAATTGACATCACAGCAACTTCAGAGCATACTTTCCCACCAGATTACAAAGATCTAAACGTCTTGAAATTTCTTTATAAATTTCTCAATAAACTATCCCAAAACGATTATGGAGTGGTTAGGAAAATTTAGAAACCATTTCCTATCTTCCCCTTATATAGAATGATAAACTTTAGAGCAAGTGGTTAGGATAATTTAGAAACCTTTTCTTGTCTTCATAGAAAGTTTGCATTATAAATTAACATCACAGAAACTTCAGAGCATACTTGCACTTTTCTCTTAAAATATTTGGAAGTTTTTATTTCTTAACAAGAACTGCTAAATATTTTCATTAAAAATATGTGGTCAAGACCACGAAGTTACAAAAATGATGCTTCTCTAGACCTTGAGAGTGTTCATCTCTGATATTTAGTCTATACTTTACAAAAAATTTCCCTACTATCTTAGCAACATTTTTAATTATTGACCAAAAAATAATGCTAATATTGTATATAGAGATAAAAATATGATAAAAAGTACCATTTATACATATAGACAAACAAAACATAGCTTTAACAGAAAAGAGTGAATCAGCCTCATGGTTCCTTCTTGACTACCTGCATGCCATGTTGTTCATAACTGAATTCCATTGGTTAATTTAGATCAGGCATTTGACTAGAAGTGTCATCTCATATATTCCTCGAAGCCTTGTGGAGACTGGTGGGGAGGTCATAGTGGTCTTATTTTTTCTCCCACTATTTTATGTGTTCCTAGAGATCCTCAATTTGGCTCCTTTGTGCATACACTTCATCCTCCAGTTTACCTATGAGCATCATTTGTTGGGACAGAGTTTCCAGTTCAAATGTAAGAGTAGGACTGATGGGACCCATTTGAATTTTAAGCCTATGGAAATTTTTGCACTCCCAATCAATGTCTTGTTTCCCACGACCTGTAGCACACCATGAAGGATCCATATTCTCGAGCGTCCTATGAGTAATAGAGTGTAAATCCTTCCAAGTGTTTGTTATCCCAATTGTTCGAAGATACCAATTCGAAGAGTGAAAGAGGATTTTCTCCAATAAGGCCCAGGGTAGAAAGAACTCCATATATGTCGAGTAAACCTCAGAAGAGAAGAGGCGAGGGCTCAATGCTCCCCAAAAACAATCATAATCCCAAGAAAATGTGACTGGACTAAGAGATGTCTGAGCTCCAAACCCACCTAAACATTCAAGAAAACTCAAGTCTAGACACCAATAAGACTCCAACCAACAGGGTAGACCCAGACCCAAAGACCAAGCAAAGAACCACCAAATGAAAATGAACAAAACCCTAGATTCAACAAGTCTAGAAAGCTCAGGATCAGACTCCGACCAAATGGAAAACTCAGACTCAGACTCCACCTTTTCTCAGGGGGAAACAACATAAAGGAGAGTGGAAATAAATTTGGGTTGTGCCTTCCAGAATAAGTATCCCTATCCAATCTTGATCCATGAAGAATCATGAATGTGTTTCACAAACAAACATAGTCCCAATTCATGGGAGGAGAAACTATGCAGTGGATCGAAGATCTATCTCATGCCTCAAGTACCATTATCATCGCCCAACAATAACAAAGTACAAAGGGGGTCTATCATGCATTTCGGGTTGCTTCAACCTGAATTGGGGCCATGACATTGTCTATGTACTCTTATTCAATTTGGACCATAACCACCAACAGACTTCATCCCATGAGTATACCTATGCGGCAAGATTTCCCTGCCCTTGCCATGGTATTTCAGGAGTACAATCCATCCTCGTTCCAATTATCCTCATGCCAATGGATTCCACCTAAAGTTAACTTTTCCCACATGGTGGATGACGTGCCACTCGATCTCCCCCACCACGTTTGGCCCATTCTTATGAAGTCCCTAGTCATGAAGAGCCTCGCTTGCCTCATGGGGGGGGGGTGGCTATACTATGACCCTCGTCCACCCCTAAATAACTAGGGGCCTTGCCAATGGCTTGATTGGCCATTTTATATGCCTCAACGCTATTTTCTTCATATATTCCGATAGAAGTTGAATTATGTCGATGATGATTTTTAGAATCATGTTTTTTGGGGAAGATACTGAGATCATTGTTCTTATGATTATCTTTGAGTCTCCCACTATATTCAAATTGAAGATTTGATTTTTTTTTTTCCAGTTGAATTCCTTGGAGCAGGGCATAAGCTTCATAATTGTTGTTGGTTTCCGGACATATATTCCAATGGTAATATGAAATTATTTTTCCTTCGGGTTCAAAGAGAACCCCCACCCCTGACACCTGCCTCCCCTTAAAAAATATGGAACTTCATCATCAAATTCATAAGGATACCCCCTAAAAGAATCCATCTGATATTTTTTGTTCATTGTTTCATGTCCTATTCTTCCTACATATCTTGATTTCTTAATCCTTTTCTACTTGTCTAATCATCATCAGATTTAGAAGATTCATCATCGTCATCATCTAAGTTTTAAGAACTGACATCAGTTTTTCAGGGTCTTCTTCTTGGGCTAGATAATAATGGCCTCTTAAAAGTCTAAGAGGCCTTTCCTTGATAGCCAACTAGATGACCATCATCAAAATTGTAAACTCTCTCACTTTTTTTAGAATTGGTAGAAGGTATTTTGTCTCTTTTATATGTCGTATTTATTGAGGAGTAATCCCTAAGCATATGACTAGACTTATTTTCCAGGAAATAAATAGTACTACAATAGATGTTATGCCTACACCCTAGTAATTGGATAAGTATACTCTAAAATCTATTGTAGTCTTAAAATTCCCTTTTTCTCTCTAGGAATTGGTTTTGATATTGCATTTCAATTCAAGATGAGATAGATGAAAATATTTGAAAGTAAGATTAAGATACATGTGTCATAATTGAATGCAGAAAATCGAATATGAGTCAACGACCATTTTTTCAATGAATGAATACCATGCACATGATGAGAGAATATCCGATGAGAAGATCTTGGATAAATATGAATTTCCTTGTAATTATTGTCTCAGGGGGAAGAATAAAATAAGACACGTGATTTTTGAACATATGTTAAGATTCAATCATAGCGGTATAAGCCCTTTCCCTCAAAATAGTTATCCAAATAGGATACCATTGCAAATCATGAGATACATAGAGGCACCAAACATAGACGAAGACACAACAAATGCAGATGTACATGCAATAATATTAGATGAAGGGATTGAAGTTGATAGAATGATGAATGAGGGTTTCAAGTATGATTGGCACAAATTGATGGAGGATGCTTCAAAACCTCTGTATGGTACTTCCAAGTTATGTCATTTGACAACAATCCTTTTAATTCTTAATTTTCAAACAAAGCATGGTTAGACAAATGAGAGTGTTGATGAGTTATTGGCATTGTTACATTGGTTGTTACCACCCGACTCCACATTGCCAAAAAAATAGAGTGCATGTAAAGCGCAAATCACTAAGTTAGGCTTAAGGTATGAGAACATCCACACATGTGTGAATGGTTGTGTATTATTTTGAAAAAATCATGCAAGTGAGACTGAATGTCCTAAAGGTAAAGAACCGAGGTATAGACCAAGGTTGAAATAAAATTCAATGCCTAGAAAGATTCTTCACCACTTTTCAGTAATCCCATAGATGTCGAGACTTTGATGTGATTATGAAATGGCATTCTCAAAATAAGAGCACTGATGGAAAACAACCGTATGTGGTTGATTCTAAGATGTGGATGGAATTTGAGAACAAATGGCCAAAATTTTCGCAAGATCCTCATAATATAAGGTTGGGTTTAGCTCTAGATGGATTGAACCCATTCTCAGATCAGAGTACTAAATGGTCAACCTGGCTAGTTTTTTTATTAAATTATAAATTTCCTCCATGGTTAGAAACCAAATCATTTTTCTTGTTTTTGTCATTGATTATACCAGGAAAGAAAAGTGTGACTTCAGATACAATTGATGTTTATTTAGAGCCAATATTTGATGAGCTAGAAAAATTGTGGAAAGGAATTGAATCAATTCAAATTTTAAGGGACAATGATTCAATCCAATTCACTTTAAGAGATTCTTTATTTCTTATGATACACGATCTTCCTGCATTTGGAACATTGACTAGTATCAATGTTCATGGATACCATGGATGCCCGACTTGCATCTTTAAGCCCTTTGTGAGGCACTCAAGTAGTTTGTGTAAATGTATTTATTGTGGACATCATGCTTACCTTAAAATGGATCATCCATATCATTGACAAAAGTCATGTTTCAATGGTCAGGAAGAGAATCGTGAAGCACCATCGACAATAACAAGTGATTACATTATTCAGAATGCAGAAAAAAGAATGCAATTTATGAAAAATGGTGGCATTCTTAGTAGTAAAAATGATCCACTCAATGATAGCGGTGTAAAATGATTGTGCATATTCTATAAGTTTCCATACTTTAAGCATATAACCATTAGGCATACTATTGACTTTGTGCATATTGAGAAAAACATAGCTTTTGCTATTATAGAAACTCTTTTTTGGTGCATACGATATAGTGTCATCATGCCTACACCTTCAAGAACTAAAGATTTGTCGAAATATTTGGGTTGAAAAATATGGTGATGGAAAATATAGAAAACCTATTGCTCCTTATGTGTGCACAAAGGAACAATGTGCACAATTCTTAATGTTGATGTCCTTATGTGAGTAGTAATGTTAGAAGGAAAACTGACAATAATGGATTAAGAGGCCTCAAGACCCATGACTATCATGTCATAATCGAGGATATTTTACCTATTGCAGTCATATCAAGTTTGGAAAAGGGGCCAAGATTGGAAATTATAATGTTGGGCCTAATATTTATGATAATGAGTATGCATGTGTTAGATCCTTAAAAATTTGATAATTTGAGGGAAGAGGTTGTTGAAGTCCTTTTCTTATTGGAGTGGGAATTTGCACCAACAATATTCAATATTTCTATGTATATTCTTATACATCTAGAACATGAAATAGATCATTGTGGTCCGGTAAGAACTATATGGATGTACCCTATAGAATGATATATGAAGGTTCTAAAAACGTTTGTTCGTAATAAGGAAAAACCAGAAAGTAGCATGTGTGAAGGATGTTTAATGTAGCAGGCCATAGGATTTTGCACAGAATATATGAAGAATTTTAGTAATGTCAATCGAAGTGTATGGGATGATGATGAAGACGAGAGAGTAATAGACGAAGTATTAGAAGGAAATGGATGTTTCTTCGAGCTATCAAATGAGGAAATAACTTTGATACATGCCTATGTTCTTCAAAACACATCCTCATTTGATAAGGGGGGCAGGTGAAATATTGTTTACATGATAATTTATTTATTTAATTTCATTTCATAGTTAAATTATTATCATTCTTACTATCTTGTATGTTCATATCCTATGTCGAAAATATGAAGAAAACATTCAAAAATGGATGCATCCATTTCAAAAACGTACACTTTAGGATTTGAATATTGGAGATGGTTCATTTCCAAAATTTGATGATTGGATTGTTGATCCAAATAGTGATGCATGACAAGAAGGACATGATATAACGATCAAGGAAATTGAGCTTTCACGACCTCCAATTATATCATCTTCTTATTTCAGTGGGATGTGGGCCTATGGCAGTCGCTTAAGAGTGGAAGAAATGGACACAAGAAAGGAAAATTGTGATTGTATTGTTAGTGTTAAATTTCATCACGACGCTAAAAAGAAACTTTATCTTGGATTCATACAGGAAATATTCAAGTTGAGTATGGTGATACTAGTCCCATATTATTAAAATGTAAATGGATCAAACCATCCGCAATACAACGTGATGAGTATGGATTTGTACGTGGAAATACACACCAAGTTTTATCAAAGACTGATGAGCCATATGTTTCCCCTCTTTGAATTACCCAATCATTTCTAATTTATGATGTAAGAAGCCCAAGTTGGTCATATGTCATTCAAGTAGAGTCTCGTTAGAAAAGGAAATTCATGGAATATGTTGATATAATGGTTGATGAGAAATGTACTAGTTTACAAGAAACATTGGAAGAAGAAGCTAAAGATGACAATAGAGTTATATTTGAAGAACAAACTTTGATTCCCAATGAAGAGACTGAGATAGAGAATGGATGCATGGTCAGGAAAATAAATTGTATGAGGATGATGGAGAAAATGAAGCAGATGCATACACGAGAGATCACAATTGTGATCTTGATGGCAATGCAAATCATGACGATGATGATTTTTCATCTTAAATTTATGGAATGAATTTTCACTATGCAAATTGGATTTTATTGTTTTGGCCATGGGATTAGCCAATGGTTGTACTAAACTCTGTACTAATATTTGTATGGATTTTATTGTTTTGTCCATGGGATTAGCCAAATACTTGTTTTTGGTACTATGCAACGTTTCAAATATGATTTCCTTATGTTCCTTACGATCAAATTCTATCTAAGAAATGCCATGAATGGATGTTTTTGAGTTTCATTGTTAACAAAAGATGGAAGAATTATTCTTTTACTGTATGCCCTTATGATGGAAAACACACACACACATATATATATATATATATATATATATATATATATATAACACAAAACTTTTAGATACAAGATTTCACATATTTCACTAGTACATATTGTAAAAATTCCAACATTTTATTTGTAGCGTTATGGACAAAATTGTCCATATTGTCGCAAAATAGAGGAAATTAAAAAAAAAATAAAAAATTCATATTGCCCGATAACGTCGGTCTTGCCACGTTGATGTCGCTCTTGCCACGTTAACGTCTCTCTTACCACGTTAATGTCTCTCTTGCCACGTTTTCCACCGGAATGTCTCTCTTGCCACGTTTGTGACATATACGTCACTCTTGCTACATTTGTGAAGATTGATTTGCCTGATAACATCAATCTTGCCACGTTGACATCTCTCTTGCCACATTGACATCTCTCTTGCCACGTTAACGTCTCTCTTGCCACGTTTTCCACCAGAAAATCTCTCTTTCCACGTTTGTGACATATACATCTTTCTTGCCACATTGGTGAAGATTGATGTCGTAATTGAGATGTTTTGGAAACTAGGTTTTCCCCTCCAATGGTCACCTTAGACCTCCATACAACCTGGTCATGGATGCCATTGATTTGGAAATTTTGTTTCTTTCCAACATCATTATATTCACTATAGATTGTTTAGAGGATTGTTTAGTCAATTTAGTGTTCCTAAATTGCTTCCATTAATTATCAACCAGGGCTTGTAACTTTGATGAAGTGTAGTGCACTATATGTGCCTAAGTGACCTTTTTCTTACTTCGTTGTTTTGATGTTTTTCTTATTGTTTTGGGGGTTTTGTGTTTTTAATCATTAATGTCCTATCTTAGGCTAGAAAGTGAGAATAAATCTAATTAAAATGAAGAAAAGGAAATGTTGTAAAACTAGTTAACTTCTTATAAAGAGATTAGAGTTTTATGGACAAGTTCTAAGTTCTAGTTCTAATTAAAAAGATAAAACAAGTGTTTCAATTAGTGAATAAACCTAATCCATGGATTTATGACTCAATTGAGATTTAAAAATGAAAACAGGAAATGCAATTGATAACTCAAACATTGCATTAAATCTAATCATTTAGCCATTCTTACAAATCATATTCAGATTCAGTTTCAATCAAAATGTCCTTTAAAGAGATTATTAGTTGCAATGGAATGATGATCTTCTAACTACAACTAATTAAGTGAATGACAGAAAGAATGAAAATGCTTAAACAATCACTGTTTCTATAAGTCACTAACCATTTTAATATAAGATTTGGAAATAGGAAAAATGGCTTTTACTTGGTTGAACACAACAATTGTTAATTATGAAAGCAGTAAACTTGAGCATAAGCAGAAAGAAATACTAAACAAAGAAACTGAAATAAACCTAGCTAGAAAGCATAAAAAACCTTCTTAGCAGCGGGGGCCCTCTGCTACCAATTCAGTGAATTCCTTAGCTCCTTGAAGATGTGATCAAAACAACATCAAATAACTGATCTTCTTTATTAAAATAGAGTCTGGAAAACAGAGTATTTACTGCAAATCTGAACTGTACTATACTTTTCCTGAACTGTCTTTTTGGTCTTGTACAATCAATATTTAAAGGGAAATTACATAACTGATTATGAGATATACTTGCTACAGGTGGCTAATTCTAATTAGACTTGAAATAGGACTGTTGGACTCTTGCTAATTCGAATTTAGACTTGTAATAAGACCGATGGCCTCAAATCAAGAGTCCTACTGCATTTGGATAACATAGTTTGACTCCACCTTTGACCATGAGTTTAGGCACATTTTTATGTTGATCTGGACTGAGTGAGTAGGATAGAATCCATGTAGGTATCATTCTAGAAACACCCATGTGGCCCAATCCTCCAACTGACACTTGAAACATATTCAACCACAAAAATAGCTACGGAATGCCTGATCGGCTACGGAACGTCTGTATTCTATAGCTATACTGTACAAAATTATTAAAACAACAAAAACCATACAATATGTTAATCAATTGCATGTATCCTTGGGACAATCCTAAACATTCTTCATTGATTGGGGCTTATGAATTGATGAAAGAGAGGTGAAATGAGATGAGAAAATTGTAAAGAAAAGGGAAATTCTAGGGTTCAACATACCCCCACTGGAAAAATATTGCATGTCCTCATGCAATTTACCAAAATTTCAAGTTCTTCTTCCTTATTGCATGTGCTCTGATACTTCAGCCAAAACATCCAGCCTTATTCTTCTATTTCTTGAAAATGATTTCTTACAAGAAATCCAACTGTCCCCTGGATTTTTCAGTATCTCCTTCTATTGGCAGCCAATTCACTTTTTTCTATTATCCTATAAGCTACCTACACCTATATCTTGCAAACATCAAGTTTCATCGCATTTTTCAAATAGACGACATTTTCATTTCTTGCGACATTTGCACATTTGTCTTCGTTAAGTTTTCACGACTGTAAGCGTGAAAACTTCTACTTTCGAGGTCACATTTCGATCACTATCTGAACTGTCATGATCTTTTTATCGATATGCCTACTGCGCTTACCTTTTGTTTATCATTATGTGGCTGGAAGAACTTTCGAACTATGCTCATTGGACATTCTTATATTGATTGCATAACTTGGTTTTATTGAGTTTGTAAGGCATTGAGCATTTCGATTTACACTTTTTATGACTTGCCCGATCATTGATTCTATGAAAATGCATAGGGGTTATGATTAATGTTTTCTTTATATATATGATATAATCCTTATGTTAATATTTTTATAATTTTTGGCCTGTCAACTATTATGAATATCATTTGGCACCTTGGTTAAGCTTTTGATTATTTATGTTGGCGCATAGTTGATTTTGGGTTTTGATTTATATGTCGGATCATTTGAACATTATAGTATAATGCTTGCACACATTGGTATATACCTTTGCTTTTATTGGTTGTACACATGACTTAATGGTTGAACTAGTATTATGGAATGAACAACTATGAAATTTGTCAGTTGTACTTGGATAATGAATATTATGCATGGTAGACTCCACCAGCTTCGCATGCACGCATTTATGCTTACCCCTTTTGGCTCATTCATTCCTGTTGGTTCCGGTAGCTCTGTTACTGTGTGTGTTGGTGAATTCAAACCCTTCCCTTACCATGCATTCAGCTCCGTGGCCCCAGTCGTGCGAGTTGAACCCAATGGCAACCAGGCCCTCTTAATGTTTGACAATGCCCGCCAAGATTTGAAAGACAGTGGATGGCTTACCTTCGTGAAACGATTCGAGGGTTTTAACCTTTGCGTAGCTCTATAGTTTTCCATGACCTTCGATGGCTGTCGAGCCAAGGTAGGAGATGTACAGTTAGAGATTGATAAACAATTTATCATCTCAGCTACGGGGTTAGCTCCTTCGGGACAACGTTGGTTTAAGAATTGCAAGGTCGAGGAAGTGCCATGGACACTATTGTTTCGATCTCACAAAGTCACCTCTTGTGACATAGGTATGCCCGTAACTATGCTCAAACCATGATGGCACGATTTATTGATGATAAACAAACAGTTCGTGACCTGTGAAGGTCGATACAGACTTGTGTTCCTCCACCACCTGCATTTGCTTATGGTTTTTATGGGATACTCTCTCAATATGCCCTTTTATTTGCATCGTAGCCTGTTTAAAATGTCGAAGAAGTTCAAAAGGCACCAGGATGACAGTAGCCTGTTTCATTATGGGCTTGTTAAGCTTATCGTTGTCTATCATTTGAGTTTGCACGGGGATAGGTGGAGCATTTTCGTTGCTCGGAATGGTTTCGAGGATCCGAACCCTACACAGGTTGACAAACCTATGGTGAGTGAGGTCAAGGATATACCCCCGGTGCCCTACCATGTCCTACTGCCTAAACCCTCGGTCGACCCTCCTATCGACTTACCGCACACTGTGACTAAGAGTGTTGAGACTGTTAAGCCTGTGACAAAAAATCCCAAGGCAAACCCTACTGCTAACGATAAGGGTAAAAAGAAGGCACGTTTGATTTCACGGATGGCAAGGAACAAGCCAAAACTCCCTGTTGAGCCGAACCCTGCCATCCTAAGTGAGGATTCCAATTCAGAAGTGGAACGTTTCTTGGCCAACGAATACCCCTACTCGCAAGGTTTGTGTAACGAACCCCCTTATGATTTTATATCAAACCTACCCCCCTGCTTAAAGGATGACCCTAACTACTCGGGTGTTAAAGTGCCTTGTGAAACCCTCGGTCATTTGTCCAAACCCTCGCCTGCTCTGTCTAAACCCACACAGTCACCCTGTGATCAATGCAATTCATGGTTAGAGCGATATTATATTGATGTTTCGATGCTCCAATCAAGGATTCAATCATTGGAAGACCAGTTTGCAGTCCTAACCAGTCAAAAGGCCAAGCTCCAAGCAGTGGATAAGAAACAGAAGACAACCGGCTTCATCCTGTTTAAAAATGTGGAATCAGCCACGGCTGTTGTAAATTCCAAGATGGCCTAATCAAGCAGTCTCGTCGATACACAGGTATGGTTTTGACATCATTTTGTTTTGTAAAGAATCTAGTTTAATATAATGATTTGAATTCAGCTTTTAAATAGTTTGATCACTCATCTAAATGCCTCTATCATTCGGTGATCATCCTGTGCATGGCTTCATTTTGATAAAAATAGAAAGAATTTCGATATATGATTTGCTCATAGATTTTTGTTTGGATTGGAATGGTTATTCATTTGGATTTAATTTGCTAAGTTTGTCTGAGTGAAACAATGAAAGTAATGGTGTGTTTATTCATTTCGTTTTGTGCCTACTCCCAACAGGAAGTTTTTATGCTTAATTTGGAAAACAATTTTGCTCGGATTCGATTTCATTATCATTGGTATGCTATGATTGGTAAATGTCTTCGGGAGGATACTTGTTATGATGTTGTGTCATGAGATGTTCTATATTTGATTGTTTCCAAGTTAAGGATAATGACTCTGTTTATTTGATGAAAACAATACGTTCAAATAACATTCGCGCCTGAATCAAAAAATGAATTTGAATCATAACAACTATGTGAAAACCTTAGCCAATCGATTCGCTCTTATTCTAATTTGGCCAGTTTGTCCTATGAGTCGAGTTCAGATTATAATTGATGCTCTGTATTTTAGATTTGCGAAATGAATTGGTCAAACCCTGTTATGATTCATTTGATTGAAATGATTGTGATCAAAAGTGATCGGTCTTGTTTGCTCATTGTGCAAGGATCAACGATCAAAATCTATAACAAATTTTGTTTGATTGATTCTGTTACGATTTTGGTTATGTGTTAGTAATGGTTTGAATTCGTTCATAGCCTAAATCGCTTGCTATATAGTTATCGTGATAATCCTGTTCAATTCGATGATTTCTCCTGTTGATGAGACAAGTATAACGAAGTGTTTGCGATTTGTTATGTTTTCAATTGAATATCAAAACGATCTCATAACAGAGGGATTCGATTTGTTGAGAAACGATTATGATGCTGTTACATATGATCTCATTTACCCGACTTATAACAATAATCGAAAACATAGTATTTCTATCCTTGTATTCAATTAAATGATATGAATCTTTTCGCTATATCGTTACAGCTATAATGATTGGAAAATGATTTTGTTGGATTGGATCATATCTCTTGTTTAACAACCACATATGATATGTTTGATTATCAGTTTCCATTGGATATGAAACAATCTTATTACTGTTCGATTATGACTCTGTGGACCCGATTTTGTGGTAACAAAAGAACAGAGTATTCCTATCTCTGTGTTCGGTTGAATCATTTCTGATCCTGTTTAATGTTGAATGATAAAATCATTTTAATCTCAAATGATTCGTTTTCAAATGGTTATTGGAAGATAATTGGATATAATTCTTTTAAAATATTTTGAATCGATTCTGATGTTGATTCTGTATCTCGTTTAGACTAGCTACATAATCGCATGATTCTGTAGCTAGTCTATAGAATTTAATTTTTCTCATTTTATTAATAAAAGAGTCTTCTAAATTGTCTATTTTGGATCCTTTTCAGGTGAATTCGAATTGCATGGGATTTGATGGACAGTTTAGAGGATATTTGGATGTTTTAGTTTCATTTTAATTTCCTAGTTTAGGCAATTTTGGGATATCTCCCAGATTTCATGTAAACAGTTTTATAACTTCCACAGGGAGGTTTTACCCTATGGAAAACCTTTAAATACTTATTATTTTTGTAATAATGATCATCCTCATTGGTGGGAGAACAAGGATATGGATTTTTAATACAGACTGAGACATAAATTGATGTTCTGCTACAACTTTAGCTTTTCATAATATCAATATTTTGTTTCATGTTTATGTGTATCAATTTGCATTTGGTTAATGACTACTTTAGCTATCTTAGTCTTTTGCAAATGATATGATTTAATTAATATAATCCATATCTGATTTCTTCCAGTATTTAAAAACATAGCAATTACTTGATTCAATTTGTGAATGATAGATTTCTCTTCTTCATTAATTGGATTATTAAGTATAAGTTTTTGCATAACAGGGTTACCTTATTGCAGAGATTTATAAATCATATAATTGTTATGATTTTTTATGTCTTGTTTGTCTTGTAAACAACTCAAAGAGCATTGTAGCTATCATTTACAAGAAGCTTCTAGATTATTCGATGCGAGTTTCCTTCCTCCGACTAGCTTCGAAGATCATCATACACATGACAAATCTGGAGCGTTTCAGAGTCAGTTTGTCATTTGTTTGTTTAGTATATTTGTTAGTATTTTAGTTAGATATATGTGTAGTTAGTATATTAGATTGTTTAATTTCAGTAATTTTATTTCTTGTTCATAAAATCATAAAATCAACAAAAATATCTTTCTCTATCTTAGGGCAAAAAGCAAATGAGTTTTCCAGGTTTTACTTAAATCTGTATTTTGTAGATATTGTATATTTTGTGAATAAGTTATATTTCAGGTAGTAGTTAGTATAGTATTAGTTAGTAGTTTGTATATATAGATAGTAGATTAGTTAGTTTGTTTAATAGTTAGTTTAATTAGATTAGTTTATTAGTTCGTTTTATTTATTGTTAGTTAGTTTAGTTTGTTTTATTTAGTTTTAGTTAGATTAGTTAGTTTAGATTAGTTTTCTCTTTGGTTTTCCTAGGACCTTAGATCGGCTAACGGAGCCGCTAAACCCGTCAGGGTGGTTCATTCCAAACAGCTAGGGTTATTAGACAACCCCGAACCGGTTCCACTCTCTCAGTTGACGGACGGTCGATTTCACCCGTCAACAAATGGCGCTAGAAGGAGGGCCTGAACTTAATTAATTGCACGAGGTGGTCGGAAGACTCCTCCCCCCCCAAAACTGATCACCTATAGTGACCAGAAGCCATTAACACGATAATATTCCCCTTCAAACAACAACTACTTCAACCGACGATCCACAGATCACAGTTGAGCCAGCAACCCCTAATCCTACAGGTGGTGACATACAAGAGATTGTCCGTCAATCTCTTATTAAAACAGATAGTGCCTTAGCTCGCCTTAGGCAGCCAAACCATCCGTGGGGTCAACCTTTGGACTTCTCTGATATTAGAGAACAATTAGGTGACACCAACCTCGCTGTGAATACTACAGATCCAATCACAAATCCTGCTGCAGGAGGATCTGGGATACCTCCTTCACCACCTCCATCATCTCCTTCCTCTTCTGGAGGAGATTCCTCATTAGACGAAGGCAATTCACCTTCTCATCCTTCCACACCCACTACCCCAATGGAAAATCAGAACAATCCTGCTAGACCCTGGCTTGATCAGGATGCTATTGTTGTACCTGGAGCCCAGCACCCTTTACCTAAGCACCCAAAGAAATGGCTTCCCAAGTTTGATCCTGATTCGAAACAGATAGCTGAAGATCATATTAAAAAAATTATGTTAGCCATAAGACTCCGCAATGTTGAACATGAAGACGTTGTCTGTAGGTTGTTCCCTTACACTTTTGAGGGTAATGCATCCACATGGTACTTTGCCCAACAACCCCATACCATCGTGTCTTGGGAAAAGTTTGAGTCATTCTTTTTGGAAAAGTTTGGAGACGGTAAACCTTCGGAAGTCCTGGTCATGGATCTTTCTAGCTTAAGAATGAACCCAAAAGAAAAAGTTAAATACTTTAATCAAAGATTCTTAACGCTTAAAAACTGAATCCCTGCCGAGAGTCTTATAATAGCTTACTACACTAAAGATTTACATCAAAGCATAGCTATTTGGGTTAAACGATCCAAGAAAGCCACGTTGTTAGAGGCCTTTGAGGAGGCCAGTCAGATTGAAAAGGACATACTTAGTCTTAAAGACTCTTCTAGCAACGATACCGAGACTAGTTCTTCTTCCAAAAAGAAGATTGAAATTCTCCCCAGACCTACTCAAAGTAAAACACAACCTGGGAACTCTGATTTGGAAAACTTAACTAAAGTTGTTCAAAAACTATCAAATCAAGTTATAGACTTAAAAAGGTCAACTGAAGAAGCTTCCTCGAGTAAAGGACCCTACAAGCCCCCTTTCCGAAAGCCTTTTCCTACCAACCAACCTAATCCAAACCCCGAAGGCTTGAATCTAGAAAGTTTGCAATGTGCCCTCCAAACAATTCTAGAAGCCCAAGATAACTTGATACCCCCTGAGATCCCTCAGGAGGTAGTTGAACAGGAAACAGTTCAAGAAGAAGAGTCTTCTCCAAACATCTTTGGACACTTCTCGGACAGCATTTTTCAAGCTAACTTCGAGACTGTTCACCCTTATAATACTAGGAGCAAGACAACAAACAAGACTTCTACTGAAAACACTACAACTCCACCTCCAAAGCCATCTAAATCAGCTGAGACTAAACAGAGTAATGTGAACCCCAACTTAGATTATGATGTTGTTGAAGATCTTAAAAAGTTAAGGGCTAACATTTCTATTTATGAGTTGTTTAAGTTTCCATTTTTGTTACAAAAGATGTTGCAAAATATTTCAGAGAACGAAAAGAATGGTAATTCAAGTGGTAACAAGGTTGTGCAAAGCAAAGTCCCTCAGAAGACTTCCACTAAAAATAATCCTGATTCTCAAGATAAAGGAAGCATTCCTATAGTTCCTGTAAATAATGTAAATAATGTATATAAAGTAGCATTAGACACTGCGAGTAAGAAACCACAAGCTATTACTCCTAGTACTCGCAAAAATGTACCTCCTTTTCTTTTAACTTTTGAAATTTTCAACAGAAATGTGCATAATTTTATGGTGGACTCAGGAGCATCATCCAATGTGATACCTTGGTCTGTCTGCCAAAAGATTCACGCTGAAGTGGAATCATCTACTTTAAAAATCATACAACTTGATCGAACAAATGTTAAAGTTATACGCGAACTAAAAAATGTATTGATTATATTATCGTCCAACCCAAAGGTTCATCAGGTTATTGATATAATTGTTGTGGATATTCCAGAAGTGTATGGTCTGTTTTTAAGTAGGGACTGGTCGGAGCAGCTACATGGTTACTTCACGACAGACTGGTCTCACTTATGGCTTCCAGAGAACGGTAAGCCTCATAAAATCAGAGTGAATCGTGAGCGCTACCTTAAGCTCACGGTCACAGATTTGAATGATCCCAATGAACCATATACACCTTCTGCTGATTCACCTGAAGTCCAAGGGATGGACACCTTCTTTGGCAATTTTATGGCCGAGGTTTCACCTATCATCAATCCAGAAAAGTGGTTTGAGATCGCAACATATATACAAACAACAACTTCTATACAACAGTCCCATGTGCCCGATGGAAATCCAATTTGGTCTCTATATTTCGACGGTTCTAAGTCTAAAGAAGGAGCTGGAGCAGGTTGCATCAATATTGATCCGGTAGGTAACAAGACATTAATGGCTTGTAGACTAGAATTTGAATGTACTAACAATACTGCAGAATATGAGGCTTTACTACAAGGTCTCAGAAAAGCTCTGGATATGAACATTCAAAACCTGGTTGTATTTGGCGACTCGGAAATAGTGGTTAGACAGGTAAGAGATTCTATACACTGTCTTTCCCCGCATCTCAAAAGTTACAAAAGTTACCAGTCTGAGGTATGGAGTTTAATGAATAAATTTTCTGCTTTCAATATAAATTCCATTCCTAGATTAAATAATGTTGAAGCAGATCTATTAGCTAATGTAGCCTCTAAACTTATTCCTGCAGAAGGCTTGTCCCCAGACGCATTCTCCGTCGAGCTATTGTTTCGACCATCTGTTCCTGACAATATCACAAACTGGAGAGTATTTGATGATGATCAGCAGATCATTAACTTTTTGCACATGAAAGAAACCTTTCAAGGCGCGGTGATAGATGAACGCACACACGACGACAATTTGCATGATTTTATGGTAATACCTGATCCAAAATCTCCTGAAGCTCTGTCGGACATGGTAAATTCCATACCCAAATCCATAGTTAGATTAGAGAAGTTTTATGATTTTGAAGATAAATTTAAAAAGACGGTCAATTGTAAAACCAATAGTTCCTCGTTGTCTTATGAAAAAATGAACTTAGGAACTAGTGAAAATCCTCAGTGCATTAACTTAGGCATGGGATGTTCTAGACAAGAAAAAGATGCTTTTGTTAAATTATTTAAAGAATTTAAGGATGTCTTTGCATGGACATATGATGATCTTAAAACTTTCGATCCTAATATCATACAGCATGTCATCCCGATGAAGCCCCAAACCTTACCCTTCCAACAGAAACTGAGGAAAATGCATCCTAAACTAGAACCGACCGTTCAAAAAGAATTGAATAAACTACTAAGTGCTAAAATAATTTTTCCTATTAGGCACACTCAATGGGTGTCCAACCTTGTCCCAGTTTGGAAGAAAAATGGGGAAATCCGACTCTGCGTCGATTTCCGAAACCTCAATAGAGCATCTGACAAAGACAACTATCCTGTCCCACCCATGGAATAGATCCTTCAACATGTATCTGGTTCCGAGAGGCTATCTTTATTGGATGGTTTCTCTGGATACAACCAAGTCTTGATGTCTCCACTAGACCAACTCAAAACTACCTTCCGTACTCTGTGGGGCACTTATGCTTATCACAAAATGCCCTTTGGATTGATTAATGCTGGCGCTACCTTTCAGAGAGAAATGGACATTACTTTTCGAGGCTTAATCAATCACTCTGTCGTAGTTTACTTAGATGATGTGAACGTTTATTCTAAAAACAAAGATGATCATCTAGCTCACTTACGAGCTGTTCTGCTACGATGTCGTAAATACGGCATCTCCTTGAACCCCAAAAATTCCATCTTTGTAGTAGAACAGGGTAAACTCCTAGGATTCATTGTGTCTAGTGATGGGATGATTATTGACCCTGAGAGGACTCAAGTCATCGCTAAACTTCCCCCACCTACATCCAAAAAATCCATGCAATCTTTCTTAGGCCAGATTAACTTCGTGAGAAGATTTGTTCCCAGTTTCTCCGAAATGGTCAGGCCTCCACAGAACCTCATTAAGAAAGACACCCAATATCATTGGGGACCCACAGAAAATCAAGCTTTTAATGCCATAAAGAAGGCCATAATAGACGCTACGTCTCTCATGAGCCCTGACTTCTCTCAAGATTTTACACTCTATACTTTTTCCTCTGACCATTCCTATGCCTCCATCCTAACTCAAAAGAACACCGAGAACAACGAAGTACCCATCGCCTTTATGAGTTCTGCTTTCAAAGGTGTTGAACTTAACTACCCAACGGTTGATCGGCAAGCCTATGCCGTTTTCAAAGAAGTTAAGCATTTCCGATCCTATCTTTTGAAGTCAGGGACAAAAGTCATTGTCCCCTACCCTGCCGTAAGGAACTTGTTAGTACAGAAGGAGTTAGGAGAGAAGAGAGCTAACTGGGTCACCTCCTTGTAGGAGTATGACTTAGAAATCACCCCAGCTCAGATCGTGAGAGGCCAAGGGTTGTGTAAATTGGTTGTTGATTCAGAAACAGGACAACAAGAAGATAGTGATAAGTCAAACCTTGGACAAAGCGATCAAAGTTTGATCTGTTGCGTACAAAACCTCATTAGTCCCTGGTACGACGATATTAGATTCTGTCTTGAACATGGGTCGGCACCCCGTCACCTTGACCCCACCAAAAGAAGAGCATTGAGGTTAAAGTCTGCCTCCTTTCATCTAGTTAACGGTGTACTGTTTCGTCAGAATTTTGACGGTGTAGTGATGTGCTGTCTCGAGAAAGACGAAGCAGAAAAATTCTTGCTCGAGTTGCATGCAGGAGAAGCTGGTGGTCACTTCGGTGGCGACACCATTGCTCATAAGGTTTTAAGAGTCGGTTACTACTAGCCTACACTTTTTAGGGATGCCCATGCCTTGTGTCATAAATGTATCATTTGTCAGAAAGCATCAGGGCGATTACAAAAACCAGCCTTTCCCTTGCAACTCGTTTCAGTAGATTCTCCTTTCCAGCAATGGGGCCTTGATATCATAGGTCCTGTTAACCCTCCGTCCTCGCAACAACACAAGTATATTGTGACAGCCACAGATTACTTTACTCGATGTTCTGAAGCTGCTGTGCTAAGAATTGTCAACACCAGTAAGGTAATCTCTTTTCTAAACTCGAATATTATCACTCGTTTTGGTATCCTTGATTGTCTAGTCTTTGACAACGCTTCATACTTTTCTTCTCTTGAGATGACCGAGTTTGCTTTGGAGAAAGGAATTAAGTTGAAGTACTCTGCTAGTTACTACCCCCAGGGAAACGGATTAGCAGAATCAACAAACAAGAACTTGATCAAAATTATCAAGAGAACGGTGGTTGAAAATCACAAGAATTGGCACAATGCACTACTGAATGCACTATGGGCTGATAGGGTAACGCCAAAATCTGCTATAGGTAACTCCCCCTTTTTTCTTGTTTATGGTAGAGAAGCAATTCTGCCACCTCACATTCTTCTTCCTTCGCTTCAGTTGTCACAGAAAGTCCAAGAAGAAGATTGTCCCCCTTTAGAAAACCGAATTAACGCTTTGATGAAGCTGGAAGAAGTAAGAGCCCATGCTAAGCGTAAGTTAGATCAACATCAACAATTAGTTAAAAGCTGGTTCGATTCTAATTCTGCTTCTAATAGGAATTTTGAAGTAGGCGATCTAGTCTTAAAATGGGACAAACCACACGAAGGAAAGGGTGAGCACACAAAATTTCAAAACTTATGGCTTGGACCATTTTTAATTGTTGAAAAGTTGGGTCCTAGTTCGTTCTGATTGCAGAATCTTGAAGGGCAGCTTGACACCTATCTGGTGAATGGCCAAGCCCTAAAAAAATACTTTGCTTGATAACTCCCCTTGTATATTATGTATATATTTCATTTCTGTTTGTGTTTTCATTTGCTTTCTGTTTTGATTTTGATTTCAATTTATCAGTTTGTGTTTTACACATACCTGTTCACTCAGCTATTCAGACAAAGACAATAGAAAAAAAATTCGCTGAAATAACTTCTGAAAAATTTGTGCAAACATCAATGATATATCTCTGAAATTGATATCTGTGTTGGAAAATTTTGTTGTTTGAAAGAAGTTTACTGATTTCAATCTCTAAGCAAAGTTTGTCATGATCATCTATTATCTTTTTAGGCTTTCCCTTTTCTGTAAAGGAATGACTCAAAATATGTCTCCTTGTCATAAGGAAGTTGTTTTTATAAATAAAACATCTCTGGAGCTAAATAAAGGACAGTTCTAAAAAAAAAAAAAAAATTCTGATGAGGTCTGAAAAAATATGTTCAAATATCAAGATTTTCAGCGTCACCCCGCTCAGCTATATATCTATAAAAGAAAAACAAAAATAAATTATGAATAAGAGCTGTGGGAAGTGCTTGTAAACCCACCGGGATGCTGAACAAGTCTGTTGGCAATGGGTAAATGCATGCATGGCACCAAGACAACTTTGTTGGGGTGCTGAACAGGCCCGCTGGCAGCAAAGCAATGTCGAGTACATGAAAATCTGTAAAAAATATAAGAAACCTCTTTAATGTCCTTTATTTTGATCTAGAACTTCTTGACAGGATACAGATGTCAGAGTGGGTTAAATGGAAACCCTGTCGAGGCTATGGACGCCTGCTGGCAGCAGTGGCTATGCCAACAGTATTGGAGATTTTATCTTTAATATCGTGACTTGCTGATCTTAAGACTGTTATTGGTTTTCATCTTTTAAAATACTGCTGGAAAATATGATTAACGATGATGTTTGTATAATTTTCTGGTTGTTATTTTTGAGTTGAAATTTTCTTCACTGTCCTAATCTGAATTTGTTACTTTTTACAGAGATAACTGCTTCTACCAGTGTGTCACCATTGTTGGCAGCCAATTCACTTTTTTTTTTATCCTATAAGCTGCCTACACCTATATCTTGCAAACATCAAGTTTCGTCGCATTTTTCAAATATATGACATTTTCATTTCTTGCGACATTTGCACATTTGTCTTCGTTAAGTTTTAACGACTGTAAGCGTGAAAACTTCTCCTTTCGAGGTCACATTTCGATCACTATCAGAACTGTCATGATCTTTTTATCGATATGCCTACTGCGCTTACCTTTTGTTTATCATTATGTGGCTGGAAGAACTTTCGAACTATGCTCATTGGACATTCTTATATTGATTGCATAACTTGGTTTTATTGAGTTTGTAAGGCATTGAGCATTTGGATTTACACTTTTTATGACTTGCCCGATCATTGATTCTATGAAAATGCATAGGGGTTATGATTAATGTTTTCTTTATATATATGATATAATCCTTATGTTAATCTTTTTATAATTTTTGGCCTGTCAACTATTATGAATATCGTTTGGCACCTTGGTTAAGCTTTTGATTATTTACGTTGGCGCATAGTTGATTTTGGGTTTTGATTTATATGTCGGATCGTTTGAACATTATAGTATAATGCTTGCGTGCATTGGTATACACCTTTGATTTTATTGGTTGTACACATGACTTAATGGTTGAACTAGTATTATGGAATGAACAGCTATGAAATTTGGTGGTTGTACTTGGATAATGAATATTATGCATGGCAGACTCCACCACCTTCGCATGCGTGCATTTATGCTTACCCCTTTTGGCTCGCTCATTGCTGTTGGTTCGGGTAGCTCTGTTACTGTGTGTGTTGATGAATTTGAACCCTTCCCTTACCATGCATTCAGCTCCATGGCCCCAGTCGTGCGAGTTGAACCCAATGGCAACTAGGCCCTGTTAATGTTTGACAATGCCCGCCAAGATTTGAAAGACAGTGGATGGCTTACCTTCGTGAAACGATTCGAGGGTTTTAACCTTTGCGTAGATCGACAGTTTTCCATGACCTTCGATGCCTGTCGAGCCAAGGTAGGAAATGTACAGTTAGAGATTGATGAACAATTTATCATCTCGGCTACGGGGTTAGCTCCTTCGGGACAGGGTTGGTTTAAGAATTGCAAGGTCGAGGAAGTGCCATGGACACTGCTGTTTCAATCTCGCAAAGTCACCTCTTGTGACAGAGGTATGCCCGTAACTATGCTCAAACCACGATGGCATGATTTATTGATGATAATCAAATAGTTCATGACCTGTGAAGGTCGATACAGACTTGTGTTCCTCCACCACCTGCATTTGCTTATGGTTTTTATGGGATACTCTCTCAATATGCCATTTTATTTGCATCGTAGCCTAAATCGCTTGCTATACAGTTATCATGATAATCTTGTTCGATTCGATGATTTCTCCTGTTGATGAGACAAGTATAACGAAGTGTTTGCGATTTGTTATGTTTTCAATTGAATATCAAAACGATCTCATAACAGAGGGATTCGATTTGTTGAGAAACGATTATGATGTTGTTACATATGATCTCATTTACCCGAATTATAACAATAATCGAAAACAGAGTATTTGTATCTTTGCATTCAATTAAACTATATGAATCTTTTCGCTATATCGTTACAACTATAACGATTGGAAAATGATTCTGTTGGATTGGATCGTATCTCTTGTTTAACAAACACATACGATATGTTTGATTATCAGTTTCAATTGGATATGAAATAATCTTATTACTGTTCGATTATGACTCTGTGGACCCGATTTTGTGGTAACAAAAGAACAGAGTATTCCTATGTCTGTGTTCAGTTGAATCATTTTTTATCCTGTTTAATGTTGAATGATAAAATCATTTTAATCTCAAATGATTCGTTTTCAAATGGTTATTGGAAAATAATTGGATTTAATTATTTTAAGAGATTTTGAATCGATTCTGATGCTGATTATGTATCTCGTTTAGACTAGCTACATAATCGCATGATTCTGTAGCTAGTCTATAGAATTTAATTTTTATCATTTTATTAATAAAAGAGTCTTCTAACTTGTCTATTTTGGATCCTTTTCAGGTGAATTCAAATTGCATGGGATTTGATGGACAATTTAGAGGATATTTGGATGTTTTAGTTTCATTTTAATTTCCTAGTTTAGGCAATTTTGGGATATCTCCCAGATTTCATGTAAATAGTTTTATAACTTCCACAGGGAGGTTTTACCCTGTGGAAAACCTTTAAATACTTATTATTTTTGTAATAATGATCATCCTCATTGGTGGGAGAACAAGGATATGGAATTTTAATACAGACTGAGACAGAAATTGATGTTCTGCTACAGCTTTAGCTTTTCATAATATCAATATTTTGTTTCATGTTTATGTGTATCAATTTGCATTTGGTTAATGACTACTTTAGCTATCTTAGTCTTTTGCAAATGATATGATTTAATTAATATAATCCATATATGATTTCTTCTAGTATTTAAAAACATAGCAATTACTTAATTCAGTTTGTGAATGACAGATTTCTCTTCTTCATTAATTGGATTATTAAGTATAAGTTTTTGGATAACAGGTTTACCTTATGGCAGAGATTTATAAATCATATAATTGTTATGATTTTTTATGTCTTGTTTGTCCTGTAAACAACTCAAAGAGCATTGTTGCTATCTTTTACGAGAAGCTTCTGGATTATTCAGTGCAATTTTCCTTCCTCCGACCAGCTTCGAAGATCAGCATACACAGGACAAATCTGGAGCGTTTCTGGGTCAGTTTGTCATTTGTTTGTTTAGTATATTTGTTAGTATTTTAGTTAGATATATGTGTAGTTAGTATATTAGATTGTTTAATTTCAGTAAGTTTATTTCTTGTTCATAAAATCATAAAATCAACAAAAATATCTTTCTCTGTCTTAGGGCAGAAAGCAAATGAGTTTTCCAGGTTTTACTTAAATCTGTATTTTGTAGATATTGTATATTTTGTGAATAAGTTATATTTCAGGTAGTAGTTAGTATAGTATTAGTTAGTAGTTTGTATATATAGATAGTAGATTAGTTAGTTTTTTTAATAGTTAGTTTAATTAGATTAGTTTATTAGTTTGTTTTATTTATTGTTAGTTAGTTTAGTTTGTTTTATTTAGTTTTAGTTAGATTAGTTAGTTTAGATTAGTTTTCTCTTTGGTTTTCCTAGGACCTTAGATCAGCTAACGGAGCCGCTAAACCCGTCAGGGTGGTTCATTCCAAACGACTTGGGTTATTAGACAACCCCAGACCGGTTCCACTCTCTCAGTTGACGGACGGTCGATTTCGCCCGTCAACACCTTCCAAGACTCATTATGAAATTCCTTGTTCTTGAACCACCATTCTCCTTTCCTTGGGAGTCCTGTTGCCTCAGCCAAAAATGATTTTGTTATTGTGAATTTGATGTCTCCAATCTCTACTTCTGCTCCATCAAAATATCTAGCAAATGATTTTGTAATCTCCTTATGAAAGCCATCAAATTTTTCTATAAAATTCAACCATCCTTCTTGTTGTAGTAGCTCCCTGACTTGTGGATATCCCTCCAGATACTTGACTCCTACCATCTCTGTTCTGACAATTAGACCCATTCTTCACCTGTGCAGAGTATCTTCCCCTTCATATTTACTTTCCTATGGTTAAAGATAAATTGGCTGCAAAGTCTGATGCTTTCCCTTTAAAATTGTCTCTCTGTGTTTGGAGATAGATTAGCTGCAGAATGATGCTTAACCCTCATAATTACCTCTCTGTACTTAGATATGGATTGGATGAAAAGTGTAATGGAGGTGACTTAGCTATGGATCTGATGGAGAATTTATGATGAACTTGTGGTGAAATAAGTGAATGACACAATCTTAAGGAGACATGGACTAGTAGGTTACATTTGTGATTATGACCGTTAGTCATTAATCAAGGTTTTAATGAGGACCATTATGGAATGTTGGATAAGGGATATGGCCAAGATATTTTAATCAATTCGAATGATAGGTTGTTTAGGAAACATATGATTATACACATTGTATCTATCTCATGTTTTGACTTTTTGCTATTAAAATAATTTTCACAATTTACCTCAGAATTTTGACCTTGTTAATTGTTGTGCTTGATGTTGTTCCTTTGGTCCTCTTTTAGCATGTTGGTCTTCAAAATAGAATCCTTCAATTTCCTGTAATCATCATCTCTTTGTAGGTTGTACAATTGTGTTAGAACTGCTGAATAAGATGTGGCTGCAGCATGCAATCTGTAAAAAGAAATGAAGTATGGCTATGGAATATAGATGTGAAATGAAATGGAATGAAAGTGGAATATGACTTGTGAAATGGAATAAAAGTGGAGTGAGATGGAGTGAAAGTGGAGTGAGATGGAGTGAAATTGTAAAACGAAATGATTTTTTCAATTTCTCTCAAATGGTACATCAAACTTCCCTGAAATTTTCATAGGTTGTTACTATTAATATTATGCATCTTCCAACAAAAAATCTCAGCCGTTGGTTGAACAGATCTCCCTAAAAGTGAGAAATGGTTGTAGGTGAAAGTGGCCAATTTCTTGAAGAATACACACTGAAATTTTCTGTGTATATTTACCCTACCTCAATGCATTTACCATAAAAATTTCAGGACCAACGGATGCACGGTTTGAAAGTTATGATCAAATCAATTTCTCCCCTGTTTCACCCTTCATGTTGCCCAATGTTGCAACAAAACAAATATGCCACAAACTCATTTTAAGGCCGAATTGAGTGATTCAAAAGGGAAACTATGTATTTTTACCTTTTCTACTGCCACATGCTTTTAGAATTTCATTTTGATGAAGAAAAGGTGTTGCTGTGAAAAAATACCAAAATCTGTCTTAATCTGTCCATAATGCTGAAAAATGAAAATCTGCCTTAGAAACCCATCTGAAATGTCCTTCAAATGTCCCTCTTGCCACCTTGAAACGTCTCTCTTGCCACCTTCACAACGTCACTCTTGCCACATTACGAACGTCTCTTTTTCCACCTCTGGAACGTCTCTCTTTCCACCTTCAGAACGTCTCTCTTGCCACCTTTAAAACGTCGCTCTTGCCACGTCTGAAATGCCCCTCTTGCCACATCTACTACGTCGGTATTGTTGCACAACTGAGAGGGGGGGGG
>JASDQU010103377.1:299078-335880 GCA_032191745.1 Picea mariana | reverse complement strand
GAGGAGCCAAAGGGCTGCCTAGGGGGCAGTGACACCCTTACAACACACATCGACAGCAAGAGGAAGGGCCAAAGGAAGGCCGCGACACCTACAACAACAAGGGGAAGGTCCGCGCCACTTACACACATCATGAGTGAGGTCCGTGGCACCAATACCCAACAGAAGGAAGACCATACACCATAAAAGAAGATCCTAGCCAGCAAGGAGAAAAGGCCTAAAAGGCCACACCTTAAATTAGAAAAAGATAATCTACCAAGGAGGCCGTACCCCCAACACAAGAGCCAAGCTGAGGTAGCCGCATAAATCAGACTAGAAGAGGAGCACAAGTGAATGTAATTATGAGAGAGGGGTAGGTCTTTATTTATAGTTTTGGGAAGGGTTAGAAATTGGGCTTAATTAAAACCTAAAAAATAAAATAAATAAAAATAAATATTTTAATTACTTAAAATATTAATCACAAAGTCAAACAAGTCAAAGTGACTTATAGAAGACCAACACAACATCAAGCAAGATGGAGAAAGAGAATCAAGCAAGGGGAGGCTGCAAGACAAAGTCAAAGGGGTCTTCTTCAAAGGAAAATTGTCCACATATGTCTTGTGATAACTAATAAGCTTTTATCATCCATACATAAGAGGAGAAACCAATGATGTGGTCATGTCCATCTTCTAGCTGCTCCTAGGTCTCATGGACCATCCCAGGAGAGAAGAAGAAGATCACACATCATCACATCTTGGCACACAACCAAGAACTACTTGGTCCAAGACCAGGATACCCTAGAACACATTTGGGGGCCCTAGAACACATCTAGGGTCTTTCATCCACCAAGGTACAAGACCAAGGATCAACCCAAGCGTTTAAGCAAGGATTCCCTGGAACACATCTAGGGGCCCTAGAACACATCTAGGGACTTACATCATCAACCACCAAGGAACACATCCAAGGATCAATCCAAGCACCGAGCAAGGATTCCCTGGAACACATCCAGGGGCCCTAGAACACATCTAGAGACTTACTGCTTGGTCCTTGACCAAGAACCCCAAAAATACACTAGGGCCCTCACTAGGGTCTTTTGCCATGGCTCAAACTACTTGGTCCCAAACCAAGAACCCCAGGAGTGTACTAGGGGCCCTAGATCTCAGCTAGGGTCTTATGCCATCCTCCCGGAGAATGGCTCTTGCAGCTGCACTAATTTCAAAACTTTTCTATGGATGGATTTCATTCAGTTATACTTAAATATACATTTTATCTTGTGGTTTGTATTGTTGGAGGAAAACTTTGGATTGACAAGAATTACTACTGCAAATGTAATAATTATGAATTGTTCTTGGCAACATGTTCTTAAGTGTTTGTGGAAGAAGACACAATTGAGGACGTTTGGAGGTATTTAACAAAATTGTGATGGAAAACAACTTGTAACATTTGTGGATGAGAACAATAGAGGAAGTGTTGTAAGAACTACTTACATAAGTGATGGATGACTTGGTAGGATATCCTGCATAAGTACGATAAAAGTTTGTAAGAAAGGTAAGATGTCCTTCTGGGACATCCAATGAACAAATATGTGATGACACTATGTGGAAGGCGACTTGTGGAGGCATAAGATGACCTATTAGGATATATGAGGACATTATGAAGAAGATGGTCTATAAAGCCATAAGATGGCCTAATTGGATATGTGGTGAGGAAATGTTTGAAGAGTGTAGTTTATGTAGACAATGGATGACTTGAAAAGACATTTAATGACAAGTGTACACACTATATGGATGACATGCACAAACATAGGGTGTCTTGTTAAGACATTTAATGAGGGCAAATAAATAATTAAGGAGAAGGGATGACCAAAGGATGAAGATGAGTGAGACAAAGCAATACAAAGGATTCAAGTGTAGTTGGTTCCACAATTCCCTTCAAGTATGCTTGTTCCAAAATACACTTACCATGTAATCTTGTTTTATTCTTATTAATTCTAAAGGACATGAAGAGAAGGGTTGTAGTGAAATTTTGTCCCATTTGTCCATTGGTGTTTGATATCAAGAATAAATGAAATGGGGATTTGGGGATGTTCCAGAGGAAATACAGTTTTGGTAGTTCTAAACACTTTTGTGAAACACTTCAAGTTATGGATATCTCCTAGATGCTTTTGTCATACACTCAATGATGAAAGTGGGATCTGCCAAGATGAAGTAAAGAGAATACATGACTTTTAGAATGTGAATTATGCCAAAGGCGTTTTGGGATATATTTGGTATTATAGAAGGCTTATTAAGATTTTTTCCAAGATTAGTCACTCCCAAGTAAATTAACAAAGATAAAAGGTCGATTGCGTTAGAGTGAATTCCAACAACAAGCATTGAGAGTTCAACTATCAATCGATTTATGTTGAGTGTACGAGATTATATAAGAAACTGCTCATTGTCAATGATGAGGTGTTTGGACAATATCAATTGGAAGAGGATAAGAGACTCATTGTTAAAGATAATCAAGAAATGCAAAAGAAATTGATGATGATCTCAATTGTGTTAAATTTGGCAACATCGACAGTCATTCTCCAATGAGAGGCCATATGGGCCACCCTGAGGCTAGCTAGGGAGATTTGGAGAATCAACCAGTCTTGTGAGGTATTGACAAAATCCAGGGGAACGAACAACCTCTGTGAGTCAAACCAAAAGTTAGGACGAACGAGATGTTATATGATCTTGTGAGTCAAGATGTAAGTTTAATGCAAAAGCCAGGGGGAACGTACAACCTCTGTGAGCAGTCTAGTGCAAAAGTCAGGGGGAACGTACCACCTTTGTGAGCATAGACAGACTAGTGCAAAAGTCAGGGGGAACATACAACCTCTGTGAGCCTAGTTAAGCCTTGTGAGCCATGAGCAAAAGTCAAGGCATCTAGCAAAAGTTAGGTTGAACGTAATATTCCTATGAGCTAGAAATAAACAATCTTCCTTATATTGCAAATGATGTAAATGTATTGATGTAGTGCGTTGGCACGTGTAACATTATCCACCATGAAGAAATTCGAATTGCCGTGTAATAAGTCGAGTTATAAGAGTCAAGTTGAATGAGTTGTTAAACTCAAGTTGTAAAAGTTAAAGTTGCATGTCTAGGTCAAAGTCAAGTTGTCAAGTTTTTGTTGCATGTCGCGTGTTGCATGTTGCATGCATGACATGTGCATGTTGAGTTAGTTCGCATGCATTGCCAAGTCACAAGGGCGAGTTGTATTCTTAACTGAAGTGTAAATTCAAGTTCTAAATTTGAACTCAACTGTAAAGTTGAGTTATGACAAGCATGTATTCAAACTTCTAATTCAAGCCCTCTCCCCTTTACCTCTCTTCTCCTTTATAAGCAAGAGGTCGACCCTCTTTCTTCACACAGGTTATGGAGTGTGAGGGTGAAAGGCAGCAAGTGTTTTATTAGTGCTGATATATATCTGTTAGCAGGCTGCATACATATCTCTGTTAGCAGGCTGCATATATATATATCAGTTAGCAGGCAGTAAATATTTCTGTTAGAGGGCAACAAATTACACCTACAGTGCTGGTGTATATCAGTCCAGAATAGACAAAGAAGAAGTACCCAGGGAGCGTACAACTTCTTCCTTCAGTGCTGGTTGATAACAACAGAATAGGACAACAAGGTTTCTCAGTGTTCTACAGGTCATACAGTCTGGTCTAAGTCATCTTGGCAAGCTCATTTAAGAGCAGAATTTCATGGTGGATATTTGTAAGTGATCATACATTATTAATGCAATAAAAGAAGATTGTTTGCTGGGGTTTTTGTCCCTGTATAGGGTTTCCCCAGCGTACATGTGTTGTGATCTTGCATGCTGGTAAATTCTTATGATTGCTGTTCTGGTTTATGAATGATGTTAAGCTAAGTTCAAAGTACACTCAGAATTTAAAGAATTACTTACAGTTTACAATCAAACTCAAAATTTAACAATTTGAAGTTATAGTAGTAGTATCGACGGGAGAATCAAAGACATCACTATAGATAGATGGCAATGTACTCACTCTTTGAGCAAGGATGCTCAAGTATAGAGGAGGGGGCAGGTGGAACCTTAAAATAGTCACTTTATTGTGTTTTGTCCTATAGTCTATTTTGTCTTTTAGTGAATTAGACATGTTGTCTAAAAAGCTATTATTATTATTATTATCATCATTGTATGTTGTACTTATTTCTTTATGTGTGAGTTGCGAATTAAGTCATGCAATGATTATGGGGCATCATTAGTAAGTTTCTTTCTAGGAAGTACCGATTAGTTGATTTTTGTCCTTGGTCTCATATCTTACTATTCAATGTCTTGACATGTAGAATAGCATTAAGGGGATGGAAACTCTATTTGCAAAGTTGACCCCAAAAACGAATCTTTAAAGCCCAAAACAGGCTCTAGAAGTTTCCAGACCCCAAATCACCAAATCAAGATCTGCCCCTAAGATTGGATTGATAATGCCATTGCTTTGATTTTCCACCCTAGTAAGTCCCATAATGGATGACAAATTATATAGTGATCCATTTGTAATCAACTAAAATTTTTTCTTGGAGTGTTAATGCTTTTACATCCTTTGTAATCGACTTCTAAATATTATTGGAGTGTTAATGCTTTGATACCCCCCTTAATGAGAAAATAATATTTCTCAGATTTTATAACCCCCCCCCCCTTAACACAAAAGCTAAGGGTATTTTTTTTAATAAAATGCTTCCTTTACATATTAAATTCAGCAAAACATGTACATACATGGAATTGTATACAAAAGAAGTGGGCTTCAAAGAGAAACCACCACAAACTAATTGTGTTTGGAACCTAGCCACTTAATAAACTTAATAACAAGTACACAACTGCCTTTAAGGTTTAACAACCAACACATCAAAATGGTCATGTCTAGGGCCAACTGGCTTGCAGAATCTACTTAAACATGGCAAAACGTAAGCAACAATATGAATAATGCTTGTATCGGGTGGTGGGTAGTCTTTGTTCTTGGGGTCCAACCCCCATCTATTGATAGTTGGTTGTGGATCTCTAATGATGGGCTCCCACCCATTTTCCTTACTCAGGCTTGGGAGTCCTTTCAGCCTCAAAGATGGCCAACCCAAGTCATGGTAACTTGTCATTTTAGGAAGTAGGTATAGGAGGCCAACTATGGCACCTCTCATGGCACGCTCGACCAACATGACCAAATATTTAGATAAATTTAGGACCTCAACTTCAATTCATCTTTCCCAACAAATTTGTCTTATCGATTTTGGAAATGTCACGTGCACCTAAACATTCCAGCTCCCAAAACTTTAAATTCTGATATTTTTTCCTTCTTGGCCCCATTTAAAAAAAATACTTATAACCATCATTAAAGTATATTAAACATTTTTGTAAACAAACAACGAAAATAAATACCTTTGGAGCACTATACAAAATTTTGCTTGATTGAAGCAATTTACTTGGCGTCCACGCTTGTAATGTACTATATGGCTTGGAGATTTGGAGCCCTTGTGGATTGGGCATGTGTGGAGAGAGTCTAGAATACCATGCTCCAATGTATGATCTGTTGTAAACAAATGGTCCCAAAATATCATCTAAGTGGGTTTGGGTCCCATCCACTTTTCTTTGAGAGTGCCTTTAGGTTTATTTCCCACCATCGGGTTGAGAGAGACATCCATATATTGCTCTTCATTCCTTTGAAGAGATCGCCTCCTTGGGCTATTTTAGTGGAAGGTGATGTTGGTACTTTGAGGCTACCTTCTTTCTTTAGTTTGTCGGTATCTCAATTGACCAACTCCCTCCTTATAGATACTCCCTAGATGCTCTTCCCACCTTCCCCCCCCAAAGGAGAAGATTAATAAATTGGTCAAAGTGGACATCTATTGACAATACGTTTAGATCACTTGGGTTTCTCCCTTGCAACCTCTTAGACCTAAGTTGGCCTTTTATGCTAAGCATATCTTGCAGATTATTGACAGGCTTGTTATTGCACAATCTGTACTTGCCCAAAGCCCAAGCCAAGTGGATGGAAGATTGGCGTAACAGGGAGTAACCTATCACTGTCACCTTAATAGGAAACACCTTTCTATTTAGGAGTATATCACAGTACCCCAAGTGAGACGTCCCTAGTGACCTGAGGGTTTGAGAAGGCTAAGGTAAAGGATATAAGAAAGTCCCACCCCTCTCACAGGTCACTTCAAGTCAGAGGTTCTTTGTGTCTTATAGACAACAAATAGAAAAGAATGCGATTTCCAAGTACCATATGATGTTAGTGCTTCATAAGACCATGAACCTATGAAAAATAAGTAAGCTGATATAAAACTGCAGCAAGGTAATTATTTATAACAGCAATGAATATTTTGTGACAACCACAACAATTATGCCTTAAGAATGCTTGCAAATGACAAGAAAATATAGCTCTAAGTTGACAGAATGATAACAACTTGCCAGAAGCAAAATTGGCAATGTCTAATAAGCTTTTAATGTTACTTTTGAGATGAATTTGCTGCTGTTAGATGGTTGTAGCAATCTTTTGCAACATCAGCAAGTTAGTCAATGGATTACTCTAGTTTAAGGTTAGTAGAAGTTAGTAAAAGTTTCAAGGAAGATAGTTTGAGAGTTGTTTGATCAATCAATCACTATAGTGAGTGGACTAGTGCTTTTTAGGGTGTATGGAGTCAACAGTAGCAGCAACAAATCTTAGAGCAAAATAGCAATGATAGTACTTAGTCAAAAGAGATGGAATGGATGGGGAGGAGGTGTTGGTAACCCAAGGCCTCCAACGTCCAAGTCCTAAGAGAAAATTGGCTAGATAATAAGGAAACTTAGGCCCTAGCGACTTCTCTTTCCTTAGACAATTTGGAAATAATATATGCAATAGGCAATTAGAGTAGGGCTACTAGAGTGCTAGCATCTAGGGCTCTAGTAGCTACTTCTAAACAAGTTGCACTTTGAGAAACTTTAAACAAGTGGGAAACTATAGAGAGAAAATAACAACTTATGTTTCTCTCCTAGGGTTTTAAGCAAGCAATTTCATAATCTTTAACATGAACCAAGTAAAATTTACCACAAGTATTCAATGACATAAACAAATTGCAGATTTTCTACTTACTTCACCAAGAATAATCAAGCCAAACCCTAGTTGAAGATCCTCCACAATGAAAAATAGCCAAAATACACCACAAATTGCCTCTCCAAGAAGTTGCGCACCAATTAGTTCAACCAATAACTTTTAAAGAGGGCAGAATTTCAGACCACACACTTGTGTGATGAGTTCATGATGAAAAAGTGAGAGTTTTCTCTCTCTATTTATACAATATCAATGACCTTTAATTAAAATTAGGTCATAAAAAGGTCGACCTGGCCAAATTACATTTAAAATCCAATTTTTACATAAATGACATTAATTACACCCTAATTTCATCTCAAAGGGTGACGTCATGCCCTTCTAGGGTGACGTTAGAACATTTGGCCTCCAAAGGCCTTGAATGCTGCCACACGTGCCAACTAGAACACAACTGCCCTCATAAGTGAAACCCTAACTTTGGATGACGTCAGGGTCATAATGATGACGTCGTGTGCTCTCAAGGGTCAACATCCTGGTGGAAAGGCAACACGCCCTCGGGTCTAGGCTTGCTAGAGTGTCTTTGGGGCAACATCCTTCTTTCTTTCTGGTGCAAGCCTCTGGTGTCTCTCTGCCCCTGGTTGGGGTCACATCATCCATCTTTGGGCTTTCATCCCCATGGAGGCCCGACTCCCGAGCTAATCATTCCCCTATATGTACCTGTCCACCGGGCAAAGTCCTGCAGCCACAACAAGTACGACCTCCAGGGATTCATAAGTCACATGGATCATAGCAATGTCAATCACATCTAATAATCAAATTACCCAAACATGTGCATCAAACCCCCCTTTACCCAGACAAATGCTCAAAGACATTATGCAATTTAACAAGTCAGGTTTGGAGAGGGTCTCGGGATGTTCTATTGGGCTAATCCTCTTTAAGTTCAGGGTGTTTCCCAGGTGAGAGCTAATCTAGGTCATGTAAGTGTGTGTGAAATGACATGGGAAGTGTTTGGGCATAGGGTGCAGTGATAACAGAGAAATGTAGGTCTTACCTGTGGGTGCCTCTGTAGAGGGCGAGCTGCACCTTATCATGGATGCCATTGTGTCCTAGCCCATCAATGCCTTTTATTTTTAGTCTTATTGCTTTTTCTTTTGTGCTTCAAGGGAAGAGCTGAGGGACACTGTCTTGGTTTGGTGACCAGAGGTGATAGCGTTATCCATGTTGATATTATGGTAGCTGCGGGAGGTATTAAACCTCCACGTGTAACCCTGACAAGAATAGAATATTCCGAGAAGCAAGAAGAAACCCTAAAGCATTGGACATAACCCTAGAAGACAAGT
This sequence comes from Picea mariana, assembly GCA_032191745.1. NCBI lineage: Eukaryota > Viridiplantae > Streptophyta > Pinopsida > Pinales > Pinaceae > Picea > Picea mariana. Next base: position 327,498 of record JASDQU010103377.1, on the reverse strand, counting down.
CGGCTAAAGAAAATAATTAATATTGAGTTTTTAGCCTCCAAAAAGAGAAGTCGACCCAGACAGCTAAAGAAGAGCAGTATAAATACAGGATGCCAGAGCTCATTTGGACACACACAGCTCGCAACTGCAGAAATTTAGTGCGCACTGCAGAAATTTAGTAAGTGCGCAAGTTTGGAGAGTAGTTGCAGTTGCAGCTACTGCAACTAGTATTTTCGGTTTTAGGCTTGGACTTTCTCTTGGTTATGGTTTGGACTTTCTGCTTGGTACGCTAGCTCTGGAGAGTTGTACGCTACCTTGATTGGCTTTTGGACCTAGGGTTTGCTTCCATAATTATTCTCTCTGTCAAGGTTAAGGTGCTCAAGGGTGGCCTCGACCTATGGTAGGGTGACAATATTGCTATATTGTCTATGGTTAAACGAGCACACCTATTATTTCTAACAGGTTATGGGCCTACACTATCTTCAGACAGTCTAACCGCTGGAAGATAGATTGGGAGGATTTGCTCAATTACAGTTGCAGTTGCAGTCAAAGTTTTTGCTGCAACAACGAAACCCTAACCCTCTTGTTAAGGCACCTTAAATGAAGAGCTTGACCTAATTCTGTTAAAGTTTAAGCTATTATTAGTTTTCTTTTCAATTTACTAGATAACCATAGCATAGATAAGATCACTGAGAGAAACACAATCACAAGATACACAACATTTATCTTGGGAAACCCTCAAGGGGAAGAAAACCCAACAAAACTTCTTTAATATAGATTCAATAACCATGTACAGTACCAAAATAACTCTCTCTCTACGAGAGACAAACTACCATGATGCTAGACCAGAAAATAATCAAAGAGCCATAGCTAATCCAATGCTAAGACAATAAACCAAACACTAGAGAATATCCTCTCCCAAGCAATGCACCTCTCTCTCTTCCTTCTTTCGGCAATTGGTAACTGCATCTTCCTTCAATACTTGCGCACTAGATGAGTGTGCTGAGTGAGTGAACAAATGAGGCGTTGGCTTCCTTTATTTATACAAACTGGCAAGCACTGAAAGGAGGTGTCTCTTCATTGGTAGGGCCGACTTCTCTTTCTGGGTAGTTAGAACCACTTTAATTTGCGTGGGGGCCGACTTCTTAATTTGCATATTACATTTAGGATTTAATCCACAAAAGGGGATAAGAATATTCTTTGCAGTTACACAATATTTCAACACTCCCTCTTAACAAGAAGGATATTCTTTAACTTTTGACAGGTCACTGAATGTCATCATCAATTGAACAATATCATCTGGGCAATATCATCAACTGGATAATCATCATCAACTGAACAACAACATCAATTGGATAACATCATCAACTGGGTAACAACATCCACTGGATAACATCATCAACTGGGCAACATCATCAACTGGGCAACATCATCAACTGGGTAACGACATCAATTGGGCAACATCATCAACTGGGTAACAACATCAACTGGATAACATGAGGCATCAATATAATCCACTTGGTCATTTGGCATCACGATCACTCGCTGGTTCTCCATGAATCCATATTAAAGAAGTTTTGTTCTTTTTATCTTCGTGCAGAAGATACTCTTTCTTTCTTTCATCTTCACGCAAAAGATACTCCTTCTTATCTTCACACATAAGATATCTTATCTTCACACATAAGATATTCTATGAGTTTTTCCATTCCTTTTATGTTCTCCCATCTCTTGTAGTCATCTATCTCAACCATCCACTGGGGAGGACTACTACCATAGCTTCACTCCTAGTCATCCCACCTGAACTAGAGAAGCTAAGATGCTAGCCTGGGCAAGACTAGACTCCCTTTCCATGATCCACACAGGATCACGACAAAAACCTCAAGAGCCAACTAACCATTCCACATGGTCAAGGTTTGTGTTCCAGGCTACTCAATCCTTGGCTAGAGGAGAGTATCTGCCCACTGCTCCTTGGAGAAACATCCACACTCCTCTCTACAAGGGTATTCTAGCATGTCCCTAGAGTATCCAAAACTCAACACTTGGACAGAGGCCAACCTTGCAAATTTCTCATTCCCCTTCTCTACGAAGGTCTCTTCTCTTTCTCCTTCTCTACGAAGGACTCTTCCTTCTCTACGAAGGTCTCTTCTCTTTTCCTTCTCTATGAAGGTCTACCTGTGGGATTGCTCATTCTTTCTCTACGAAGGTCTAGCTATGGGATCTGAAAAAATCTCTTGTGGTCCAAAATCTTTCCATGGTATAATACCATGCTACCTATCTGCTGGGCACCATTCATCTACTGGATAACTTTCATCTTGATCAAAATATCTCATTACTCATCCACTGAGTAAACTGTTCCATGGACCACTGCTTTCCTAACTGCACCAAATCACGATCCTCCATTTCGAACTTGGAGAGATAGCTCCCTCTTGCACCAAACTACTAGCTTCTTTAACTGTGTAACATCTGATAATCATCGTCCGTGAAGTTCTCTTCTGTAATATCCTAGGTGCCTTCTCGAGTTCAAACATTTCTTTCTTTCTGACTTTATACTGGATCAACCTGCTCCCTCTGCATCTATAAGAATGGTATTGGAGCAACCTGTAGTTACCGACATCTCATTAACTGTATCTGAGTATATCCATCTTTCTCTTCATCTTGAACATTTTTGTTCTGCATTTTTAGGAGCCTCCTGCTCCTATATAAATACTGGATATTGTCTGGTCTTTACTGACTGTCACCATATCATACCTCCTCATGCTGTCTAACTTCTGCAAGTCAAGGCATAAGTTCTTTCTTTCGAGACCTGCAAAGTTACTTACATTATGCTTTCTGAGATATGTCACTTAGCCAATCAGTCAGTAACAATAAGCAGTAATCAAATAAAACTATATCATGATTTCTATCAAAGTAGTACACATCTCTTCTTAAGCAAAACTTGTTCAACCATGTACACATCTGAAACCCTAATCATGAATAGGACTTTTGAACTCTTTTTCACTCTAGCTATGAAATTACCAAATTTTCCCTTACTACCATAGCTAAACACATACCTTTGTCACTCTCATGAGTGATCATACCTGAAATAAATATTTTCTCTTTCTTTATCCTCTTCATTGATACTTCCTTCATAAATCTTTTGTTTTTGTGTGGGGAGGCTCCACAGACTCCACCATTTGCTATCTTTCTTTAGATCAACTATCTTCAACTTAAAGTACATAATCCTCAATTTCTACTAAAGCTTTCTTTGAGGGAGGAGATTCCTCTTCCTCTGGCAAATATGCTTGATGCTTTCTTTTCGCTTTTCCTCGAGGACAGTCATAGGAAAAGTGTCCCAACTTTTGGCAGTTGTAGCATCTGATCTTTGAAACATCTTTCTTCTTATCTGGAACTCTTATGGAGTTAGCTTCTTTATTGTTCTTCCTGAAGGAACTTCTTCTGTTCTTTTGGGTTGTAAGAGCTTTCTCTTCGTCAACGATTAATCTCTTCTATTGGTCTGCAAGTCTAGATTCTTCGTGTGTGCAATCTACCCATAACTTATCAAACTTGGGTAACTTGCTTCTTGCACACACTCCTTCTACAAAAGGAATCCAAAATGTTGGAAACCCATTTAGGGTTGTGGTTACTGCATTGAAAACACCAAGGGTTTTTATCCACAACGTTTGTAGGGTTTAAGGCGTTTGGAACTTCTATGTCCTTGAAAACATTTTCATTCCACTCAACGATACCAGTTCCTCTCTGTACTGGATAGCCATCTCCTTGTGTAGGACAATAATCATCCCAATCTTCAGAGATATCAGAGGTATCGTCAGGATAATCACCCCAATTTATATCTTCTTCTGTCAAGGGAAAAGTGGGGCAATCTTGAAACAAGCATGGATCCACCGAGTTATAGTCACTAGGTCCAAGATCATCTGTTAATAAGAAAGAGGGTGTTTGCTCATCTTGCTCAAAATGACCGGTTTGTAATAGTGTGGGAGTCCCCTCAAAAGATAATTTGTCATCCGGGTCTTGCTTTGTTAGAAAATGAATTTCCAACATTTCACGAATTCTTTTAACACTTTGCAAGATACATGACATACTATTGTTTAAGTTGGTTCCACTATGCACTTGAGGGTCTTTAGACTTGGTTCCCGGATCCCTATTGGTTTGGTCAAAGTACTCAAATTTGGGTTCACTCATATCTTGATTTTCTAACATTGGTGTGTTCAAGACAAATAAGGAATCTTCAAAGTTAGGTTTTTTATGAGTGGCCATACCCAAATCCTCGGATGGTTCATGTTGTCTTGAAAAGTTCAAGATATCGTTGATGTCTGAGAAAGCTGTGCTCCATTTCCTTTTGGGGGGCATGAGTTTTACCTCAAGGATTTCTGGGAGCTTGGGTTCAGTTTCTGTGATATCCTCGTCACTAGATTCCCAAGGGCTGTTATTGTGCGAGAGATTAACCTGATAGATGTATTCTTCGAATTCAAGGTTCCTCTCAATCTGGTAAGCAAAATCTTGTGTTTCTTCTAGAGTCGAGGGTGACCGATCTTTGAGAGTAAACTGCAAAACTCCTTCCAATGAGTTCAAGTAGTGTTGGAGGATAACTTCTTCTGAGTTTAAGTTAGGTCGGATCTTTTTGAGGAGAAGATTGAACCTATCATTGAAATACCTAATACCCTCGCTAGAACCCTTGCAAATATCAGTATATTGAGAGTAAAGGGAATCCATGCTTTCCTTTTCACACCAATTTTTCTTAAAGACTTGCTCAAGATCTTCGGGGGTTTTGATGCTTCCTTTCGGGAGTTTGTTAATCCACCTTCTGGCACTTCCTGTGAGTGAGGTCACAAAGAGCCTTAAAAAGACGTCGGGCTGTTCTTGTTCGGATTGGTGAAAATGAAACCCTTCATAGAACTTGGTCCAATGAGAGTCGCCATAAGATCCCTTTTCTCCTGAAAACTTAGGTATCCAGGATTCGACCTTATTGGGTAGATCATGTAACCCCCCTTGGGTGTTAGCTAAGCCTAAAGGGGCAAAGAGTTCTTCATGAGACCATTTGGGAGAACTTACTGGGGTGACAGGATTTGTAGAGGTCAAAGTAGTAGATGAAGGTATATACTGACGCCCACTACGAGTCGTCATTAGCTATTTGTGGAGTTGCCAGATGATTTGCTTGAAATCATCAAAGAAATAAGGGAATCACCCCAAGTGGAGTCACCAGGTAAGCTTGTAAGATAAAGAGTCTAGAGGCAAGGGTTACTGAAAAGTTGTCGTCTTGAGGAAGGTTTGACTCAGTGTTCCCCGGCAATGGCGCCAAAATGTTATCGCACAGTTTGTAGCAAGGATAAAAGGCTAATGGTTGAAGAGTCAAACTGGCGTAACAAGAACCAATCCCACCCAATGTCACCACATTGGGATGGTTCTTTCTATTTAGGGTGGTAAGGCCTAGGGGAGACGTCCCCGGTGACCTGGGTTTTGAGAAGGCAAAGGATTACAGGATAAAGTAGTTATTCCTCCCTCACAAGTCACCATCGAGCAGATAGTCCAGCCAAAAGGCCAATAAAGTAAAACCCCCAAAGAGATACACCTACCTGAGACAAAGCAACAATAAATTGATGTATGCAAGCTTTGATCAATGGGTTAGTACTTTATGTAAAATCAATGACTACATGATTCACTTATAAGCAATTTGATAATAAATATTGACGAAGTCAATGTTTATAAATAGCAATGAAAATTTCCTCACTTCAATAAACGCTGAAACAATATGGCATTCAATGCAATAAATCAACACTTCATTCAATTAATGCCTTCAATCATTATTCAATTGCTTATAAAGAAAAACGTTTAGCTGCACCAATGATATAATAGCTAAGGATGACGACAACAATAGGTTAGTTAAGTTAGTTCCTAAGCTAGGGTTAGTAGTTAGGGTTTGATTCAAGATTTTAAAAGTTGTTGTGATCAGGTTCACTTCAGAGCAAGGTGTCTTTTAGATCAGTGCCTTAGGGTTAATGGAGTCAAAGAGTGAAAGACGCAAGAGCTAAAGGAGGCAAAAGTAACACGGATAAGGACTGGAGGGAGAAGCTTTGAGGTGTTGCTAAGGCAAGGCCTCAAAATCAAAACCCTAGGGGAGAGAGGCTCACCTTGGTGTAGGAGAACTAGGCCTCAGTGCTCTCTCCTCCTTCCTTAACTCAATGGCAATCACGACTAGCTGAAGATGAAGCATAAAACCAAGACAAGAAGGTTTGATGAAGCAAAGTGTTGCTACAACAAGGCTCTACCAACAAACCCTAGAAAAATCGGCCCAAAGTGTAGAAAACCTAGGCTTTAGGGCGTCTCCTTCTTCTCATCTTACAAATAGTACGACTAGCATAAGGGAAGAGAGGATGAGAGTGTAGCTACGACTAGGCTCTCTCCTTCCTCAAAAAATGGCTGAAAAATCTCTATCAATGGGGGCTTGAGACAAGGACCTACTTGTGTGCTTGTCACCTAGGGTTTATTCGGCAAAATTATAAACATATGCAAGAAATAAGTAATGCAACCATTCATTCAAGAAGTTTTGCAGAAAAATACTTACATATCACCAAGAAATAGCATTGCAAATCCTAGTTGTAACACCTTCCATTAAGAGAAATGCCAAAATATGCTAAAATAGTCTTCCTTCAACAAGTGCGCATCACTAAATCAGCCAATAACCCAAGAGAGGGCGCAAATTTCAGATCTCACTAATGAGTGAGTGAGTTGTGTTGAAAAAATGAAGGTGAAAATCCTTCATTTATACAGTATCATGACCTAAATTTACATTTTAGGTCATGTAAAAGGTCGACAAGGCCAAAATACTAAAATCATACTGTTTTACATTAAAATGTCAATTTAAAACCCTAATCAAGCTGAAAAGAGATAAAAATCCTCTATAAAGGGGACGTTAGCCCCTTCTAGGGCAAATGGAGCATCTTGGAGCAAAACGTTAGCCCTCCTTGGGCTTCTCCAACCTACCACACGTACGAATACTGCCCAGTCTGCCTCCCAAGACGTCCAATAGGCTGGATGATGTCATGGTCATCATGGGTGATGTCCTAGGCCTTCCAAGGCCAACGTTCCATTGAAAAAGGGCCAATCCCCCTAGGTCAGGCTCTGCCAAGGTGCCTCTAGTGGAACGTCCTCCTCTCCGGTGCAAAGCCCTCGATCCATCTTTGTCCTGTCTTTGCGCCCTGATGGGGTCTCAACATCCACCTGGTGGGCTCTTCAGCCTCATGGAGGTCTGAACTGATCATCTCCCCATGTGTACCGGTCCAAATGGTACCTGTCCGTCGAGCATGGTCCTGCACATCAAAAGCTACGCCCTCCATGGGCTCATCAGTCACAGGGATCATAGCAATGTCAATCACATCTCATCATCAATATTATTAAACATGTGCATAACATCCCTAATACATCAGTTAACAACTCAAAGACATTACACAAGCCTACAATACAAGTCTGGAGGAAAGGACAAGGCGTCCTATTGGGCTAGTGTCCACTGGAAAATGAAAGTTATCGGAGGAGACCTCATCCAAGCCATGTAAGTGGGTGATGTGGTCAGGGGATGTCCAAGCATCTGGGTGCAATGAGGGTCAAGGATGCAAGAAACGTTACTTGTGGGTGCCTTTGTAGAAGGTGAGCTGTACCTGTCCTGGATGCAATTTTTCCAAGCCCATTCTTGCCTTTTATTCTTATTCTTTTTTATTCTTTTATCTTTTATTGCTTTTCTTTTTGTTCAAGAGCTAATCAGGGTACACTGCCCTGACGTGGTGACCAGTGGTGACAGCGTTACCCACAAGTACTTTCACAGAAATGAGAAGGCTGGCTCGTGATGAGACCTTCTTTCCCTTGGCCATGCAACCAAGAGTCACTGCCCTGGTGTGGTAACCAGCTGCTGGCAATGTCGTACTGCTAGGTACCCATGGACCTAATAGGCTGGCTCATGATGAGACCCCCTATCCTTTGGTCAGGTCTTGTTTTATTACTCTTCCGGGTCCCTCTTGTTTCTTGCTGAGAAGCCTTTTATTTCTTTCTCGGGGATCCCTGGGCGAAGCATCTCGAGCTTTTATTCTTAGGCTCTTATCTTTTACTAGCTTGCTTTTACCTTCTGGGCCTTTAGCCCCTTCTTCCCATGAGATAAGGCGCAATCCTGAAAAGAGGTCAACCCAGTGCCCAGACAAGTGGAATGGGATAAGTTAGCGGGAAACAAGATGAAAAAATGGTGCTGTGGTGGGAGCAGACGATGGCTTTTCAGAAATCCCTCCCAGTGGCAAACCAAAACCTACAGACACAGGTTTGCTAGGGAACCCTGTCAATCCCCCCAAACATGGTCAAGTGGGCAAGTGTAAGATCCAAACAGTCGTTAGAAATAAAAGGAATCAGATGCACATATTCAATGGTTTTGATGATCAAAGTGACACATACCATGATACTTGAACTAATTACCTCATGGAGCAAGAACCATCTTTGACACAGGACCAAGCCGGTGGTGATGGATGCTGCTGCTGCTGACAAGATAAAGATGTTGGAAGAAAGAAAAGGTGGGCCCTCTAGGGCCATGCTAAAGTCAATCCTGCTCTCGGTACTCCATGTCTAAGACCTGTGGGCCTCGAGACATGATCTCCTAGTTATCCCTAAAAGTGGGGGATAATAGTCTTCAATAGGTAAAAATGGCTAATTGGCATAATCTAGTAGGGACATGAAATAAGGACACCACCATGTGCTTATTCCCTAGGGTTTAATTCAGCAATTTCATTAACAAAATGCAAGTAAAAGACTATAACCATTCAAGTAAGGGAAAGATTGCAGAACTTCACTTACATTCACCAAACATCATCAAGCCAAACCCTAGTTGTAAACCTTCCACCAAGAAAAATGCCAAAAATAGCTAAGATAAGCCTTCCTTCAACAAGTGCGCCACAATTTCAGCCACAAACCCTAGAAGGGCCGAAAATTTCAGACCTCACCAAGTGGTGACTGAAAGATGATGAATAAAAGAGAGTTTTGCTTTCTTACTTATACAATAGCAATGACCTTAATTAAATTTTAGGTCACCAAAAGGCCGACAAGGCCAATATACATAATAATATTGTTTTACATTAAATGTCATAATTTAAAACCCTAATCAAGTAAAAGTGAAGACGTCATGCCCTTTTAGGGTGACGTTAGCCCCTTTTAGGGCAACATGGGCCTCTTGGAGCAAAACGTTAGCCCTCCTTGGGCCTTTGGAAGTTGCCACACGTGCCAAACATGCCACAACTGCCACCTCTGGATGCCTCTGTAGAAGGTGAGTTGCACCTGTCATGGATGCAAATGTGTCCAAGCCCATTCATGCCTTTTATTTCTATTCTTTTATTGCTTTTTGTTTCAAGAAGCTAATCAGGGGACACTGCCCTGGCTTGGTGACCAATGGTGACAATGTTAACCACAAGCACTTTCATGGAAATGAGAAGGCTGGCTCGTGATGAGACCCCCTTTCTCTTGGCTATGCGACCAAGAGCCACTACCCTGGCGTGGTAACCAACTGCTAGTAGTGTCATACCGCTAGATGCCCATGGACCTAATAGGCTGGCTCGTGATGAGACCCTCTATCCTCTGACTAGGTCTTGTTTTATTATTTTTTATGGGTCCCCCTGTTTCTTGCTGAGAAGCCTTTTATTGCTTTCTTGGGGATCCCTTGGCGAAGCATCTTGAGGTTTCACTCTTTGGCTTTTATCTTTTGCCAACTACTTTTACCCTCTGGGCCTTTAGCCCCATCTTCCCACGAGGTAAGGTGCAACCCTTAGATAATTGGCCAACCCAATGCCCGGACCACTGTAAAGGGATGGATGAGCGGGAGAAAGATGGAAAGTGGTAAGTATGGTGGGAGTGGACGATGGCTTCTCATGAATCCCCCAGTGGCAACTCAAAACCTATGGGCACAAGCTTACTAGGTTATCCTGTCATTCCCCCCAGATATGGTCAAGTGGATAGGTATAAGATCCAAGCACCCGTTAGAAACAAAAATAACTAAATGCACATATTCAAAGGGTTTGAGAATCAGAGTGACACATACCATGATACCCGGACTCATTACCTCATAGAGCAAGATCCATTTCTGCTACAGGACCAGGCCGAGGTGATGGATGCTGCTGCTGTTGACAAGGTGGAGGCGCTGAAGAAAAGAAAAGATGGGCCTTCCAGGGCCATGCTCAAGTCGATCTGGCTCTCGGTACTCCATGTCTAGGACCTGTGGGCCTCGAGACATAATCTCCTTAGTTATCCCGAAAGTGGGGGATAACAAGTTCAACCTCTCACATGTCCTTGTACATTTCTTAGGCATGGATGTTCCAATCGCTGGAGCTGTCGGGCATTACACCTGTTGAAGTCCTCCACTGTCAACTCCCTCTTACAGGGAGCTGCCAACGAAAGAATTTCAATAATATATCTTTTATACCATGTTAAAATTTCTAATTCATGATAGCAGATCTGCACTTTGATTTTACCCTGCACTTAGATTTTACCTGACAGCTGAAACTGAAAGTGCTTAGAACACTAATCAAAACTTAAGATTTTCAAAAAGTAAAAGAATAGAAGTATAGATCAGGAGTGTAGACAATGCATATCAGAATTTCAGATCAATCTGCTTACTGACAAAATGTATATCTGAGAAATTCTAAATCTGCAAATCAAAACCAGCAATCTAGAAATCTATAGCTAAGATCACATAACGTCTCATTAACACTGAAAGAATAATTGCAATGACTGCTTGTTTGCTAATGTGCCCCCCATCTCTTTTTATAGAACAAGAGAGGGGTCCATACATGCAAAAATGTCCAAGAATAGAAAAGTGTAACACCCAAGTAATGTGGCCCACATGTGTGAAGAATGGGTAGACACATGCCAACACACACCAATGACACTCCTCCGTGTGGTGGCCATATGCCAACACACACCAAGCACACTTCACACTTCTCTGTATAACTCTTCAAGTAATGTGCCCCATATATCTTAGAATAGGTTGACACATGCCAACACATACCAAGCACACTCCGTCATGTAGTGGCCACACACCAAGTCCACCTTGTATGTGGTGAACACACACCATCACATGCCACTCAACTCATTATTTAAATGCAAATAATTCACTGATGACTAATCACCAGTCAACCAATCAACTTTACTCTATAAATAGAATTGCAAAAAATAGAAAATCCCTAAAAATAGGAAAATGAAAGACATTGATGGTTAATGGAGAACAGGAAGCAACAAAAAAACTGACAAGATTCTCTTGTTGGGCCAATCATAGGTTATTTTTGTTCAATGTCAGTAAAGGTTCTCTCTCTTTGGGTCATTAGAAAAGATTATAACAAAATCTGTAACCTCTCCAATTTGAGCTCATTTTGTCATTTTGCGATTCTGTCATTTTGTACACTTATTTTACATGCAAGAGAAGTAATTGTGGTCATTTAAAATGCAGGTGACTGTGAATCCTCTAAAGGAGACTGAGTTGATTATATATGGGGGTGAATTTTATAATGGGGATAAGGTAATGTATTGTAGCAGATGGTCGGACTGTTTGTGATTGATATCTATTTATTGAGCTTATGTGGATGTAAAGCAATCTTTAAATGACTTTGAATGTTGGTTGTTGGCAGACTTTTGTATATGGAGATCTTTATAGGTACAATGCTGAAAAAAGAGAATGGAAGCTGATTTCAAGTCCCAATAGTCCACCCCCTCGCAGTGCTCATCAGGCAGTTGCATGGAAAAATTCATTATTTATTTTTGGTAAGAGAATATTATGAGATTTGCTTGAAGTACGAGTCCATATGGCATACAGTCAAGGTTAATATTGATTTGCAGGTTTCTATCTCACATTTGAAAGGTTGCTTGAAGTTGTCACTATCATTTTCTTTGCAGGTGGTGAATTCACTTCTCCAAATCAAGAAAAGTTTCACCATTACAAGGTATTTATTCTTTTGTACTTTATTCGGATAAATGGTTCAATCATTGAGCACAGATTTTCCCCATGGCTTGATTTTAGATAATGCCAACTAAATAGAGTATGCATGTTAAATAAGTGGGGGAGCACATAAATAATTTTTATGAAAGTAAAAATAAAAGGATAGTCTTATTAATGTAGCACACCAGTTACATACATCACCAAAATGGAGGTGCAATGACCAACATTGATGATGATGCCTCCACCTGTGATGACAACCCTTTGTTTTGAAAAGGGAGCTTCTTTATGCTCATAGAGGTTGGTCTTATGCAACAGGTGGGGGCAGATGCGCAACAACTAATCATGACCCCATGAGACGACATCTAAAAAATTTGACCACATTTGCTTTAATTACAACGACTATAAAAAAACATACATTGAATGACAAAACCTACTAAAAGATGCATAACAACAAAAAATCTAGGCTAACAATTGCCACATTCTTTATTTTTGAGTGTCTCACTTAAGTTTTATTAACTTTTGAGGTTACTCCGAAAGTGTTTACACAACGCTTGGGGTGCTTCATGAGATTTGGTGTGCATGGTGTATGTTAAGCCCCTGGATGGTTCGAGATGGATTGGAACATTAGAGATAGTCCTTGATGGATTTGCATAGTTGAGATAGCTTGCTCAGTGGATGCTTGACCTTAGATGGTTGCTGGCTTAGTGTTCTTCCCTTAGGCATTGGAGTTCTCTTGACAATCTGGTGGATGCCCTTCATTGGGGACCCATGAAGGATGCACTTGATTGGAGAGCGCCCTACATAGGATGAGGATTGTTGTGCAGCTTGGAGGAGGGCATTAGGCCCTAGTGGGCATGTGGTAGCTTGGATTGTTGTTCGAAGGATTGGAGATGGCTATTTTGGGAAGCAAGAGAAACACTTAACAAATGTGTAGAAACCCTAGAAGACATGTCGACTCAATAAAGGAATTAATATTTAAGTGTAAACTCTAAAAGAAGAAGTCGGCCCGGACAGGTGACAAAGAGCACTATAAATAAGAGGGCGTTAGAGCTCATTTGTCACTTTTACTCTCACAACTGCATAAGACTAGTGGTGTGCAAGTTTGGAGAGGGAGTGCAACTGCAACTGCTACAACTGGGATTTTGGATTTTGGTTGGACTTTCTCTTGGTTATGGTTTGGACTTTCTGCTTGGTCTTTGGTTATTCTTGCTTGGTGCGCTAGCCTTGGAGAAAGGTGCGCTACCTTGGTTGGCTATTGGTCTGCTTCCATAATTATTTTGTCTATCAAGGTTAAGGGGCTCAGGGGTGGCCTTTGTGCCTATGGTTGGGTGACAATATTGCGATATTGTCTATGGAAAAATGGGCACATCTTTATTTCTAACACTTAGACCTATGCTCGTTGCTTGGGAAAGTAGCCTTGGCATGCTTGCCAAGCGTGCAGCCTCTGCATACTCCATGCTGTACTTTGTAAGACCTGTGACTATCTCCCTCAGAATAGGCATTGCTTTATGATGTAGGTGCCCTTTTCTCTTGTGCCACAACTTGCACAAGTTGTCACTGTTATGAACTAGTGCTCAAGAAGGTTCACCCTGCAACCTGTAACGATTATCTTCTCTAATCCATATTACTTGAGCTATATTTGGGCTAGATTCCTTCGCCCTGGTGAGGACCTGCTGGTTCTTGAACTCCACAGCATAGCTCTTATCCTCAATAATCGAAACTGAAAGCAAATTCCTTTTGAGACTTGGAACAAACAAGACATCGTCAAAATCTAAAGATTTATCTAACTCAAGCTAGAAGGGAATAGTACCGACTCCTGCTACTGGGTACTTGGCATCATCATCAAGCTTAACGTATACTCTTTAGTCCTGCTTCATTAGACTAGAAATAATTGCTAGGTTGATATCATATGGCGAGATGCCCCACTGTCCACATACGATGTATTCCAAGGAACCATGTTGGTAGAAAGTCAAGATATCATGGAGAAATCCTTCTCAAACTTGGCAACAAACTTGTTCATCCAAGTTTCTGTAGTGGTTGCTACTTGCTTTCGTTGTTGCTTCCCTTTACCCTTCTTCTTATCTGGACAATGTGATGCATAATGACCATGCTTGCGACAAATGAAGCACTTGATTTTGCTCAAGTTCTTCTTTCCTGGCTATGAGGTTGACTCCTCACTCTTTCCCTTACCCCTATTGGGTCTTTTCCCTCTACCCCTATTTGTCTGATCAAATAGAGTTAGGTTTTGATCACCGACAACTGATTGGATCATTGATGTATCTGGTTAACACTAGACATGACATATGCTATGTAGTGAATGTACTTAGTCAGTTCATGAGTCAGTCGAGACAAACTCACTCGATAGCAGCGAAGCATGTATTGAGATATCTACAAGGCACAGTTGGATATGGCCTGAGATATGCCTCCAGTGTAGACATGAGTTTTCAGGGATATGCCGATGCAGATTGGGCAGGGAGCGCAGTGGACCGGAAGAGCACATCCGATTGTTGTTTTACCTTGGGATCTGCCATGGTTTCCTGATGCAACAGGAAACAGAGCTTTGTGGCCTTGAGTACCACAAAAGAAAAGTATATAGCGTTGAGTGTGGCAGTCCGCGAAGTAGTGTGGCTTCGCAAGCTCGTGACAAATTTATTTGATCATGAGATGGATCCTACCATTATTCATTGTGATAACCAGAGCTGTGTGAAGCTCTTTGAGAACCCTGTGTTTCACGATAGATTGAAACACATTGAGATAAAATTTCATTATATCAGAGACATGGTGCAGAGGAAAGCAATACTAGTGCAGTACCTTCCTACACATGAGCAAATTGCAGATATCTTCACCAAACCGCTTGCCAAGATGAAGTTCGAGTACTTCCATGAGAGACATGGCCTGGTGGAGAATGACTCCCTAGCAGAGAGGGAGTGTTGATGATTACAGCTTCATGAGACATCCTCCCAGACACGTTCTCCCCTGAGACTGAGTGAGTCGACCTGTGAGAGAGCCCATGTGTTGGGTGTGCCCATGAGATGGGTGTGTCGTTCCTCTATGGATTGAGATGAAACGATGTGTACCCCTGTGTGGGGTGAAGGTGCCCATGTGATGGGTGTGGGTTAGACTCTGGACTGAGTTATTATGATGTGTGGTCTCCTGCCTTGTGGACGCAGTTGAGTCAGGCTTGAGATGGTACCCCAGATGATTCTCGTGTGGACTCAGTGAGATAGAGATTTGTTGAGTAGGATGTCCCCGTGTCTGAGCACAGGTGGACGTGCCCCTAGTGGCTGCGCACTAGCGAATGTGTGAGATCCCTTGCTATATTGTCTGAGAGTAAGATTTACCTATAACCCTAATTGTGATGTAAAGGGTTCAGGTCGGCTCCAGCATATGTGAAAGATAATTAATGGTTATTGTAATAATTAATTATTTTTTGAGTTATTGAGGTCGACCTTGTTGTGCCAATAGACACTACTTTTGGTTTGTCCAGTCTAGTATAAATAAAGGTGATTTCCCCATTGAGGAAACACACAAGTCACTTGTCATTTGGAAATTTCAGCAAGTACATCTTCTAGGGATGAAGTGCACACCTCTCTTGGGCGCAAGTTTCAAGGTAGTAGAACACCCTCTTGTGTGCATTAGGGTTTCATGGTTGGAGGATCTTCTCTTGAGAATATAACAAAGGATTGTTGGGTTTTTCTCCCTTGTTGAGAAGGGTTTTCCCAGTATATTTCTTGTGTTCTTGTGCATGGTTATTCTTCTTGGATCTTGGTTATTGCAACACTTGTACATTGTGTAGCTGCATTTGTTTATGGTTTAAGTAAATGATAAATTGAAATAAACCTCACGCTTGAGCCTAGCATAATGAAAATTCAACACGAACAACAATAAGAAAATGTGCGTTTGAAGAACCTCAATCAAAGGTTACTAGAACAAATCAAAAAGTTGAAGGAAGAGAAACTTGAAAATCCAGACATTAAAGATATTGACAAATCAGACAATGAAGAAGAAAATTCGTGTTTAAAAAATCATAATCAAAACCTAGTTACGCAAATAAAAAAGCTTAAGAATGATGAGAAGTTTCTGGAAAACAAGTTAGAACTACGTATAGAAAAGGAAGCATGAAAGTTATCAGATGAACAAATCCAAGTTATGGAAAATGGAACAATTACAGATCCAATCCACGTCACAACTCAAGAAGCTGCAAAGTTAACTGAGAAAAAGACAACATCAGATGTTGGAGCACAAACGATGGAAGTTCAAAGTGTACTTATTAATTGAAATTCATGCATTAACAAGGCAACATTGGTGCATAAAGAAAATCATATATCGAAATTAAATGAAGAAAACGCTACAAGTATGATAAGGGAAAATCATGTTATAAGAACTCCTTATTGACATCCAAATCATAAGAACATATGTCTTAACTGTTTATGTTTTGGTAGCTGCGGGAGGTATTAACCTCCATGTTCGACAACACAGGTATTCCAATAGAGGACGAACACCTTCAATAACCACTCACATAACTAGATCAAAGATCAACACACCGATGTTTTCACGATGTAAAACCCCTACGAGGAAACATCTACGGCCCCAACCAACGCGACCACTTGGAGCAGTTTATTAATGCAAAAGAAAAAGATTACAAAGAGATTTTACAAGATAGTTTTTCATAATCGATCATCGGCAAATGACCCTCCATGCTCTTTAAATAGAGATCACAGACCAATCGGGTGTTAAGCCATAGATCAATGGCCGTTAAGATCGAGGAGAGTATGAACCGTCGGATCACTCTATGTCGGGAACATATCGTGACTGTCGGATTTCCTAACTACAAATGCATACTAATGCATACTAAAGAAACACACTAAGAAACTCACTTTTACCTAACGACACATTAGACCAAGTAGATCTTAACCAAGTCCTAAGTGTCTAAATATCCTAACATCCCCCCTTAAGAACAACTTGGGATATGATTGAAGGATTTACAATGTTGACACAATAGGAGAAGGAAGGAGGCATTAGAGCTTATCCCCCCTTANCTAAGAAACTCACTTTTACCTAACGACACATTAGACCAAGTAGATCTTAACCAAGTCCTAAGTGTCTAAATATTCTAACATCCCCCCTTAAGAACAACTTGGGATATGATTGAAGGATTTACAATGTTGACACAATAGGAGAAGGAAGGAGGCATTAGAGCTTATCCCCCCTTATTGACAACTTCCTGAACTCCTAACATAGATCGAAGTTTGGAAAACTTCGCTTCTGTAAGAGACTTTGTGAAAATGTCTGCAACTTGATCTTCTGTAGGGAAAAATAACACTTTGATAACTTGATCATGAATGAGCTTTTTGATGAAGTGCATGTGTAGCTCGATGTGCTTGCTTCGTTGATGTTGAACTGGGTCTTTGGCGAGCATGATGACACTTTGATTGTTGCACCAAAGGCTGGTCGGATGATGCTGCTTGAATCCAAACTCTGAAAGGATCTTTCGAAGCCAGAAGGCTTCCTGACTTGCATTTACCGCTGCTCGGTACTCTGCTTCTGCTGAAGAAAGTGCAATAGCATGTTGTTTCTTAGAGGCCCAAGTGATAGGTCCTGAACCAAGGCTGAAAACATAACCTGCAGTAGACTTCCGATCATCAGGGTCGCCAGCCCAATCTGAATCAGTGAAACCAACCAATAAAAGAGTCCCCCCTGAACTATAATGTATTCCGAACTGAACTGTACCATGGATATAGCGAAGTATCCTTTTAGCTGCTTTCCAATGGCTTTCATGGGGTGTTTGCATATACTGGGCAACAAGACCAACAACAAAGGAAAGATCAGGACGGGTATGAGTCAAGTATAAGAGGCTACCAACTAACTGACGGTACAGGGTGGCATCAACTTCAAGAGAAGTACAGGTGACAGTAAGCTTTACTCCAGACTGGAAGGGAGAAGGGGTTGGTTTACAATCATCCATGTGAAAGCGACGAAGAAGGTCACAAGCATACTTAGACTGGGAAAGAAAAATTCCTTCATTGGTTTGCAAAACCTGGAGACCAAGGAAATAGTGCAAAAATCCTAAGTCTGTTATTTCAAATTTCTTCTTAAGGCTGGTTTTCATATGGTTTAAAAGTTTTGAGTCACTACCAGTAAGGATAAGGTCATCAACATAAAGGACAAGGATTATGAGATGGCTTCCTACTTTATGGGTATAAACATTAGGATCATAATGGCATCTAGAGAATCTGGTGTCAATAAGAAAGTTGTCCATTTTGGCATACCAACCTCGGGGAACTTGCTTAAGACCATAAAGAGATTTCTTAAGGCGACAAACAAGGCTAGAGTCATTCTGAACATAGCTAGGAGGTTGTTCCATGTAGATTTCTTCTTGCAAATCTCCATGCAAGAAGGTGGATTTAACATCCATCTGATGGACCTCCCATTTATGTGAGGCAACAAGGGCAAGAACAAGGCGAATGGAATTCATTTTGGCTACAGGGGCAAAGGTTTCATTATAGTCAATTCCTTCAACTTGGGAAAATCCTTTGGCAACTAACCGAGCTTTGTGTCTTTCAACACTTCCATTTGATGCATACTTAGTTCTGTAGACCCATTTACATTTGACACGTTTTCTTCCTTTTGGAAGAGATACAAGATCCCAAGTATCGTTTTCCATTAAAGAACGATACTCTTCGTTCATTGCTGTATCCCAATCTAGATGACCTGAAGCTTCTGCAAATGTCTCTGGATCATGAGTCTCTGAAACTTGAGCCAAAAGAGAAGAGGCTCGCTGGAACTGTGAACGTGTTCGATGTTGATCTGAAGGATCACGGACAAGACCACCAACGGCTTCTCGTGTTGAACGGACCCATCTAGGAAGCGATGGAACTGGTGCTGGTTCAGGTTCAAAGGACTCATTTGGAGGAAGGTGAGCAGGCGGAGGTGGATTTTCATCATCACTGTCATCATCAAAACAATAAACCATAATAGGAACAAAAGAAGTCACAAACATCGAAGATGGCTCGCAAGCCGAAGAAGGCACAATCGCCGAATTAGGCTCGCAGGCCAAGAGATTTTTATCAATTTAACATCTCTTCTAATAATAATTTTATTACAATGTGGTTGAAGAAGTCTATAACTTTTGACATCTTCAGAATAACCAACAAATATACACTTCTCACTTTTAGGTTGCAATGCTTTCCTTTTCTCATCGGGAATGTGAGCCCATGCTATACTGCCAAATAAACAGAAGTGACTTACATCTGGTTTAATTTTAGTCCAAGCATCTTCCGATGTTATATTTTTAAGAGCCTTTGTGGGAGTGCGATTGACTATGTAATTTGCACAGTTGATTGCTTCTGTCCAATACTTTAGACTTAATCCCTTAAATTGGAGCATACAATTAGCCATTTCTTTTAATGTGTGGTTCTTTCTCTCAGCAACACCATTTTGTTGTGGTGTATATGGAACAGTGTGTTGCATTTGGATGCCATGTGTAGTGCAGTAATTTGTAAAATCATTGTTCACATATTCGCCTCCATTATATGTTCTTAACTTTTGAATTTGATGTCCAAATTTTTTTTCTACAAGGGCCTTGTAGGCCAAAAACTTGTCAAAAACTTCGCTCTTAAGTTTTAAGAAGTAAACCCAAGTACGTTTGGAAAAATCATCAATGAAAGTTAAGAAATACTTGCACCCAGAAAAAGAAGGAGAAGAAAGTGGACCACACAAATCACCGTGAACAAGCTGCAAAGGGCCTGAGGCGTGCCAAGAGGCACGTTTGTCAAAACTGTTCCGATGATGTTTGCCGAGAACACAACTGGCACAAACACCATCTCTGCATGAAACATGAGGAAGACCAGTTACCATTTGTTGATTACATAGTTGCTGCAATGAGCGATAGTTTAGATGACCAAACCGCTCATGCCAAAGTTTGCTCAAGTCATCGCTATGAGCAACAAAAACTAATGAAAAAGATGATGACCTAAAGTTGTCAAACTTGTACAACCTCGTAATATCATCAACAATTCCAGTTGCAAGAACATGCTTAGGATCTTTTAGATCCTTGATTACAACTTGGTGAGGTGAAAACTCTACAATTTTACCTTCACTTGAATGAGTGATTTGATATATTGATAGAAGGTTACAAGAAGGACTGGGAACACATAATACATCATTGAAATGACCATTATCTACTTGAGCTGTTCTAGATCCTACAACACTAAGAGATCTATCATCACCAATAAATATTTTCTTGGTGTTACATTCATTTAGAGAAGAAAATATGTCTTTATCCTTAGCCATATGATAAGATTCTCCTAAATCAATAAGCCACTCATCAAAAGAAGAAGTAGAAGTTGTATTGAAGGAGAAACTAGAAGCGGAAAGTGCATGTCCATGAGAAGAAGAAGAAGAAGTAGAATCAATACTGATGTTGTGCTTCTTCATCATTGCTTCTAAAGCTGTCATCTTCTTGAAACATTTGGACTCATCATGACCATCTTTATCACAAAAGTTGCAATGTCTGTCAGTCTTCTTATTTTTATATTTTGCTTCTTTGTCACCATTAGGAGCTGAAGCTGTCTGAGCGGGTTTGGGACCCTTATGTTGCTTGTTGTTGTAGCGAGGATGTTTCTTCTTGGGATACTTGGGTTTATCTTTCTACCGGACAACTAAGGCTTTGTTCCTGCAGTGCCGATCACTCCAAGTTGTATATGCTTATCTTCCTCTCTAATCATAGCAGGACAAAAGGACTGAAGAGTGGGTTTTTGATAAGCTTTCCCTAGAGCCTCTCTCATGGCATAAAAGGTAGATACAAACACAGAATATGCACTACCTAGCTTAGAGAGAATAAGATAGATGCAACGCTCTTCCTCCATTTCTATCTCACATTCTTCACATAACATTCTGAGTGTTTTAAACTTAAATAGATAGTCTCCAAAGCAAAAACAATCACTTGGACTTAAGGCCAGTACTTGACTTTCTAACTGTTGTGCTCAAATAATATTGAGTTTACCAAACACAGATTCAATCTTTTCCCAAGATTCATGGGGGTCATCAATTTCTTTAAGATGGAACCTTTAATTAGGGGAGATTACTTGTAGAAGCCATATTAAATATGCAGATAATATGGATTTAAAAACTGAAACTGATGATTTGGATGGAAAGATCTCGAAAAGTTATGCGGTTTTAAAAAAAACGGCACTGAAAACGAACTTTGGATGTGAGAGTTATGCCCTTTTAAAAAAAAACATAAACGATAACCAAATGACCACGTGATTTTATGAAGTGACCCACTTTTATAAAGAGAAGTGGGGATCACTTTTACAATGAAGTTACTTTATAAAGGAAAAATTGCATGCAAAATAAATAACTCTAAAATAAAATAGTAAAGCTACTTATAGTGATTCACTTTTATACTTGAAGTGAAATACACTTTACAATTTGAGCATGAACTTTTTAAAAAAAAGTAACAAAAGAGAGACTTGAACTCAAGAACTTTTACTTAATAAAACAACTTTTAACCAAATGGTCTAGCAAAACATATTGTATTTTTTAGGAAGAGGATTGGAGGTGTTTTTGTTGTTGTGGAAGACGACCTTGGAGAGCGTGCTAAAAAAAAACTCTTTTTCACACAAGAAAAAAATTTCGCTTCTCGATGACAAGAGTTAGATCTCGGTTAGCTTACCCGGAAGACGCACTTTTTCCTATTTGTTTCTGATTGCCGAGATCGCACAGGGCGCGAGGCAAAGAGCAATCACAGATCTAAAAGAGTAGCAACCCGAAAATAAATAATACTAAACTGAAATAAAACCAAAATACTATACAAAAATTAAAAAAATGCGTCTTCAAGCTTTATACCTCCGGATTTAACTGTAATGGCCGTATCTTGGGCAAACATAAACCTTTTCGAGTGAAACGAAAAGTGGTCTTGAATGAAACGAGTGCTTCGAACGCAATGGAACAGTCCTCTCAGCCCATAAATGTACGGAAATGACAGAAAATGGAGATGAGGCAACTCGGCTTCACGATCTCGATCTACAACAGGAGCGGGTCTTCAAACAGGGTCTGATACCATGTTCTACAACACAGGTATTCCAACAGAGGACGAATACCTTCAGTAACCACTCACATAACCAGATCAAAGATCAACACACCGATGTTTTCACATGGTAAACCCCCTACGGGGAAACATCCACGGCCCCAGCCAACACGGCCACTTGGACCAGTTTATTAATGCAAAAGAAAAAGATCACAAAGAGATTTTACAAGAGAGTTTCTCATAATCGATCATCGGCAAATGACTCTCCATGTTCTTTAAATCGAGATCATGGACCAATCGGGTGTTAAGCCATGAATCAATGGCCGTTAAGATCGAGGAGAGTATGAACCGTCAGATCACTCTATGTCGGAAACATATCGTGACCGTCGGATTTCCTAACTACAAATGCATACTAAAGAAACACTCTAAGAAACACACTTTTACCTAACGACACATTAGACCAAGTAGATCTTAACTAATTCCTAAGTGTCTAAATTCCTAGCACTCCAGTATAACCTTTGTGCTTAGAATGGAAGATTCTGGAAGCAAGAGAACCATCAAACATATGTGGAAATACCCTAGAAGAGAAGTCGACCCAAGGAGAATAATAATAAAGAATTAGAAGGCTCCAGAAAGAGAAGTCGGCCTTGTTATCGCACAATTTGTACTTGAAGTAAAGAAAAGGTAAAAGAAAGGCAAACTGGCGCAACTGGAGACTATCCTATCACTGTCACCTCAATAGGATAACTCTTTCTATTTAGGGTGGTAGGCCCAGGGGAGACGTCCCCGGTGACTTGGGGTTTTGAGAAGGCTAAGTAAAAGTTTCCCCCTCACAAGTCACCACCGATCAGAAAGTCCGGCTAAACAACCAATAATGATAATAATAACCAAAAATGTACCTGCCCGGCACAAAGCAACACAAAACTATATATTTGCAAGATTACTTGCTGGTTAGTACTTCATATAATTGGAGACTTTATGAAATAAAGCAATTGACTGATAATATTGATGAATCAAATCAATGATCACAATATGTTACTTCACAATAAATGTTTTTTTAAAGAAGCTTCACAATGAGCTAGAACGATTTATCATCAATGTCACAATATCAACATTCATTAGAAGCAAAGACCACTACGCTTTAGCCAATCTTTCAATTGCTTTAAATATGCATAAAATGCTGCAAAGTATAACTACAAATCAAATGGATAATGGCAGCAATAGGGTTAGTAGGTTAGGGTTAGAAGGTATTAGTAGTTGTTCAAAGAAGTTGTGAGTAAAACACTCAAGTAAAAGGTCTTAGACTAGTGCAATCATAGGGAAAATGGAGTCAAAGGTAGTGGCACAGGTTGAAGAAGCAATATGATAATGGGAGGGCTAAAGACAACAGAATTTGATGGTGAAGTGTTGGTAAGCCAAGGCTTGAACCACCAAACCCTAGGGGAAAACGACTCACTAAGGTGTAGTAACCCTAGGCCTTAGTGCGTTTTCCTCCTTCTTTAGCTCAATGACAAGATAAAATTGGCTAGGATTGAAGAGCAAAGGTAGGGTGTTGCAATGGCAAGGCCCTAGCAATATCTTCAATAGGTAAAAAAACTCCTTAGCACAATCTTAGTAGGGAATTAAAATAAGGACACCAACACGTGCTTATTTCCTAGGGTTTATTCCAACAAATTTCATTAACAAAATGTAAGTAAAATACTATAACCATTCAAGTAATGGAAGGATTGTAGAAATTCACTTACATTTACCAAGCATTCATCAAGCCAAACCCTAGTTGTAAACCTTCCACCAAGAAAAATGCCAAAAATAGCCAAGATAGGCCTCCTTCAATAAGTGTGCACTAGTAATTTCACCCAAAACCCTAAAGGAGGGCGCAAATTTCAGACCTGACACAAGTGTGAGTGAAAGATGATGAATAAAAGAGAGTGTTAGCTCTCTTACTTATACCATACCATTGACCTTAATTAAATTTTAGGTCACAAAAGGCCGACTAGGCCAAAAATACATAATAATACTGTTTTACATTAAATGTCATGATAAAACCCTAATCAAGAAAATAAAGGTGACTTCATGCCCTTTTAGGGTGACGTTAGCCCCTTTTAGGGCAACGTTGGCCTCTTGGAGAAAAACGTTAGGCCTCCTTGGGCCTCAGGAACATGCCACACGTGCCACAACTGCCTCCCTAAAACCTCCACAAGCACTGAATGACGTCATGAGTGTCCTGGGCGACGTCATGGGCCTTCTAAGGCCAACGTCCTGGTGGAAAAGGCACAACCCCCTTGGGTACAGGTATGCTAAGCTGCCTCTGGTGGAACGCCCTCCTCTTCTCCGGTGCAAACCCTCTGATCTGTCTCTGCCCCCTACTGGGGTCTCAACATCCATCTGATGGGCTTTCAGCCCCATGGAGGTTCGAACTAATCATCTCCCCATGTGTACCTGTCCGTCGGGTATGGTCCTGCACATCAACAGATACGCCCTCCATGGGATCATAAGTCACAGGGATCATAGCAATGTCAATCACATCTAATAATCAAGTTTAGTAAACATGTGCATAAAACCCCTTTTACTCGGGCAAGTGCTCAAAGACATTATACTAATCTACAAGCCAAGTTTGGCGGAAGTGACAGGGCGTCCTATTGGGCTAATACTCACTGGATGTGGGGTGTTTCCGGAGAGATCAAATCCAAACCATGTGAGTGGATGTAGTGGATAAGGGATGTCTGGGCAAGGGGTGCAGTGATAGCAGGGAAATGCATGGCTTCCCTGTGGGTGCCTCTGTAGAGGGTGAGATGCACCTGTCATGGATGCAAATGTTTCCAAGCCCATTCATGCCTTTTATCTTTATTCTTATTGCTTTTTCTTTCAAGAAGCTAGTCAGGGGACACTACCTTGGTGTGCTGACTAGTGGTGGCAATGTTACCCACAAGCATTTCACGGAAATGAGAAGGCTGGCTCGTGATGAGACCCCCTTTCTCTT
Source organism: Picea mariana (assembly GCA_032191745.1). Classification (NCBI taxonomy): domain Eukaryota; kingdom Viridiplantae; phylum Streptophyta; class Pinopsida; order Pinales; family Pinaceae; genus Picea; species Picea mariana. Next base: position 302,562 of record JASDQU010103377.1, on the reverse strand, counting down.
GGCTATGCCACCAAGAGCCACTACCCTCGCGTGGTGACCAGCTGCTGGTAGTGTCATACCGCTACATGCCCATGGACCTAATAAACTGGCTCGTGATGAGACCCCCTATCCTCTAACTAGGTCTTGTTTTATTATTTTTACAGGTCCCTCTGTTTCTTGCTGAGAAGCCTTTTATTGCTTCCTCAGGGATCCCTGGGTGAAGCATCTCGAGGTTTCATTCTTTGGCTTCTATCTTTTGCCAACTACTTTTACCCTCTGGGCCTTTAGCCCCTTCTTCCCACAAGGTAAGGTGCAACCCTTAAATATTTGGCCAACTCAATGCCCAAACTAGTGTAATGGGATGGATGAGCGGGAAAAAGATTGAAAGTGGTAAGTATGGTGGGAACAAACGATGGCTTCTCATGAATCCCCCAGTGGCAACTCAAAACCTATGGGCACAAGCTTACTAGGGCATCCGGTCATTCCCCCCATATATGGTCAAGAGGTAGGTATAAGATCCAAGCACCTGTTAGAAACAAAAATAATCAAATGCACATATTCAAAGGTTTTGAGGATCATAGTGATACATACCATGATACCTGGACTCATTACCTCATGGAGCAAGATCCACCTCTGCTACAAGACCAGGCCGAGGTGATGGATGTTGCTGCTGCTGACAAAGTGTAGGCGCTGAAGGAAGAAAAGATGGGCCCTCCAGGGCCATGCTCAAGTCGATCTGGCTCTCGGTAGTCCATGTCTAGGACTTGTGGGCCTCGAGACATAATCTCCTTAGTTATCCCTAAACTGGGGATAACAGGCCCCACATGAAAAGTCACTTGGATAGGCTAGTATAAATAGAGGTAAGGCGCTCCCTCATTTACACACTCTCACTCACTCAGTTAGGGCGCAAGTCTGAGGAGCAACAGTTGCAGCAGTGAGGGCGCAAGTTTGAGGAGCAACGGTTGCAACAGTTAGTGTGCTAGTCTTTCCGGTATCTCTCTCTTGTGGCTTCTCTTGCTAAAGGTACACTCTCTTGGTATTGTGCTGTTGCTGCAGCCGTGTTGGTATTTCTGGTTAGGGTTTATCTGAGAGGACTTGCTTCGTGTACGAAATCTAAGAAAAGGTTACTATGCTCGGGGTTGGTACGTGTAAGTGCCTATGGTTGAGTGACAATGGAGTAACATTGTTTATGGTAAAACAAGCATACCGAAATTTTAACATGGGATCAGAGTTGGTTTCTTTCAGAACAGTCTAACCAATGGAAGAAAGATCTTCAGTTTCCCCTATTATCAAGCTCGTCGAGCACTTACAAGCCACCGAGAAGGAAGTCTAAGGAGGGCACATCTTTCCCCCAGATCAAATCTCCAAAATTCAAAAGTTGGAAAATTAATGTTTCCTCATAAGACCCTAGGTTAAGACGTTTGGGCATTTAAAGGCTGATGTTGGAGCAGATCCTTGAAGAAAGGAGGTCACCTTGGCATAACGCACACACTGGTAAGTCCAAAATTCATTTTTGCAAAGTTTCAATTTTTGTCATAATTCTAGATCCCGGGGTAGAATGACTCCCAACACTAAGCTTGATGAGAAGCTTGAGGGTATTGATAACTTCCGAGCATGGAAATATAGAGTAATGCTTGTTATCCCCACTTTTTAGGGATAACTAGGAGATCATGTCTCGAGGCCCACAGGTCCTAGACATGGAGTACCGAGAGCAGGATTGACTTGAGCATAGCCCTGGAGGGTCCACCCTTTTCTTCTTCCATCATCCTTGTCTTGTCAGTAGCAGTAGCATCCATCACCATTGGCTTGGTCCTGTATCAGAAAGAGTTTTTACTCCATGAGGTAATTGGTCCAGGTATCATGGTATGTGTCACTTTTGATCATTAAAACCTTTAAATATATGCATCTGATTCCTTTTATTTCTAACAATTGCTTGGATCTTACATTTGCCCACTTGACCATATTTGGGGGGATTGACAAGGTGTCCTAGCAAGCCTTTGTCCATAGGTTTTGGTTTGCCACTTGGGGGACTTCTGAAAGGCCATCGTCTGCTCCCATCATAAAACCAATATTTCATTTTGTTTCCCGCTCACTTGTCCCACTCCCCTTGTCCGGGCATTGGGTTGACCTTTCTTTAGGATTGCACCTTGTCTCGTGGGAAGAAGGGGCTAAAGCCCCAGAAGGTAAAAGCAAGCTGGTAAGAGATAAATGCCTAAAAATAAAACCTCGAGATGCTTCGCCCAGGGATTCCTGAGAAAGCAATAAAAGGCTTCTCAGCAAGAAACTAGAGGGACCCGGAAGAAAATAATAAAAGAAGACCTAGTTAGAGGATAGGGAGTCTCATCACGAGCTAGCTTATTAGGTTCATGGGTACCTAGCAGTATGACATTGCCACCAGCTAGTTACCATGCCAGGGCAGTGACTCTTGGCTGCATGGCCAAGGGAAAGGGGATCTCATCAGGAGGCAACCTTTCATTTCTGTGAAAGTACTTGTGGGTAACGCTGCCACCACTGGTCACCACACCAGGGCAGTGCCCCCTGATTAGCTCTTGAACAAAAAGAAAAAGAAAAACAATAAAAGAATAAAAGAATAAAGGCAAGAATGGGCTTGGAAAGAGTGCATCTATGACAGGTACATCTCGCCTTCTACAAAGGCACACACAGATAACACATTGCATCCTTGGCCCTCACTGCACCGACATGCTTGGACTTCCCTTAACCACATCACCCACTCACATGGTTTTGATGAGGTTTTCTTCTGGGAACTCACCTTTTCCGATGGACACTAGCCCAATAGAACGTTTTGTCTTTTCCTTCAGATTTGTATAGCAGGCTTGTGTAATGTCTTTGAGCTATTGACAGATGTATTAGGGATTTTATGCATATGTTTAATAATATTAATGATGAGATGTGATTGACATTGCTATGATCCCTGTGACTGATGAGCCCATGGAGGGCGTAGCTTTTGATGTGCAGGACCATGCCCGACAGACAAGTACCATTTGGACCGGTACACATGGGGAGATGATCAGTTCAGACCTCCATGGGGTTGAAGAGCCCACTAGATGGATGTTGAGACTCCATCAGGGGGCAGAGATGGGGCAGAGGATGATCAAAGACTTTGCACCAGAGAAGAAGAGAACGTTCCACCAGAGGCACCTTGACACTGCTTGGCCTAGGGGGATTGACCCACTGTCAGAGGGACGTTGGCTCTAGATGGCTCAGGATGTCACCAGGAGGCTTATGACGTCATCATGAGCATGCTGGCAGATGGATAGGGCAGTTGGCACGTGTGGCAGCTTGGAGGAGCCCAATGAGGGCTAACGCCTTGCTTCAGGAGGCTACATTTGCTCTGATAGGGGCTTACGTCATCCTAGGAAGGGGTGACGTCTTACCCTTTTGCTTGATTAGGGTTTTAGTCTAGCATTTAATGTAATAACAGTATAATTTTGATATTATGGCCTTGTCGGCCTTTTTATGACCTAAAAAGTAAATTAGATCATTG
>JASDQU010103377.1:275933-298978 GCA_032191745.1 Picea mariana | reverse complement strand
TCTCCCTCTCTCCAATTGGTAATTGCAGCTTGCCTCATAAGATAATGAGCAAGTGAGTTGTGAGTTAAAGTGAGGCACTAGCCTCCTATATATACAAGACTGGCACGTGTGAAAGGGTTTCACTGGCGGGGCCGACCTCTCACTCTGGGTGGGTATTAAATGTGATTTTACTTGCCATGGTACATTTGACTTGAGACCCTTGGGGGCACATTCAATTGTCTTTACAAGACCTTGCTTGATGGACATTTTTGAAGGAACAAGCCTAGCTTGGGCCTTCGTTGGGGCAAGAAGCCCACAGGTTGGATGCCATGACCCACACCTTGGGAGCAGCGAGAAGATGGACGTTTCCTTTGGAAGCATGAGAAAACACCGTGAAGGAAGGCACCTAGCCCTCATCTAGCCCAACGACTTGCCTTTGGAGGCCATGCACTACACCGTTTGGGTTTGACGTCACCCTTAGGGCTAGGGTTTGATGGTAGTGGTGATGTTTGAAGATGGATTGGCATGATTGATGGAGAGGAAGACACATTGCACAGTGACACATGGCCTTTGGAGGGCCAACACCTTCTCCAACCACTCAACGACTTGCTAAGAGAGCCAAAATGTCACCCTCTTAGGGCTTCATGTCATCTTTTAGGGTTTAAATTGTGTAAAATTCAAATTATTGTTGTAAAGGGGCAAAACTAAGGAGGTCGGCCTCCTTGTTTTGTGGTTTACCGTAATGTTATGTGGACAAACATTATATTGAGGTCTTGTATCAAAAAGATACCAAGATCATTTTCAATTTATCATAACTCTCTCGAGAAGAGTTACTTATCTCTCTCTCTTTGATGCTATTTGGATGCTTAATACTTGTCTAGTGGAGCTAAGTGGTGCACTATCTCTTGGAGACTTGTCTTTTGCTATGGTGATGAAATTGTCTTGGTAGATAAGGGTTTATCTTGCATATCTCTTGGAATTGGTAAAACATTTCTGCATATTATTGGTTTTTCTTTCTTGTTTCAAGGTTGTTCTTGGCTAAAATCCTTGGAGTATAAGGGCATACACCCTCAACCAAGTTTATCATTGTTGTGATTGAATAAGTTATTGCAAAGGTTGCTAGGAGGAGTAAAAGGGCTTACACCCTCCTAGACTTACCTTGTTAGATTTACTTGCTCTAGGGAGTAAAAGGGCTTACACCCCTGGAGAAGTAGTAGAACTAACTTTATACAAGAAGACTCCATAACCCATTGACAAGGCATTGATCTAAATTTGCATTGGAGAAATAAAATCATTTGCATTGGTACACGTGATTTTGAGAGATATTAGTTTTGTTCAAATTGGAATCTTTTCTTAGTGTCACAAGGTTGCTTGAGACACTAAGGCATCTAGGTTGGCTTAGTATTTCTCTAGTTATAATCAAATAAAAGCTACAGCCATTAGGGCTGCAGAAAAATCCATTCAAACTCTCATTTTACTTACTTTTCCACCATTGAAATTTGTTTCGAAACCAATATAATTAAACTACTTGATGTTGGCTATCTTTTGGGTGGTTTACTTGCTGATTTTGGTGGTTGGATTTTGTTGTTGTAGCAAAAGTTTGCTACAGCCACTCAGCTGTCATAATAATTTGTTGATAACATCATCTAACAGCCCTCTATTGTCACTAAAGTCTTGTTCTATTTCACTAGAATTAAACTAGTAATTGCTAGCTTAGTCTCTTGCATCATTTACTTGACTTTTGGTGATATATTTTGCAGCCATTGTTATCATTTTCTTGCTGATATATATTATAGTTTACTGCTGCAATATAAGACAGAAAACTTCACTTGCTTGTTTTTTTTATTATTTGGGTTATATATCTATTTTTTATCTTGTCTTGGGAAAGTATAATCTTCTTTTGCAGGTACACTTCACTTTAGCAACCTACCCTTACCAACAAGACTCTTACCCAAGCAATTTTCCACTTCTTACTTCGACCTATAGGGGCTTCACCTTCCATTATATCACTTTTCATCTCAATCCCCCTAGGGTCACCGGGATTGCCCCCTTGTAGTGATTTTCATCATCACTAAAGCGAGGGGAGTGTCTATCTAAGGTGATAGGGGGTAGATACTCTCACAATTGTCCCACTTTCGTAGATTGGGTCAAGATTTGCCCAACCTACAATCTGTGCGATAACAGGACCTCCATTCAAAAGTAAGTAATTATCTTTGAAACCCTACTATTTTTGGGTTTTGGAAATTAAGATGTATTTTATCGGAAAAGATGATGGCCCTAGTATTAAAGAATATATATAAAATAAAAAGTCAAAATGGAAAGAGAGGTGGAAAACTTGTTTACATTATGGTTTCAAAGAAGACTCGCATATGGTGGGAATCATTTAATTATAATGAGTTGATGCAACTTTCTGATGAAGAATATGAAAAATTAACTTTAAACAGGTGGTCTCATGCAAAGTGTAAGGATAAAAAAGGACCAAGGGTTTATTTTCATGTGACAACTCTATATTACAGGTTCATGAATGCATTCAACAAGAAAAGGTTAATTTTTCTATTAATCCTAGTTGCATGAATAATTTTATTCATGTTAAGTTGGCTAAAAGGTTGAAAGTACCTGCAAAGAATATTATAAGCACGCAGGTTGAGGGGGAAAATGCTCAATTTTTTAAAGATTTGAAGCTCACCATGGATAAATATCTGTTGCATTATGATTTTCATACCATAGATATAAATTAAAGAAAAGAAGGGATGCATCTTGTAAGGGAAATGATGAATCCTAATGCTACATGTTGACATTTTGGTAGCTACAGGAGGTATTTTCATCCTAGACAACCTTTCTTAGATGAAGAGAAGATTCTAGAAGACAAACGAAGACCATTGAACAGTGAAAGAACACCCCGGAAGAGAAGTCGGCCCACCAGAGAAGAATAAAGTAAAGTTGGAACCTCCAAGAAGAGAAGTCGGCCCACAGAGAAAAGATAAAGGGGAAATAGAATTTCCCAAAGAATAAGTCGGCCCAGCTAAAGTGACAGGAAGACTATAAATAAGGAGACGTCTTGCTCATTTGGTCTCACTCATTCATTCATCACTCACTCAAGGAGAAGGCGCTAGTCTGAGGCAAGGAAGGAAGGCGCAACATTGCACTTCAGAGATTCTTGGTTGGTTATTCTTGGTAGTCGTTTTCTCTTGTGCGCTCCCCTTAGAAGAGGTGCGCTACTTCTATATAGAGTTGTTGTTGCAGCCCTGTGGTGTTGTTGTTGCAGCTGTCTGGTTTATCTTGTGCGCTAGCTTTGTGCTAGGGTTCTTCATTATCTAATTCCTCTTAAGAGTTCGTTCATGGTTGGATTATTTTGGATGGAATCTATCTAAGAAAGGTTGGCTGGGTTTTTCCCCCATTTGGGGTTTTCCCAAGATAAACTCTTGTGTCTCTTCTTCTTGTTTATGCTGCTCATATTTCAGTACATGATCTAACTGTTAAGGTAAAAGAAGATCTAAGAACATTGGTAACTCTACTGCTCTGAAAATTAAGCAAATCTAACATGGTTTCAGAGCTAGTTACCTTCAGAACAGTTTAACCACTGGAAGGAAGATCGTACCTTGCCACGGTACCTTGTCGCTGCATAGTCATATTTTGTCAAGCTCATTGAGCACTAGTTCCAAGGCGTTGGGACTAATTTGACCATAGAGCAGTTCACCCTACCCTAGTGCACCCCCTACAACACTTTGTTTGCAATTTGGTGAAGTCCGAAAATTTGAAATTTCTCAGATCTAGGGTTTTTATCGGCGAAAATGATTACCAGTATGAGAGTTGAAGATAGATTGGATGGAGCAGATAACTTCACATCCTGGAAGCATTGGGTACTCCTCATTCTAGAAGAGAATGAGTTATTGGATCGTGTCAAGCAGGTGCTTCCAGAACCAGAAGAAGAAGAAGCCAAAGCAAAGTTCAAGAAATAAGAAGTCAAGGCCAAGAGGATCTTGACAGACTCAATTAAGGATCATCTGATACTGAATGTATCAGAACTGAAGACTTCAAAAGAAATGTTTGATGCCCTAACCATACTTTATGAAAGCAAGAACACCAGTCAGAAGCTTACTCTAAGGCATCAACTCATAAACGTGACAATGAACAAGTCAAAAACAGTCTCCAACTATTTCATGAGAATCTCGCAAATCAAGGACCAGTTAGTAGCTATTGGAGACTCAGTGGACAATGTTGAACTCGTGACCACGAGACTCAATGGATTTCCTTCTTCTTGGAACCCATTTGTTCAAGGGACTTGCGCAAGAAGTAAATTGCTCAAATTTGACAAGTTGTGGACAGATTGACATCTAAATCGCTAAAGACAAATGATGAAGAAAAGCAAGCTCTTGCCACCCATGTGAAGAAAAGGAAAGAGAGAACAGAAGTCAGTCCGAAGAAAACTAAAAGACCACGTTATAGGAAGGATGCGTCAAAAGTCAGATGCTACAACTGCAAGAAGATGGGACATTATGCCTCTCAATGTCCTCATAAAAATGAAAAAGAAAAGAGGAACCATCATGCACATGCAGCTAACATGGAAGAGTCCACACCCTAGGAAAACACAAAGAAGTCAAAGGATGAACAGTATGTATTTTAGATAGTGGTGTTCCCAAACACATGACCGAGGAGTAGGAGAAACAATAGAAGACAACTCAAATGGGACAACAACAACAAAATTCCAGGTTTGCATATCAGCTTTGATATTTTATATTTTAAGTAAGTGTTGTTCTATTACTATTAAATGTTTAGTAACACTTGGATATTGTTGATACGGTGATCATTAAGTAAATACTCATTGTTTAATGATGCACTTGTTTGCAAGATGAAATTGGTCTCTACTAGGAGTTGTTCTTAGTTGTTGACCTTGTTCCAGGAAAGTTACCTAGTAAATTGCATGGAGGTTACCATGGAGATGTTGTTGTTCTTGTTTCTTGTTATTGTATTTTGTTCTTTTTCCCAACAGGTCACAGGTGATAGCTTTGAGAGTGAGCTATAATGACAGTTGCAGAAAGCAACAGATTAGATGGTCTCTAGTTGAGACATGGAGCAGATTATCCAGACATAGAGTTGCGTACATTATCGTACACATCCATATAATAAAGGAGAAGAGGACAAAGTCAAAACCTTTTGGCAAGAAGGGTACTTTTGCGGGATACAGAGTATCTCATATGGAGAATGATTGTAAGGAGCAAAAGGCTCCAAAGATGACCATACAAATCCCTCTAGTTCAGTTGACCACTCTTCAGATAATCAGGAAGAGTCAATAGAGCCAGAAGGGCCTACCCATAATCGTTGCAGTGACCAAGAAGAGACCAGCATGGTCCTGTGATACTTTGCAAGATGCAAAGAGCATGCAGATATATGGCATTGATGAGCCATATCATGAGGAAGAGTAGATGGCTCCATCAGTGGTGAGGCAGGTGACCCCACCAAGTATCAACTCAGAAGAAGCCAGAGTTCATAGGGAGTCATCCCTCAGGATCCAGTAGGGAAGAGCAGCCTCCCCGCACAGTCCCTAGGAGATCAAACTTCAGAGGAGGTCAGCAGATGCAGAGGGAGCAGATGGCTCCAGAGATTGTATACACTTAGAGGGAGTCAAGCTTCAAAGGAAGCATGCAAACTCGGAGTGAGCCTGATTTCAAAGAGAGTCAGTTGACTCAGAGGAAGACTAGATCATTCAAAAGAAGTTCCCACTCAGATTCGGGTGAGAGAGAGACGACTTCCAAGACTGACAGACAAATGCCATCAGTTGAGGACGCTAGATCGTATCCTCAGAGGCTTCTAGGAGATGTGAGATCACCTGGGAGGATTCCCTTGTTTCAGTAGACTTTGCTACAGTGACAGAGGAGGCAACCAGTCAGAAGGACTGGGATATGGATTTGGCCTCAATTCCAGAGAAAGCAAGAGACCACACAAGTTTTTCCAGCTATGTGGTGCTGATGAGGAAAATCATTGATTCAAAACATTCCACTTTTGAGGAAGATGTTAAGCAGCAAGTGTGGAAGGATGCCATGATGGAAGAGTACCAGTCCATCATGAAGAATGATGTGTGGGAAGTTGTTCCGAGACCAGAAGGGAAGTCCGTGATGACTTCCAAGTGGATCTACAAGATCAAGCATGATGCAGACGGTAGCATAGAGAAGTACAAAGCAAGATTTGTGGCTAGAGGGTTCTCCCAAAAAGAGGGAGAAGACTATGATGAGACATTTGCTCCAGTAGCAAAGTACACTTCCATCAGATCGATTATTGTGATTGCTTCCACGATGGGATGGAAATTACACTAGATGGATGTCAAGACTGCATTCTTGAATGGTGTAATTGAGGAAGAAGTGTACATAGAGAAGCCACAAGGGTTTGTGATCCACGAGGAGTCTCATGTGTGCAAACTGAAGAAGGCTTTGTACAGACTAAAGCAGGCACCCAGGGCATGGTATGACAGGATAGATAGCTATCTGATGAGCTTAAGGTTTACCAAGAGTGATGCAGATCCCAACCTTTACAACAAGCTTGAGAATGGTTGTCGATTGATCTTGGTCCTATATGTGGATGACATGTTTCTAACAGGAGATGAGAAGCTCAAAGTTGGTTGCAAGAGGGAGCTCACTTCAGAGTTAGAAATGAAGGATCTAGGTTTGATGCACTATTTCTTGGGATTGGAGGCGTGGCAGAGGCCAGATTAGATTTTCCTTAGCCAAGGAAAATATACTGTTGAGATCCTGCATAGATTCGGGATGATGGACTGCAAGTCCATGGCCACACCTATCATGATGAATCTTGTAACGTACCCATCCATCTACAGGTTGGGCACGTACCAATCTGTAACGTACCCAGCCAACCACAGGCTGGCAACGCTACTCCAAAAACTCGCTTTTGAACTGATCTCAATCCAAAATCATGTTGAAATAATGTAACTGCAAAGTGTATTATAATTATTATTGTGGTATTATTCATTAGATCAATCCCCTATTGCGGATTGATCATGTCGGCTATTGTAAAAGACCAAATCCCCTTTTGCGGATTGGTCAAAACATAATTGTAATTGGCAGAATACGAAGTCGACCCCAGAATATATTAAAGAGGCCCCAAAATATATTAAAGGTGGTTATAACCACCCAGATTGAGAAGTCGGCCCTGCCAGTGAAGAGACACTTCCACACATGCCAGAATTGTATAAATAAGGAGGCTAGCGCCTCACTTAGAAACACACTCACTTGTTCATTGAGGAGCAAGTTTCAGAGCTGCAGTTGGAGAAGAGAGAGAGAGAGAGAGAGAGAGAGAGAGAGAGAGAGAGAGAGAGAGAGGACTTTCTGTATTTGTTTGAGTTATCTCTTGGCATTGTATTGACTATCTATAATAAGAAAGTTTTGTTGAGTTTTCTCCCCCATGAGGGTTTCCCAGGATAAATGATATGTCTCTTGTGATTGTGTATTTCTCAGTGAAACTATCTTATGCTATTGTTATCTATTGAAATCCAAAGAACTCTAATAATAGCCTAAACCTTAACATGATATCAGAGCTAAGCTAAAGAGAGCATCTTTCACAAGAGAAAGTGAAAAACATCATTATTGTCGTACATGCAAATTAGGGCTTTTTATTGAAGAAGTATTTCAGCCCCAAAACCATCTAGAAAAGTGTGCCCTTCCTCAAGGATCACTTTGGCATCCTCAGCGCAACTTTTCAATGGCTAGATCTCCCGAAAAGTGAAACCCTAGTTTTCACAAAGTACCAGAAAACCAGAGTACCAGAAGTAGCAGAGTACCAGAAGCACCAGTCCAGAAATCCGTTGGTCAAATTTGAGGGGGTAAAAGTTGGATTTTCAAAAATTTGACTGCACCAGTTTACTCGCCTCAACTCAACGCATCTATCCCCTGGATCAGAATTTCAAAATTTGAAGTTTGAAAAATTAGGGTTTCCTCATAAAACCCTAAGTTGCAGTTGCAGTTGCAGTCTCAGAACCAGTTGCAGTTGCAGTTGCAGTCTCAGAAGCAGTTGCAGTATCAACTGCAGTTGCAGTATCAGTTGCAATTGCAGTCGTAGTACCAGTGCAGTATCAGTTGCAGTTGCAGTTGTAGTACCAGTTGCAATCACCCTTGAAGTTCTTAAGAGTTGGTGATCATTACCGTTGCTACCAAATGGTGCCACTACCTGCAAACGCTATTAAAGGTATGTACTCACATATGTTTAAATGGTTAAACTTTAAAGAGTATTTGCAGGAGAAGGGATCTCTTGCCATAGATCCAGAAGGATCTCGAGATCCAACACATTCAGAAGAATAATGCAACTCGGGTTTGATTATTCTGATATGCATCTATTTGTTATGACATTATCTTGATCAGTGTTGCATGTTGAAGCCATGATCAAATTATCAGATGGAATAAAGTAGAGATCATAGAGTTTATTCTCTAACCTAACCTTCTGTCAAGAGAGCATATTGTCCTAGTACAACAGACGGGTTGAAGAAAACACTTGTCATCTTGAGTGAAAGAGACTTGGAAGGAAAGTAACAGCACACTCATTCTCAAGGACAAGACTCCAGGTTCTAGGAGAAATCTCTTGTGTTAGTTCCAGGTTGCCATGGAGGAATGTTTGATCACAACACTATGAGAGTGTTGACCTCATTTCGTATTGTACTCCTTACCTTTAATCTTTGCTTCAGACAAGTTACAAGTGATAGCTCTAAAGGAGCTATTGTGATGATTGTTCGTGCTATTGCTTTATATTATCAAAAGGATATTACTCTTGCTTGTTGTTTTGTTGACCTTGTTCCAAGTCACAGGTAATAACCCTGAGAAAGCTATAGTGAAGGTTGCAGAAGGCAACGTACTAAAGGAGAAACCATAAAAGAAGCAATCATCATTGGAAAAGAAGAAGGTGGCTTGTATAAGCTAAAGGGTCACTCAGAAGTTGCCATGACCCACGCCAATGAGAATCCATGTGAACTTTGGCATAGAAGATTAGCCCACATCAACTACAAGGCGCTACCATACGTATACAAAGCAGTCACAGGTCTATCAGAACTCAAGGTTGACCATGAAGGCGTGTGCAATGGATGTGCACAAGGGAAGAACATCAAGAACCCTTTTCCGAAGAGAGACAGCAAAGCAAAAGGAGTCCTAGAACTCATTCATTCAGATGTGTGTGGCCCAATGCCATCATCCTCCATTAATGGGTATGTATACTATGTATCATTTATTGATGATTATTCTCGTAAGACCTGGGTGTACTTTTTGAAATCTAAACATGAAGTGTTCAGTAAATTCAAGGAATTCAAAGTCTTGATAGAGAATATTTCTGAAAGAAAAATCAAGATACTCAAGTCAGATAATGGAGGAGAATACACCTCAAAAGAGTTTGTAAACTTCTGCAAAGATGTTGGGATCAAGAGGGAGCTCACCACTCCCTATAATCCTCAACAAAACGATGTAGCAGAAAGAAAGAACAGAACAATAATGGAAGTTGTGAAGACCATGATCCATGATCAAGATCTTCCAATGTGTTTATGGGTAGAAGTAGCAATGACAATCGTATATGTACAAAACCGATTGTCCCATAGTGCGCTTGGGTTCAAGACCCCGGAAGAGATGTTAACCGGAAAAAAGCCAGAGGTAAGCCATCTCAAAATATTTGGCTGCCCAGTATTTATACATATTCCAAAAGAGAAGAGAAACAAGCTGCAACCCTCAGGAAAGAAGGGAATATTTGTGGGGTACTGTGAGGTTTCCAAGGCCTTCAGGATTTATATACCAGGTCACCATCACATTGAGATCAGCAGGGATGTGACCTTTGATGAAGATGCAGCGCTCAAGAAATCGAGAAGATGTCAGCTTGAAGAAGTATATGAAGAGAAACCCGTAATCCCAGAGTTGTAGAATCAGTGAGGGAGGTTCCCAGAACTGCTGAACCAGTGAGGGAAGTCGTAACTTCCCCTGACGATGAAATTCTAGAAGATCATGACATAGTAGAATTTTAAGAACCTCCTCAGATGATGATCTCCCATAAAAGAAAGCCTGCTTGGGCAAGAGAGCTTATTCAAGATGGAGAGAAGTATGGTGTTCTCGAAGGAACCACGAGACAGGTGAAGAGACCTAAGCCATTCTCCAGTTATATGGCTTTGATGTGTGATCTCCTAGAGAAAGAGCCTACTTGCTTGGAAGAAGCCATTCAGAAGAAAGAATGGGCAGATGCCATGACAGAAGAATACCAATCCATAATAAAGAACAATGTATGGGAAATAGTTCACAGACCGAAGAGCAAGGATGTGGTATCTTCCAAATGGCTCTTCAAAATAAAACATGCCGATGATGGAAGTATTGAGAAACATAAAGCAAGATTTGTCGCTCGTGGCTTTTCTCAAAAAGAAGGCATTGACTATGAAGAGACATTCGCTCCTATAGCCAGATACACTTCGATTAGAACCATCATAGCCCTTGCAGCTAAGATGAAGTGGAAGTTACACCAGATGGACGTAAAGACAGCCTTCCTAAATGGTGTCATCGAATAAGTGTATATAGATCAACCTCAAGGATTTGAAGTTGAAGACAGGAAGTCTCATGTCTGCAAGTTGAAGAAGGCTCTGTACGATTGAAGCAAGCTCCTAGAGCTTGGTATGGCAGGATAGACAAATTTCTGACGAGCTTGGGATTTACTAAGAGTAAAGCAGATTCTAACCTCTACTTCAAGGTTATGAACGATAAGCCAATGATATTATTGTTGTATGTGGATGACTTATTCTTAACTGGAGAAGAAAATCTCATCACCCAATGTAATAAGAGGCTCGCTTCAAAGTTAGAGATGAAAGACCTTGGCCTAATGCATTATTTCTTAGGTCTTGAGGTATGGCAGAGTCCAAAGAGGATCTTCCTTAACCAAGGGAACTATGCAGTCGAAATCCTAAAGAGATTCGACATGTTAGAGTGCAAGTCCATGAATACACCCATGGAAACGAAGTTGAAGCTATTGGTCAACACTTCGTCAGAATTGATTGATGCCACGTTGTATAGACAGAGCATTGGATCGTTGATGTACCTAACGAACACCAGACCAGATATTTGTTTTGCCGTGAACATTTTGAGTCAGTTTCTAGTAGAACCCAGACATGTTCACCTAGTTGCTGCAAAACATGTGATGAGGTACCTTAAAGGTACATTAGATTGTGGTCTCAGTTATGATGGAGATCATGATTTCACATTGAGTGGGTACATTGATTCAGATTGGGCTGGAAGTGTCTCTGACATCAAGAGCACTTCAGGATGTGTCTCAGTACAGCGGAAGCAATATACATTGTTGCATGTTCTGCCAGCTGCGAAGCTATATGGCTTCGTAAGTTATTGACTGGTCTATTCGACCTAGAGATGGAAGAAACCACGATCCTATGTGACAACCAGAGTTGCATAAATATGACAAAGAATCATGTATTCCATGATAAGTCGAAGCACATAGAGATCCGAAATCATTACATCGGTGACATGATGCAGAGAGGAGCCATAAAGCTCCAGTACGTTGAGGAGCCATAAAACTCCAGTACGTTAGCACGTATGAACAGGTTGTCAATGTGTTGACCAAGCCTCTATCTCGTGTAAAGTTTGAGCACTTTCGAGATAAGCTTGGTATAGTCTGAAAGGACCTTCCTCGAAAGGGGGAGTAGTGTTGTGATGAGATATATCTAGTACTGCGCTTCCAGCCTCACCACTGTGACATAAAGCCAGTCTAGTTGTTGTGTTGAGATGTGCCTAGTACTGTGCTTCCAGCTTAACCGTTGTGATGTAAAGCAAGTCTACTTGTTGTATTGAGATGTGCCTAGTACTGTGCTTCTAGCTTAACCGCTGTGATGTAAAGCAAGTCTAGTTGTTGTGTTGAGATGTGCCTAGTATTGTGCTTCCAGCGTAACCGTTGTGACGTAAATCAAGTCTAGTTGCTATGTTGAGATATGTCTAGCACTGTGCTTCCAGCTTAATTGTTGTGACGTAAAACCAGTCTAGTACCTTGCTTCCAGCTTTATAGCTATGACGAAAAGCAAGACGAGTATTGTGCTTCCAGCTTTATAGTTGTGACGAAAAGCAAGACGAGTACTGTGCTTCCAGCCTGATAGCTGTGACGAAAAGAAAGACGAGTACTGTGCTTCCAGCTTTATAGTTGTAACGAAAAGCAAGACGAGTATTCTGCTTCCATCTTGATTGCTGTGACAAAAAGCAAGACGAGTATTGTGCTTCCAGCTTGATAGATGTGACGTAAAGCCAGTCCAGTATTGTGCTTCCAGCTTGATTGTTGTGACGAAAAGCAAGACGAGTATTATGCTTCCAGCTTGATAGCTGTGACGTAAAGCCAGTCCAATATTGTGATTACAACTTAATTGTTGTATAGTGTGACAGCCTCGTGCTGTGATAATGAGCCAGCCTCGTGCTGTGATGATGTGACCAGCCTCGTGCTATGACAATGATGTATTAGTTTTATATTAATCCATATTGATGCAGATGATGATTTCATTCCTTTGAGAATGATGATGTTGCCGATGAGAAAAACTTCCAATGATTTATAGATACGCCAGTCAATGTTCCAAGATGATATTGATGATGTTGTCCTCTCACCCACCTGATGTTGTTAATGATGTTGTCCTCTCTCTCGCCTGATGTTGTTGTAGAATACCCTTCTTGTTAAGGGGGAGTGTTGAAATAATGTAACTGCAAAGTGTATTCTAATTATTATTGTGGTATTATTCATTAGACCAATCCCCTATTGCGGATTGATCATGTCGACTATTGTAAAAGACCAAATCCCCTTTTGCGGATTGGTCAAAACATAATTGTAATTGGCAGAATAAGAAGTCGGCCCCAGAATATATTAAAGAGGCCCCATAATATATTAAAGAGGCCCCATAATATATTAAAGGTGGTTATAACCACCCAGATTGAGAAGTCGGCCCTGCCAGTGAAGAGACACTTCCACACGTGCCAGAATTGTATAANAGAGAGAGAGAGAGAGAGGCGCATTCTTGGGAGAGGACTTTCTGTATTTGTTTGAGTTATCTCTTGGCATTGTATTGGATATCTATAATAAGGAAGTTTTGCTGGGTTTTCTCCCCCATGAGGGTTTCCCAGGATAAATGATGTGTCTCTTGTGATTGTGTATTTCTCAGTGATCTTATCTTATGCTATTGTTATCTATTGAAATGCAAAGAACTCTAATAATAGCTTAAACCTTAACAAATCAAGCATGAAAGACCCACATGCATTAATCAAGATCCATGCTACAACATAAAAACAATGTGTCATGCACAACAAATAACCAGCAGACATGCACATTACAAATACATATCTCAGAGATAATTAAATACACAATGGAATATACATTATACAGAAAACACAGAGAGCACTTATCTTTGCAAGTAAATATTCACCAACTGGTTACAGACCAAGGACGTTCCTCCCAACCATAGACACTATTGTTCTTTTACTCTCAACAGCAGGTCACCCCCGAGCTAGGGCTATGAATCCACAAGGACAGGTCCTAGGCCAAATCTAAAACACAGAACAGTTTGCTAACTCGCTCTCAGGTTTCCCAACCACACAGCAAATCCGAATTTCAAGCTCTCTTTCCCCCTCGGCCTGCACAACCCAAAGAAATGAACACCTTTCTCTGCCATGCAGTCCCTCAGGTTGTTCCATTTCTCTCCAGAGCTCCAGTGCTACTGGTCAGGAAATCTCCTTGTTGGAAACTTTAAGGATTCTCAGTTGTGGACCGTTCTTTAAGAACTACCATCAATCTCATGCACACAGGCATCCATTCCCTCCTGGAATGATCAATAATTTATTACAACCATCTAGCAATGGCTCTCCTCTTCCATCCATTCGTTTCCATGCTCAGACCAAGAGCACTCGAATTAGCAAGAATGAGGCACCAAAAATGAAAGAGTGAGAAGGGTGTAACAGTGAATAAATAAGAACAAGTGAACCCAGAACAACCAGTGAGTGAGTGAAGAAGAAGAACCCCCAAAACTGCCCCCAAGGGATGTTTATATAATTACAAGAACCAAGAACCACGTGGCCTCCCCAAGAAGCTCATGTAACCACTTTTCTCCATAAAATCAATTATGGGTAAATAAAATATAATAAAAATACTTAGCCCCTTAAGCTCCCTATCTTGTGGAATCATAGCCCCCTATCTCTTTTGTCCTTGTCCGTCTTGGAGCCATTGGTGTATTTTATTAATGTATATGAAGTATTACATTTCCTAGGCACTCTGGCCCCTTTTCCACTTTACTGGCTCACCATACTAAGTCACAACTACATAATACATTATAGTTCATAAGGGTTAAAATCGGGGTGTTACAAATATGAAGCTCTTGAGTGATTCATTTCAGATTTGGTGGATCCCACGATGTATAGACAATTGATCGGATCCTTGATGTACTTGATTAACACCAGGTCGGACATATGTTTTGCAGTAAACACTTTGAGTCAGTACATGGTTGAGCCTAGACATGTACATTGGATAGCAGCAAAACATGTGTTGAGGTACCTACATGGTATAGTTCGATATGGATTGATATATGTCTCGGATGGAGATGTGAAGTTGCAGGGTTATACAGACTCGGACTAGGAAGGGAGTGCAGTGGACCAAAAAAGCACATCAAGATGTTGCTTCAGACATCAGTGGCACTCAGTACAACAGAGGCAGAGTGTCTAGCAGCCAGTGTTGCAAGTCGTGAAGCAATGTGGCTTCGGAAGCTGCCTGCAGGGTTATTTGATCTAGAGTTGGAGCGAACTTTGATAATCAAAGTTGTGTAAATCATATAGAGATCAAATACCATTACATCCGCAACATGGTGCAGAGAGGAGTTGTGGAGCTCCAGTACATATCCACAGATGAGCAGATAGCGGATATTCTCACCAAGCCTCTATCTAGAGTGAAGTATGAGTACTTTAGAGACAAGCTTGGCGTGATGTAGAATGTCCACCCTCGTTGAGAGGGAGGTGTGGTGTTTCTCCTCCAACCAACTAACCCCTTTGGCCAAGGGTTTCCTAGATCAGCCATGTGAGGTGACTGAGGGAGTAATGCACAGTCGGGTACAAGTCTTGCCTACGCCATGTGAGGTGGCTAGGTGTGAATAAGACTTGCAACATAGCCTTGCCTACGCCATGTGAGGTGGCTCGGTGCTGATGGGGCTATGGTCGTAGTCTTGCCTACACCATGCAAAGTGGCTAGGTGTGAATAAGACTATTAGGAGAAGAGAAACATAACAGCATAGTCGTGGAGACTATGGCAATAGTTGTGTACTACTAGACAGCATGCTAGTTGTGTGCTACTAGTTGATTGCTACATAGTCGTGAGACTATGGCAGTAGTTGTGTACTACTGGACAGCATGCTAGTAATTGTGTGCTACTAGTTGATTGCTACATAGTCATGCGACTATGGCAGTGGTTGTGTACTACTGGACAGCATGCTAGTAGTTGTGTGCTACTAGTGGATTGCTACATAGTCGTGCGACTATGGCAGTAGTTGTGTACTATTGGATAGCATGCTAGTAGTTGTGTGCTACTAGTTGATTGCTACATAGTCGTGAGACTATGGCAGTAGTTTTGTACTACTATGGTAGTAGTTGTGTACTATTGGATAGCATTGTAGTAGTTGTGTGCTATATAGTCGTGGAGAGTACTAGACTGTTTGGTGGTAGTTGTGTGCTACTAATTGATTGCAGCATAGTCATAAAGACTAGCGGATGATTTGAGCTACTGATTGCATGGTAGTAGTCGTGTGCTACTAGTTGATTGCAGAGTAGTCAGTGGACTACTAGATGAAGACATCATGGAAAGATACCTCCCTAGCTAAGAGGGAGTGTTGATGTTTTGGTAGCTGCGGGAGGTATTTTCCTCCTACACAACCTTTCTTGGATGAAGAGAAGATTCTAGAAGACAAACGAAGACCATTGAACAGCGGAAGAACACCCCAAAAGAGAAGTCGGCCCACCAAAAAAGAATAAAGTAAAGTTGGAACCTCCAAAAAGAGAAGTCAGCCCACAGAGAAAAGATAAAGGGGAAATAGAATTTGCCAAAGAAGAAGTTGGCCCAGCTAAAGTGACAGGAAGATTATAAATAAGGAGACGTTTCGCTCATTTGGTCTCACTCATTCATTCATCACTCACTCAAGGAGAAGGCGCTAGTCTGACGCAAGGAAGGAAGACGCAGCAATGCACTTCAGAGATTCTTGGTTATTCTTGGTGGTGGTTTTCTCTTGTACGCTCCCCTTGGAAGAGGTGCGCTACTTCTATATAGAGCTGTTGTAGTGCCGCTGCTGCAGCTGTCTGGTTTATCTTGTGCGCTAGCTTTGTGCTAGGGTTCTTCATTATCTGATTGCTCTTAAGAGCCGGTTCATGGTTGGATTATTTTGGACGGAATCTATCTAAGAAAGGTTGGCTGGGTTTTTCCCCCATTTGGGGTTTTCCCAGGATAAACTCTTGTGTCTCTTGTTCTAGTTTATGCTGCTCATATTTCAGTACATGATCTAACTGTTAATGTAAAAGAAGATCTAAGAACACTGGTAACTCTACTGCTCTAAAAATTAAGAAAATCTAGCATAGTTATACACCACAAGAAAAAAAAAACAAATGAAAAGAGCTCGCAGACACTTTGCAAACAAAAGTGCAGATGAATAATACAGTTATTACTATACATTACCCACCTCATTTTTTATGACTCTGTGGACTAGAGCACAATGAATCACACTTCAACACGTGTATGCTTCTATGTGGAACAATGGTAAAAGGATAGGGAGAGCATTTGGAATCAGTAGTTCACTCTCTGCCTCTTGATATTTAACAAAATGATACCTAAATTTATTCCCATCACCATTACATAACTTTCATATCAATTTTGACAGGTTGGAAGTTTTAAGTGAATCGTGTATTTAGCTACCTACCATACGATGCCCTGATCGTGCACTGGGAGAACCTTTTAACTGTAATTGTTCCCACTGATTTTTATTCAGGTCAAGACGCCAAAAATCCTGTATACATTGTACAATAAGGAAATATTCATGTAAGAAAATACCACAAAATCCTGATACAGTATATAAATACCTAGAGTAAATAAAAGATACAAAGAGAATCCCTCAATGAACCACCCAAATGTAATTCTCATTGTAAATTTTGAACTGGGCATTTACATCATTAGCTTCAACTTATTGGGCCAATGGATTTTGTGTTAATAGATAAATCTAATTAAAAAAATAGTAAGATCATTATATATAATTAGTTCATACCTACTCTTACCAGGATCTGCAAATCTGAATTCTAAAAATAGGAGATGGCAATCAGAAGTGCCTCAGTGACTAGCTTCTATAAGCAAGTAAGCAACATTAAGTTGAACAGTGAATGAGGTATCTAACCAAGAGTTGTTGTCAAGCTTGTTGAATCCAAAGTAAAGAGATACAAAAAGGAACACAAAAGGCATTGCTTGATCATAATACCGATGTCCAACAATTTTATCAAGGTATTCTTTCATTATTAAATAAACATGCACAATCAATCATAAAACTTTAAATATTCCTTGAAGCCTTGTATGGGAGGACATGAAATACTTCAAGAAGCTGGGATAATCCAACAGATTGGATTACCCTTGGGCCAGAATTGCTAAAGGAGATGGAAAAGCAGGTTGCTGGAACCTAGAATTAAGCAGAATTTGAAAGCAAAACTGTACTGATTTAATCAAACCTCATAGAAAATTCAGAGTGGAAAATCGTGTGTTTCTTAGGTTGAGCAACACTGAGTTGAACAGGGAATGAGGCATTTAACCAAGAGTTGTTATAAGGCTGGTTTAAACCAGAGTAGGGGAGAAAAACAAAAAAGAACACAAAAGGGATTGCTTGATCATAATACCGATGCCCAACAATTTTATCAAGGTGTTCTTTCATCAAGATATAAACCTACGCAATCAAACATAAAATTTTAAATAATCCTTGAAGCCTTTATGGGAGGACATAAAATACTCCAACGAGCTGGGATAATCCAACAGATCAGATTACACCTGACCCAGAATTGCTCAAGAAGATAGAAGAGCAGCGTGCTAGAATTAAGCAGAATTTGAGAGCAGCCCAGGATCAGCAGAAAATCTATACCGATTTAAGCAAATCTCACAGAGAATTCAAGGTGGACAATCATTTGTTTTGTAGGGTGAGCAGCATTGAGTTGAACTGGGAATGAAATATTGAACCAAGAGTTGTTATCGACTTGTTGAATCCAGAGTAAAGGAGAAATACACAAAAGAAGACAAAGGCATTGCTTGATCATAATATGAATGCCCAACATATTTATCAGGGTGTTCTTTCATTATCATATAAACCTGCACAATCAAAATTAACTTTTAAGTAATCCTTGAAGCCTTGTATGGGAGGACATGAAATACTCCAATGAGCTGAGATAATCCAACAAAGCGGATTAGATTTGGCCCAGAATTGCTCAAGGAGATGGAAACATAGGTTGCTAGAACTAGGCAGAATTTAATAGCAAAAAGATAGACAGAAAATCTATGCTGATTTAAGCAGACCTCACAGAGATTTCAGAGAGGGCAATCATGTGTTTTGTAGGGTGAGTGACATTAAGTTAAAAAGGGAATAAAGTATCTAACAAAGAGTTGTCATTGGACATGTTGAAACCAGGGAAGAGTTGAAATACAATAAAGAACACAAATGGTACTGCCTGATCATAACACCATTGTCCAACAATTTTATCAAGGTGCTCTTTCATTATTATATACGCCTCGAAATCAAACATAAAATTTTAAATAATCCTTGAAGCCTTGTATGGACGGACATGAAATACTCCAATAAGCTGGGATAAATTGACAAATCAGATTACACTTGGCCCAGAATTGCTCAAGTAGATGGAAGAGTAGGTAGCGAAAATTAGGCAGAACCTGAGAGCAGCCCAAGATAGGCAAAACTTAAAAGAACTATTTTGATTTAAGCATATCTCATAAAGAATTTGGAATGGGTGATCATCGTTAGGTTTTGAGGTTACTCTGAAAGTGTTTACACCATGTTTTGGGGGTGCTTCATGAGATCTGGGGCACATGATGTATGCTCCGCCCCTGGATGGTCCAATATGGATTTTGCACATGGGAGATGGTCCGTTGTAAATTTACATATTGGAGATAGCTTACTCAGTGGTTGCTTGACCTCAGTTGGGTGCTTGCTTGGCATTCTTCCTTAAGGGGTTGGAGTTCTCTTGACAGCTTGGTCAACGTCCTTCAAGATGGCCATGTGGAGATGATTGCTTGCTTGGAGAATGCTCTACTTAGGAAGAGGAGCATTGTGCATCCTAGAGGAAGGCATCAAGCACTAAACGGCATGGGGTAGCTTGGACTCATGCATGAAGGCATGGAGTTGGCTTAGAGATGTCTAGATTGCGACAATGTTCATGCAGGGGGGCAGTAGACCCAATGGAGTACAGGGCTTAGGAGGATTGATGGAACCTTTGGAGGCTTGTAGGAGGAGCATTGCACACAACTCGTGGAGCGCCCTTGAATTTGGAGCCTTGCTTGTGGATGACATCACCTTGGAGTTTGATATGTGTACCCTTGGAGTGCAGTGCTTCACTTGTGAGAGCCTACATGTCATTATTGTAGGTTGTTTGTAAGGGCATTGGCACACATGTATTGTTGCCCTACCTTCCCTCTCATATATATAGAGGAAGAAGAGAGTCTTTCACTCATATTCTTGTTCATCTTGCGATTAAAAATGTAACTAGGAGGAGTGTTGTGGTGAACCAAATCTGGCTCACGAGCTAAATATCCAAAATACTTGGAACACAATGTAGAAATCCATATGGATAACAATATATATAAAAGTTATGAGTAAAAAATATGAGATATGAGATAGTATGAGATGATTACAAAGGAGAAATGAGGGTTGTATACATACCCACGCAGGGGTTCCCTTTCATAAGAGACATGACCTTTCATATGAGGTGTCCCTTAATTAGTATTTAATTGTTAATTATTAGTTTATTCGTTTATTATTTATATTTATATATTTTATATATATTTATGTTTGTTACATTGTCTTCCCCTTTAGAAATGTTTTGTCCTCAAAGCATGTTTATGGAGAGGCTTACATCTTCATTCTGGCTCGTAATGTCTTCACATGATTCTTTGTTTTTGGTGTTGTCAGGATTGACAGTACGAGACGATATGAGTGACGAAGAGTTGTGTACAATTGTCAAATTGTGAAAGGGTCAAACCATCCTAATTCAATCTTTTGCAGAATGTTGCTCTTCCACGATGAATGGTTATCATGAGACTTAATTGCGTTGGTATCAATATTTTTCGGACGATAAGTCAGTCGTTCCCGTCTTGAATGAGATCGATATTCTGACTGGTTAATGTTAAAATTTTGGTATGCTCGTTTTACCATAGAGAATGTTGCACCATTGTCACCCAACCATAGGCACTTACACGTACCACCCCTGAGCACAGTAACCTTTTCTAAGATAGATTATGTACACAAAGCAAGTCCTCTAAGATAAACCCTAACCAGAAATACCAACACGGGTGCAGCAGCAGCACAATACCAAGAGAGTGTACCTTTACCAAGAGAGAGATACCAGAAAGACTAGCGCCCTAATTGTTGCAACTATTGCTCCTCAGACTTGCGCCCTAATTGTTGCAATTGTTGCTCCTCAGACTTGCGCCCTAACTAAGTGAGTGAGAGTGTGTAAATAAGGTAGCGCTTTACCTCGATTTATACTAGCATGTCCAAGTGACTTTTCATGTGGGGTCGACTTCTCTTTCTGGAGCCTTCTAATTCTTTATTATTATTCTCCTTGGGCCGACTTCTCTTCTAGGGTATTTCCACATCTGTTTAATGGTTCTCTTGCTTCCGAAATCTTCCATTCTAAGCACAAAGGTTATACTGGAGGTTAATACCTCCCGCAGCTACCAAAACATCAACACTCCCTCTTAGCTACGGAGGTATTAACTATGATGTTGTTCAATTAATGGTCTCAATCACATCCATCCATCTTACATGGCATGGGAAAGACTCACATGGTCTTGGAGACCAGTCTACAAGTAGCATCACCATAGCCACACATGCTATCTCATGATCAAACAGATTATGTCACAAGTATCACCATGATAGCCAAACAGGCTTTGTCATAGTCACACACAAACTATTTGATGGTTATGTCACAATCATGCATCGGGGGCCTCATCAACATACGTAGAATCTCTCTAGTGGGCACAGCCTCATCATCCTCTCGGACCTTATGGGTCTCGATGTCCTTTCGGACCTTATGTCATTACAGGACTTCATCTAGTTCACTCAAAGCTATGCAACTAGCCAATTCACACAGAACTGCGCTACTTCCCAATCCACACGGAGTCTGGGAAACTATCCAGTTTAACCAGTTCACACAGAACTACGCTACTACCCAATCCATACAGAGTCTGGGCAACTATCCAGTTTAGCCAGTTCACACAGAACTGCGCTACTACCCAATCCATACAGAGTTTGGCCAACTAACGTGCATGTAAATGACTACCCGTTGTTGCCACACTCTGTAAGCTATTGCTACCTAGAATCGCATATGTGACTCATCATTCCCTATTACGAGTTAAGTCCTTTTGGACCACACCAAGCTTGTCCTTGAAGTACTCAAACTTTACCTTTGACAGAGGCTTGGTCAACACATATGCTATCTACTCGTCTGTGCCAATATAATGGAGCTTCACAGCTCCCTTTTGCACCATGTCTCGGATATAATGGTACTTGATCTCAATATGCTTTGACTTGTCATGAAAAACTGGGTTCTCTGACAAATTTATGCAACTCTGGTTGTCACAACATATACAAGTCACCTCCAACTCAAGATCAAATAGCCTTGCAAGTAACTTCTGAAGTTGAACATGATGTTATGTAATCTACCTCTACTATACTGAGTGCCACACTAGTCTGCTTCATGTTGAGCCACGATATCATGGTTGATCCCAAGCTGAAGACACATCCTGATGTACTCTTCCGATCTGCGACACTACCGACCCAATCTGAATCAGCATAGCCTTGCAGTCTTATCTCACGATCTAAAACATATCTGAGTCCATAGTCAATTGTACATTTCAGGTACCTCAATACGTGTTTTGTTGCCATCAAGTGAACATGTCTCGGTTCAAGCATATACTGACTCAATATGTTCACCGCAAAACATATATCTAACCTTGTGTTCGTCAAATACATCAACGAACCAATCATTTGTCTATACATGGTGGCATCCACTATCTCTGAAGATGTATCACTTAATAATTTCAAGTTTGTCACCATCGGTGTAGGCATGGCTTTACAATCCATCATTCTGAATCTCTTCAGGATTTCTACAATATATTTTCCTTGGTTGAGGAAAATCTCATCTGGTTTCTTCCATACCTCTAGACCTAAGAAATAATGCATCACACCCAGGTCTTTCATCTCGAACTTTGTAGAAAGCTTCCTCTTACTCTTAGCGATGAGCTTCTCGTCTCCTGTTAGAAACAAGTCATCCACATATAACAGCAATATCACTGGTCCACCATCCACAACCTTGTAGTAAAGGTTGGAATCTGCTTTACTCTTGGTAAAGCCCAAGCTCATCAGAAAACTGTCAATTCTATCGTACCATGCCCTGGGTGCTTACTTCAATCCATACAAGGGTTTCTTCAACCTGCGCACATGTCACTGCCCGTCATGTCTCTCGAAACCTTGCGGTTGCTCCACGTACACTTCCTCTTCTACTACACCATTCAGAAATGTTGTCTTCACGTCCATCTAATGTACCTTCCATTTCATTACTGCATCTATTGCAAGTATAGCTCTAATCGAGGTGTATCTCGCTACAAGAGCAAATGTCTCCTCATGATCTATTCTTTCTTTCTGGGAGAAACCACCAGCCACAAACCTTTCCTTATATTTCTCAATACTGCCATCAGTTGAATGCTTTGTCTTGTAGATCCATTTTGAACTCACCATTGTCTTCTCTTTTGGTCTCAGAACCACATCCCAAACATCATTCTTCATA
>JASDQU010103377.1:193290-230643 GCA_032191745.1 Picea mariana | reverse complement strand
CTTCACCTCTCCGGGCTGCCGCTGAGTTTCTTCTAGGCTGTTATGGGTGTTTCTCCTTGGCTGCCACCTGTGTAACCCTTCTACTGTTGTTTATCAAATTTTGCCTTGAGGGTTTTGCACTACAGTTTATCTTGGATAGTCTTGGTTGAGTCTTCTTGTGGTTTGTGGGGTTTCCTATATCAGCCTTCTCTTGCTGATTATCATTGAGTTCTTCTTGGTAAACTGACCACTTTATGATCATGATGATATCAAAACCTTGATGGTTTGATCCATGACCTTCATAGCTTGTCTGAGCATAAATAAAGACAACAGATACACATCAGGTACCTCTATCATTTATTTCTTCTAAGGTAAAGTTCAGATCTGATTATACTAATGTTTACATCTATTTCTAGTCTAGGTTAATATTCAAAAATGTTATTTTTGTTCAGGATCAGTCCTAGTTAAAGTCTGCTCTCTTTAGCATGTTCAGATTTCTGTTTTCAGTATTTCATCTACTTCAGATTTTTGTTTTTAAGTGTTGATCTGTGTGTATAGTATTGATCAATTTTGAAAAAGATATCTCTGTTTTTATTTTCCCTAAAAATATAACATGGTATCAGAGCTTAGGGCGTGAAAAGAGCTCAATAGTGGCAGACTTTTGAGCCTACGTAGATCCTTGTTTTAGGGTTTGTTTTGCAGATCAGCAGTAAGGCTTTTTATCTTCAAATCAGCATGGCTTCATCTTCAGTCAAAGCAAAAGATAGGCTTGAAGGGGCCTCCAACTTCAATGCTTGGAAGGCTAGGGTGTTTAACATACTAGAAGAGGGTAACTTGGATGAGTTGGTTACCAGGTTGATAGAAGAACCCACTTCAAACATAGGCAGGGCAGCATATAAGAAGAGGCAGGCCAAAGCTAAAAAAATCATCTTTGATTCAATTAAGGCCAGCAGGATGCCCCTCATTGGTCATCTAAGGAAAGCCAAGGAATGCTTTGATGCCCTAGCAAATCTATATGAAAAGAAGGCTCCAACTCAAAAGAGGATATTGAAGAAACAACTACGTACATTAAAGATGGGGAAGGACGAACCTATCTCTGCCTTCTTTTCCAAAATTGCTCCAACAAGGGATCAGCTTACAGCAATTGGAATTGCAGTGGATGATGATGACCTTGTACAAACTGCAGTTGATGGCCTCCCTGACTCATGGGAGACTTTTCTCTCTTCGGTCAACGGAAGAGAAGTTCAACCTAACTTTGAGAGATTATGGCATGATTGCTTGGAAAAAGAGGGTAGACTCAAAAGCAGGAATGAGCCCTCAACAGTAAGAGACCATGCTCTTTCAATCAAAGCCAAGAGATGGAAGAAGTTTCCTCAGCACAAAGGCAAAGGTAAGAAACCCCAAGGTAAGCAATCTCACTTTCACTCTCATTTATCTAAAATAAGATGCTTTAACTGTAAAAGGCTAGATCATTATGCAAAAGACTGTAGTAACCCTCATTCACAGCAGAACCATAGAGGCAGTTTCCATGCTTCAGTTGCAACTGAGGAAGAAGAACCTCAAAGAAGAAGAACCAGGGCAGCCACTAAAGAGCAAGAACAACGTCGAGAATGTTATCTTATCTCAGCCCTCTCTGACACTTTAACTAAGTCGGAAGATGTTTGGTTAGTGGATAGCAGGGCCTCCAAACACATGACAGGCTTCAAACAAAATCTTGTAAACCATCGAGATAGTAAGTTCAATGTGAAAGTAGAATTGGGTGATGATGGCACCTCTGACATCAAAGGGTTTGGATCAGCATCTTTTCAACTTCAGACAGGTAATGTATTTCATATCGATGAAATTCTTTATGTTCCTGGATTAAAAAAAATCTCGTCTCAGTTGCAGTGTTAGAAAAAAAAAGGGTACTCAGTAGCTTTCTCCAAAGAGAAGGCTCTCATGTGGCCGTCAACTGGGAGTTTGAGCTCAGCCATGACAATCGAAACTCAAGAGAGTGGACTTTACAAAATCATCGGTCAAGTTGTTCAAGCATTAGCTCACGAAATGATAAACCCCTGCGAGCTATGGCACAGAAGACTTGAACATCTCAACTACAACGCACTCCCGGGTTTGCAAAAGATGGTAACAGGTATGCCAGTTTTTTCATTTGAGCGTGATAGTGTTTGTAGAGGTTGTGCTCTCGGTAAGAATACAAAGAAAGCTTACCCTCATAGTAATAGAAAAACTAATGGCATTTTAGATCTTATTCATTCTGATCTTTGTGGACCTATGACTGCTCCGTCTATGAATGGTTGTCTTTATTATATCATTTTTATTGATGATTGTTCTCGTAAAACTTGGATTTATTTTTTGAAGACTAAAGATGAATCTTTTAGCAAAATTCAGGATTTTAAGAATCTTGTTGAGAATCAGACAGGTAGACACTGAAATATCCCTGATCCCACTGATCGAGATATCTACTACGGATCTAATGTCCTGTCTCGCAGATCTGATACACTGGGGGTTTCTGGATGCGTTTTATCTTCAGATCTGATACTATGGGGGTTTCTGGATGCGTTTTAGTTGTGTGCTTGAGTTGTTTGTGGTTATTGCATGTGCATGTCATATATTAAGGTTTAAAGTTTAAACAGTATATAGATGATGCATGCAGAAATAAGAAACATCAACCGCCCAATAATATGTATTATGAGATTCAAGCATGGAAATACAATGACATACTGGAAATATAGAAGATAGTCATCAGTTAGATCTCATGGATCGTCACTGGAATACAAACAAATAACATAAAAATACTCGTGATCAGATGATGAACGCAAATCTGATGCATGCACGGATATATCGGCAAAATAGGCAATTCCGGAGAAGTACGGTAACTGCTACACGCTGGAAAACGCGTCCGGAAGGTTGTACCTGTCGGAATGAGCTGGAAATTGTCCCAATAAAAGCGCCCTAGCCTCTAGAATGATACTAATGAGTGTCAGATGACAGATCTGGTCTCTGATGCACTGGATCTCGACCCCTGGGGGGTTTGCGCACCTGGGTCTCTGAATGCGCCCCAAATGATTCCACCGACGGAATCAGCTGCTATAGGACTCAAAACCATCACCTCGCCAAATGCGAAACTGGGTTGGAAGGGTTTCCCCGGATCTGCTCTGATACTCCGTTTGCAACCTCAAATGTCCTTCCAGAAGAGTTACGCCCTAAATGGCTGGATGAGGAGCTCTGAAGGATTCCACCGTCAAAATCTGATGGAAAGTGGCTCAATCTAAGCGCCCTGGCTGGATCTCAACTGGGTTGGAAGGAAACTGCAATTTGAGCTCTGACCTCATGCAGCTCCACAAACCCTCTATCTGACTTGCGCCCTCATTGGTTGAGTTGCGCAACATTGCAAGCTAGATACTCCTGGATAGCACAGTGAAATACCTGGATGGTATCCCTGATGGGCTAGGGTGTGTCTCTCAACACCGAAACCGATCAATGGTGGTGGTTTCCTCCAGAAATCCACAAAACAATAGAAATCGAATCTCTTCCTCCTTTGAGAACTCTCAACATCAAATCATAACAATGCATAATGAGGAATTAGGTCGAATTCCTCCCTTTATACTCTTCCCGATCTAATTCACCATTGACCTCACTTAAGCTAGGCGCTTTTCGTCCTAAGTTGAGTAATTAATTAATTAAGTCCCCCCTTAACACCTTTTTGTTCTATTTCTCCGTTGACTTAAGCTTAAGTGACTTTTCCTATGTTGTTGGCTTAATTCATCGTTTAGCCCTCAATTCTCCCTTATTTCTCCTCTCGTTCCCTGTTTGTGTATGACTATAGTCTACAGGAACAAATAGACTACTAAGTCACTCCCTGCTGGCCTACTCTTAGGAACGGGACATCACAGTCCTCCCTTCCCGAGACTGCTTGTCCTCAAGCAACATCAATCCTGGGTGCTGCAAAACATGCTTCCCCTCCCACGTGGCATCCTCCACTAGAAGTCCCCTCCATCTAACCAAGCACTCCCTGATGACCCTGTTCCTCAACCTGCGCTCTCTCTGCTCGAGCACCTCCTCTGGCACTAACTCCAACTGGCCCTCCTCATCTAAGGGTGGAAACTCCTCTAAAGTGATGATCTGTTGTCCCGCTGCCCTTTTAAGGCAAGAAACGTGAAAGACGTTATGAATCTTGCTACCCTCCGATAGCTCTAGCTCGTATGCCACCTCGCCTACTCTCATGATGACTTTGTATGGCCCATAAAATATCGGTTTCAGTTTCTCTGCTCCACTCCTCTTCAAGGAGGACTGTCGATATGGCTGTAACCGCAAAAAAACCAAGTCCCCAACCTTGAAACTGCGGTCAACCCTCTGCCTGTCTGCATAGATCTTTTGTTGATTCTGTGTTGCCTGTGAGTTTTCCTTTACTGCCCGCAGAATCCTTTGGCTCTCCTCCACCCAATCTTTAGCCACTGGGACCCTGCTATCCCCAAATACAGTCTCCACAAAAGTGGGTGCATTGTATCCATACAATGCTCTAAATGGTGACATCCTGATAGACATATGGTGTGTCATGTTGTAACAATACTCACCCATGTGCGTTGTTGTCCTCCCACATAGTTCCTCAGATACTCCTCCACCCATTTGTTGACGATCTATGTCTATCCATTTGTCTGTGGGTGGTAGCTGGTACTCGTGGCTAGCTCTGTGCCTGTCAACCGAAAAAGCTCCTGCCAAAATGCGTTGATGAAGCGCCAATCTCTATCACTGACTATCTGCCTGGGTAGGCCATGCAACCTGAATACCTCTCTGAAAAATAACTCCGCTACCTATATGGCCTTGTAGTCCGTGGGTATGGCGAAGAAATGTGCAAATTTGGTCAGCCTGTCGACCACTACAAATATACAGTCCCTGCCCTGCACGCGAGGGAGGCCTATGATGAAATCCATAGAAATGCTCTCCCATTTCTGCTCTGGAATGGGTAGAGGTTGTAGTAACCCTGTTGGGTGTATCTGCTCTGACTTGTTATGCTGACAAGTCGTGCACTCTCGGATGTGCTTCAGTACATCATCCTTGAGACCCTTCCATGAGAATCTCTCCCTGATCTGCCTGTAAGTTTTGAAATACCCTTGGTGCCCTGCTGCAGGCGAATCATGACACACCTTCAGAATCTTCCCCTTTAAGGTAGATTCTGGAACCAAGTAGATCCGGTCTTTGTAGAAAATGACGTCATCCAGTACCCGGTACCTATTGTCGACCACCTGTCCATCAATTACCTCACAAGCAAATTTGTTTTTGGAATATTCGACCAACAAATGTGCTTTCCAATCTGTGCAAATGTCCATCATCGAACACCCTAGTGGCCTCTTGGACAAGACATCTGCCACGACGTTCCTTTTTCTCTTGACATACTCAATGTCAAAATCCAAGGCTTGGATCTTCGAGACCCACTTTTGTTGTCTCTCACTGAGGTCTTTCTGATCCAGGAAATACTTGAGACTGTTGTGATCAGTCTTCATTACAAATCTGCTACCCACCAGATACTGCCTGAATTTGGTTAAGGCGTGCATAATTGCTAGCATTTCCTTGTCGTAAATAGAGTAGAGTCGCTCCAACTCGTTGAGCTTCCTGCTCTCAAACACAATGGGATGGCCTCCCTACATCAACACTGCTCCAATTCCCACCCCTAATGCGTCGCACTCCAAGACAAACGACTGCGAGAAGACCGGAAGGGCTAGAACAGGGCATGTGCTCATAACCTCCTTCATCTTCTGAAATGTCCGTTGTGACTCCTCTGTCCACTGAAAGGCACCCTTCTTGCTCAAATCTGTGAGTAGTGCTCCTAACTGCAAAAACCCCCTGACAAACCTCCTGTAATAACTACACAACCCAAAGAAGCTCTTTAACTCTGTCAAACTCCTAGGGTTTCCTGTATCAGCCTTCTCTTGCTGATTATCATTGAGTTCTTCTTGGTAAACTGACCACTTTATGATCATGATGAGATCAAACCCTTGAGGGTTTGATCCATGACCTTCATAGCTTATCTGAGCATAAATAAAGAGGACAACTACACATCAGGTACCTCTATCATTTATTTCTTCTAAGGTGAAGTTCAGATCTGATTATACTAATGTTTACATCCGTTTCTAGTCTAGGTTAATATTCAGAAATGTTATTTTTGTTCATGATCAGTCCTAGTTAAAGTCTGCTCTCTTTAGCATGTTCAGATTTGTGTTTTCAGTATTTCATCTACTACAGATTTTTGCTTTTAAGTGTTGATCTGTGTGTACAGTATTGATCAATTTTGAAAAAGATATCTGTGTGTTTATTTTCCCTAAAAATCTAACAAAAAGAAAAATGACAACATTGAGAAAAGAGTGTGCCTCAATTGAAAAAACAAATACCTTGATCCAAATAAAATAATGCCCTAATGGACAGAAAACAAAGTTTCCATCCTTATATGAGTGTCTTTTTTCTCTTTATTGACTCCCTTTAAGTTTTTTTATTTCAAATGGACCAGCTCCCTCCATTCAAATATTCCTCGGATGCACCTAGCCACCTCCTACATATGAAACAGAAGTTGAACAAGATCATTCAGGATGACATATACAAGCAATTTATCCAGATCACTTGGATTAACCCTTGGGGGGTCACATCTAAAGATAGCCTTCTGTGTTGAGCACTTCTTGGAGTTGGGGGGCAAACTCATCGTCCAACCTCAGTACACACTTTGTAATTGGATGCGCACTCTTTGCATTTCCATGGGCTAGTTCAGAGTGGATTCACATAGACTTTGTGTAGAGGCAGACTACCAGATTGACCAATCTGATAGGAGTCTACCAACTATGTCATCTTCATGAGGTTAAGACTAAGGAGAAATTTATCTTTCGCTGCCCCTTCTACTATGAGATCAAAGGGTGGATCCATTGTCTATCCTAAGGATCCCAAGCTCTCTCCAATTTCTTCAGATACCCCAACCATGGATGCTTGGCCTTATACATGCAAGAGGCCCTCAGACTCCACTTTCATATCATCAAGCCACCACCGAGACCAGATTCCACTCAAAGGATCACTTCCTTTTTTACGATGCTCCCATCTGCTAGCGGCACCAAGAGATAGACCGATAGCACCCCAACCATCAGCTCCAGATCAATGCAAACCCGGAGGACCACCCAAACTTCACAAAGACCTCATGAGCCTGCTCACATATATGTGAGCCTGCTCACATATATGTGAGCAGGCGTTGCCAGTCCAAATCCCATACCAGCAGTCAGAGGAGATCAACCACACTCCAGCAACGGGCCACCTCCTCCAAGCAACAACATATTCCAACTCCTCCTCTACACAACCCTCTATCTTCAGCTTCCTCTATTCGACCTCTGATGTTAGAAGAGATAAATCTAGTACACCATGACACACTTGTCTTATTACATGTCTTCTAGATCCTAGATCCGCCCATATTGTACATCTTTCACCCATAACCGTGTTGATTTTTCAATATGATAGGTTAAGCATGTAGTTCATTTCAATTTGCATTTGTCTTAACCATAAACAAGAATGTTGCAGCAACCAAGATCACAAGAACACAAGAAGTATCTTGGGAAACCCTTCTCAACAAGGGAAGAAAACCCAGCCAAATCCTTTGCTATATTCTTCAAGAGAAAGACCTTCACCACCAAGAAAGACATAGCACACAAGAGGGTGCTCAAACCCTAGAATACTAGTGCCCAAGAGAGGTGCGCACTTCTCCCAAGTAAATGTACTTGCTGAAATTTCCAAACTCACTTGAAAGATATGATTCCACAATGGGGAATCTTCCTTTACTTATATTAGACTTGTCCTATCAACAGAGATGTCTATTGGCTCAACAGGGCCGACCTCTTCTAAGTCATATTATAATAATTATTATTATTATTATTATTATTATTATTATTATTATAATTAATATTGACCAGATTAATTATCTTTTACATTTATTATTACTCATATTAAGGTGGGGCCGACCTGTACCCTTTACATAACAATTAGGGTTACAGGCAGGTCTGACTCTTGAACAATATATAACAAAGGATCTGATACACCCACTAGTGCTCATCCACTAGGGGCACATCCATAGGGATGTCATAGCTCTGATTCACTACATTACACAAAAGAACCAGATCTTCACACGTTCACTTGTGCCCGTCCACAGGCACATCCACTCTACAGATCTTCTTTCTCACTGCCTCACACAGGAGAATCATCTGGAGTCTTCTCGTCAACTCTGTTTCTCAGAGGAGGCTAATACATCATCTTCATTTTTGTTCACATGACGATGCACCCAGCACTTTGGGATTTCACACGTTCACCTTCTGCTCAGCCACAGGCACGTCTAACTCAACAGATCGCCTTTCCCACTGGATAATCATCTGGAGTTCATCTCAACTCTCTGAATGGAGGAGGTCATCTCTACGTTCCTAGCTCTTTCTCAGGCAGGAACCACGTACCCTTCGTACCCTTCATACCCTTCTTAGGGGCTTTCTCTCAGGTTTGTAAGCTAAGAGAAAGACTCACATAGCTGCAATGATCCACACCTCACAGGTTTGTAAGTTGGAGAATGTCTCACATAGCTGCAATCATCAACACTCCCTCTCAGCTAGGGAGGCATTTTCCACCAGGCCAAGTCTCTCACGGAAATACTCGAACTTTGTCTTGGCAAGTGGTTTGGTGAAGATATCTGCAATTTGTTCATGAGTAGAAAGATATTGCACGTGTATTGTCTTTCTCTGCACCATGTCTCTGATATAGTGATACTTGATTTCCATGTGTTTTGATTTGTCATGAAACACTGGGTTCTCGGAGAGCTTTACACAACTCTGGTTGTCACAATGAATAGTAGTCGAATCCATCTCATGATCGAACAAGTCAGTCAAGAGTTTGTGAAGCCATACTGCTTCACGAACTGCCACACTCAGTGCAATGTACTCTGCCTCTGATGTACTTAAAGCTACAAAGCTTTGTTTTTTGCTACACCAGGAAATCATGGCTGATCCTAAGGTGAAGCAGCAACCTGAGGTGCTTTTTCTGTCTACTGCACTTCCAGCCCAGTCTGCATCGGCATATCCTTCCAAGCTTAAGTCCACATTAGTTGCATATCTCAGGCCATAACCAATTGTACCTTGTAAGTATCTCAATACGTGTTTTGCAGCTATCCAATGTATATGTTTTGGTTGACTCATAAACTGGCTAAGCACATTCACTGCATAGCAAATGTCTGGTCTGGTGTTAACCAGATACATCAAAGATTCAATAAGTTGTCGATATAAATGTGGATCTACGTCTCCTGAATCAGTGTCGCTCATCTTCTTTAAATCCATTACCATTGGAGTAGGCATGGATTTACAATCTGTCATTTTGAACTTTTTCAGTATCTCCATAGTATATTTTCCTTGACTTAGGAAATCTCACCTGATCTCTGCCATACTTCTAGTCCCAAGAAACAATGCATTAGGCCCAAATCCTTCATCTCAAATTTGGCAGTTAATGCTTGTTTGCATTCAGCAATGAGTCTCTCTGAATCGGTGATGAAAAGATCATCCACATATAGGACCAAAATCAAACACTCATTGCCATCAATGTGATAATATAAGTTTGGGTCAGCTGCACCTTTGTTGAAGCCCAAACTCATCAGAAATCCATCCATTTTCTCGTACCAAGCACGTGGTGCTTGTTTTAGACCATATAGGGCTTTCTTCAACCTGCATACATGAGATTTTTCGCTGAGTATAACGAAACCTTCTGGCTGCTCAATATAAACTTCTTCCTCAATTTCACCATTGAGAAAAGTTGTCTTTACATCCATCTGATGTAGCTTCCAACCCATGGAAGCAGCTAGTGCAATGATAGATCGGATGGAGGTATATCTGGCTACCAGTGCAAAAGTCTCGTCATAATCGACTCCCTCTATTTGTGAAAACCCTCTAGCCACAAATCTTGCTTTGTATTTTTCAATGCTTCCATCAGCAGCATGTTTGATTTTGTAAATCCATTTGGAAGTCACTATGAATTTTCCCTCTAGTCTTGGAACAACATCCCATACATCATTTTTTAGTATAGATTGATATTCTTCAGTCATGGCATCTTCCCATACTTGTTCACCTAAAACTTCTCCATGACAAGTTGGCTCTGAATCAATAATGTGGGTCATGGCTGAAAGGTAGCTTGAGAATCTCTTAGGTCTCTTGCTTTCTCTGGTTGCTCCTTGTGGGGCTTTATGCCCTTCTGCTTCTTCTAAAGTTTGTCGAGCCCAAGCAGGTCGTTTATGTCCAACTGTGATGTCTCTGGGTATGTTGCTTGGGGCAACTGAATCTGTTGGAGCAATTGGGTCAACCGGAGTTGTTGGCTCATCTGGAATAATATGTGTCTCCCTCTGAACTACTGAAGGAGGAGGAGGTATTGTTTCACTATCAATTTCCATCTGACTTCTCTGGATTTCTGGAAGGCTACTTCTTCTTCAAAAGTAACATCTCTGCTTACTTCAATTTGTCTCTGACCTAGGATGTAGATTCGATATGCTTTTGAGGATTCACTGTATCCTACAAATGTACCCTTTCTTCTTGAAGGTTCTAGTTTGGATCTCTTTTCTTTGGGTACATGAAGGTACACTGGACATCCAAATATTCTGAAGTGTCCAATCTCAGCCTTCACTTTGGTGAATGCTTCTTCTGGAGTAATGTTCTTCGGGATCTGATGAGGACTACAGTTTTGAACATATATTGTTGTCATACATGCTTCTGCCCATAGAGTCATAGGTAGACTCGGATCATGTATCATTGTTTTAGTTGCCTCAATGATAGTTCTGTTTTTCCTTTCAGCAACCCCATTTTGTTGAGGGTTGTAAGGAACTGTGAACTCCCTCTTGATTCCTACTTCAATACAAAAACTGTTAAATTCTTTTGAGGTGTATTCTCCTCCATTGTCTGATCTCAATACTTGATTTTTCTTCCGGTCGGGTTTTCAACCTGAGCTTTGAATTCTTGAAACTTGGCAAGGACTCCATCTTTGTTCTTCAGAAAGTAAATCCAAGTTTTCCTGAAGTGATCATCTATGAAGAGTACATAGTATAAGTACCCATTTAAGGATGCAACAGTCATTGGCCCACATACATCTGAATGTATCAAGTCCAAGGTTTCCTTGGATCTGTTGTCACTGCTAGGAAAGGATCCTTTAACATTTTTTCCAAGGGCACAACCTTTGCAAACACCTTTATGTTGGATCTGGATCTCTGGTAGACCTGTTACCATTTTCCCTAGAGTTGGAAGAGCTCTATAATGAATGTGAGCAAGTCTTCTATGCCATAACTCACTCAAGCTGATAGTGTCATGTAATAAGGCTTGA
The DNA here is from genome assembly GCA_032191745.1 of Picea mariana. Taxonomy (NCBI): domain Eukaryota; kingdom Viridiplantae; phylum Streptophyta; class Pinopsida; order Pinales; family Pinaceae; genus Picea; species Picea mariana. The sequence continues at coordinate 219,309 of JASDQU010103377.1, read as the reverse complement.
ACTAGTTTGATGGTCAACTTGTACAAGTTGTTTTCTCGGACACCAATTACTTTGGAAGAGCTTATGTGAGAGTCTTTGTGCCATGCAAGAACTCTTCCTTCTGAGAAAGTAATTTTGTAACCTTTGTCTTCCAAGGCCGAAATAGAGACAAGGTTTCTCTTCATTCCGGGTACATATAGAACTTCTTCTAGTTTAAGCTGCATATATGAATCTAGTTGGAAGGTAGAAGTTCCAACTCCTCTCACATTATATCTGGCATCATCTCCAAGAACAACATGTAGATGTGTCTCTTTCTCAACGAAGTGTGTTAGATGATTTCTAATACCGGTCATGTGCCTGGAGGCACTACTGTCAATTAGCCAAGTATTATCATTGATAGGAACCATACCTGAGAGTGTTGAGATGTTGATGTCTTCATTACTTTGGAGTCTTGTACTGAGCTTGCTTCCCCATCATGATTTTGCTCATCTTCACAAACCCTTGTCAACTAGCCTAGAAAACCTAACGGCTAGGCTAGGCTAGCACTTTTAGGTTTTGTTGGGCTTATGACTGCCAACAATAAGCCTTGATAAATATGATAGCCTTGGTAAGCTGAGAAGCTTCTTCAAGAAGTTTGCAGAAATACAATTCAGAATTTTCTGCAGAATTTTGAAGAAACCCTAGAAACCCTTAGGGCCAAAAATTTGAAATGCTCGAAAATTTGATCTGAGACTTGTTGGAGGTGTGTTGAAGGAGGTCATACCCTTCTATGTCCTTTTTAGCCCAAGCGTCCAAGTTTTGAGTGGTGAAAGCTCTCGGAAGAGGAGGTCGTACGGAATTTCTCGAAACCCTAAGAGGGTCGTACGGTTTCTGCAGATGAGTGAGAGAAAGGGCTGGAAAATGCTTGTGCAATGGGATCTTCAAGACCTATGCTCTGATACCATGTTGATTTTTCAATATGATAGGTTAAGCATGTAGTTCGTTTCAATTTGCATTTGTCTTAACCATAAACAAGAATGTTGCAGAAACCAAGATCACAAGAAGAACACCATGCACAAGAACACAAGAAGTATCCTGAGAAACCCTTCTCAACAAGGGAAGAAAACCCAGCCAAATCCTTTGCTATATTCTTCAAGAGAAAAACCTTCACCACCAAGAAAGACCTAGCACACAAGAGGGTGCTCAAACCCTAGAATACTAACGCCCAAGAGAGGTGCGCACTTCTCCCAAGTAAATGTACTTGCTGAAATTTCCAAACTCACTTGAAAGATATGATTCCACAATGGGAAATCTTCCTTTACTTATATTAGACTTGTCCTATCAATAGAGGTGTCTATTGGCTCAACAGGGCCGACCTCTTCTAAGTCATATTATAATTATTATTATTATTATTATTATTATTATTAATATTAACCAGATTAATTATCTTTTACATTTATTATTACTCATATTAAGGTGGGGCCGACCTGTACCCTTTACATAACAATTAGGGTTACAGGCAGGTCTGACTCTTGAACAATATATAGCAAAGGATTTGATACACCCACTAGTGCTCATCCACTAGGGGCACATCCATAGGGATGTCATAGCTCTGATTCAATGCATTACACAGAAGAACCAAATCTTCACACGTTCACATGTGTTCGTCCACAGGCACGTCCACTCTACAGATCTTCTTTCTCACTGCCTCACACAGGAGAATCATCTGGAGTATTCTCGTCAACTCTACTGCTTAGAGGACGCTAATACATCATCTTCATTTCTGTTGACGTGACGATGCACCCAGCACTTTGGGATTTCACAAGTTCACCTTGTGCTCAGCCACAGGCACGTCTAACTCAACAGATCGCCTTTCCCACTGGATAGTCATCTGGAGTTCTTCTCAACTCTTTGAATGGAGGAGGTCATCTCTACGTTCCCAGCTCTGTCTCAGGCAAAAACCACGTACCCTTCTTAGGGGCTTTCTCTCAAGTTTGTAAGATGAGAGAAAGACTCACATAGTTGCAATGATCCACACCTCACAGGTTTGTAAGTTGGAGAATGTCTCACATAGGTGCAATCATCAACAAACCGTTTTTGGAGCTTGGAGCTTGATTATTCATGGTTTAGATTATATCCACACTTTACTTTCTACATCTTTCCTTTGATAGAAGCTGCTTTAGCACTCCCACTTTGTATTGACATCATTGTACCTATCAGTTCCTTTGACCTAATTTAGTGGTCATTTGTTAGACATTAATAAAATTATCTTATTATCTTATCTTTCCATTTAATGTGCTTAAGTGTCACTTCTAATCACTTATACATTGAAGAGTCTAACAATGATTAAATGTATTTATTGATATACATTCTATAGGTCCTTATTTTTTCCAAACTTTCCCCTTCAATGAATAATCATTAGTATATGTTTTGCTAGGACTGTAGCAATAGGAATCTCTGTAGCCACTAATGAAGAGAGAGGCTTAAACAGCCATAAGTTCAAGATAGTGAAATTGTCAACACCAAGCCAAGGCAAAGAATTATAAAATCCAGTTGCTGTAGGCGTATGATTACACAACTACCACTTCACATGTCCTGTAAAGACTGCCTTCACAGAAGGAGTTCGTTCGAAAGTCCTCATGAAAGTTAGCAGCAAATTCAAGGCAAACATATTTTCCTTACTTATTTCATAACAATAGAATCTAGTATGAGAACTTCTTGTAATTTTATTTTGCAATACTAACTACTTAAAACAACGAGACAGCAAATATTCCTTAAATAAGGGTGGTTCTAAAAACATACATTTTCAAATTTCCAGGAACAGGGAAATAGCAAATTCAAGATTTCCTAGAAATATGTGTATGTGTCTGCATATCTTCCAAATAATGTCTTTTATGGTGCTTGTCTAACATACATGGAGCTCTCTGACTCAATTTAGTTATGCATCTTTTGGGCCCATTCTAAGTTAGGTGTTTCTCAGTTGTTTTACTTGTATTTAGGCCATCCATTGTTAGCATCACAGCCTTGAAAGAGAGAACCAGGCATTCGCTAACTTGAGTGCAAACAAATATTTAGCATCCGTCCTGTCCCTCATTTCTAAATGTTTCCAAGTCTAGAGAAAGGAAGCAACCAGGCATTTGCTAACTTAACCACAAACAAATATTGGTAAATCCACAAAATAATGCATGACATGAAAACAATAAATGGTCATACTGAACAGTTGCATCGAGGTGAAGGCGGTGGCACATGTTCTTCAACATGAACTTCTTTCTTTTTTGCCTCTTCCTTTTGTATATTGGCCTGTCACACAGAATATAAGCATGGTCAACATTTTGTATTTGGGAACAAGTAACTTTCCTGTAAAATAGCTGCCAGTTGTATTATATAAAGAAATATATATTCAAGGTACAGCGACTAGAATCTTACACATTCCATACAAGTTTTAATTTCAAAATCTTATTAAATCCTAAGCATAATAATATGACCTTAGAATTATATTGACCTTAAAATGAGCATAATAAGCTTGAAGATAATGGAAGAGTGCAAAGATATTTCAACTTTCAATAAATAAACCATATAACAAAGCAGACAAGGACTCAAAACAGCATCCAGCTAAGGCAACTCTGCCTAAGGTAGCATGGTTGTTAAACTCCTATATTCTTTAACCATATTGTACTGGTTTATTCTTTACTATTACTATTCTCAGTCATCAATCACTATATGGATTCAGCAAAGTGTAAAAATTCCAAGCCTAGGTGACTAAAGTCCTTATGATCTCAATTAAACAAATAATTGTTGAATCCAATTAATGCTGAAATTAAATCCAAAATCAATCATAGCATCAATCACACAATAGCTGGAAATTGAATCGCAAAAGCATAAAATAATGTCACGTACATTAGGAAATTACTCCTTCAAAATCAGCTTTTCACTCCTTTGAAAAACTTACAAGGAAACTCCACAAGCTGCCAAAAAAACTGTTAGATTTTGTAGTGCACCCAGACTCGGTGCACACGCACCTCAGGTCTGGTCTATGTTCTCAACAGAATACACAAACTTACACAATTTGAACTGTAAACATAAACACAACGAGATGCCTAACTATTTAGCACAATGGAATATCAAAACTAGCAATTAGACCATACACAAGTACACAGGAATTTCAAGCCTAAAAATTCTTGTTCTTAAATCCAAAACACATGGGCTCCTGTACCAGGGACAATGGCCCAATTCTTGTACAAAAGAAAATGCCAACAACACTTACAAACCCTCCTCGGTTTTCCGTGCATAAGTCTGATCACTGTATCCTCTGTTTGCTGGTCACCTGTACAGACTGTCCCCGCCCTTAAGGCTGTCTCAAAGCTGCCCACAAGTTCTGCCTGTAAGAGCTCCTTTGTTTGCTGTTATATAGGCTGTAACAGCCTCATTTCCTGGCTGTTACACCTCCCTGACAGGCCTCAAAACTACCCAGAACAGGTGTACAACCCCTGTACCTGCTGGCCGTCCACCTGCAACTCCTTTTCTTGCTGCGGCTAGGCTGATGCAGCCTTCCTGGACCTGCAGCACCCTCACAGTAGCCCTACTGCCACCTCCTGGCACCATTCCAAGCCTCCTTTAATGCTGTCCTAGCCTGCGGCAGCCCTAAGACACCTCCAGTAGGCAGACCGCACCCCTGTAACAGCCTGTGGCTGCCTTATCACCCTAGGCCGAGGCACTTATAGGCCTGTTCCAGCCTTCTCTGCTTAGGCCAAGTCATCAAAGACCCTAGCTGCAGCCAACCTTTCTCTAGGCTGCAGCTAGCTTTTCCCACTAGACGGAGGCCTGCCTTAACCAGCTGCTGCTTCTAGCTTGCTGGCCGAGCCTTCCTCTGCAAAGAACCTTTCCAAGAACAAGAATAAGAGAGCAAAACTAAGACCTTACAGCCTCCTCCATGGCTAGACTGAGATCACCAAAGGCTGGACTGAAATCACCAAGCTCTCTACACACTTATCACTCCACACAAGAATGTCACAATGACATTATTCTTATTTATACAAGTCTAGGGGTTAATTTAAGAAGCCCCTCCACAAAGTCAACATCAAATTAGGCACACATGTGGGTGTGAAACCCCAACACAAACTCACAAAGCCCTCCACCAAACCTATGAAGTCCCAGCTTCATTCCAAGGGCGGTTTTCACCAAATAAAAAGTGTAATCTAGTGCCAACAATGATTCTCACATGCATGACACCAAGGCTATGTGAGAATAGCTGCCCGAAGCTAAAAAACATCAACAAAAACAGCACTGCACAGTTACCAACTTCACCCTAAATTGAGCAGAGCGAACTGCCTGAGATTCAAGAAGTATCGCCTGTTGTAAGGTTGTACTGACGCTTGTACGGAATTTTTGTACGACTGTACAGATCCGTACTGTCATGTCCGTACAACCATATGGAACTATACATATCTCTGTAAATAATTATACACTACTCGGAAACGCCTCTTTCCTGACCTCTCTCTCTCTCTCTCTCAACTGTGTTACTATGTATGAACCCTCTATCTTGACCTATCTTTATGCTTTTAGCTAAGACCAAAACCCTAATCTATTTTTGAGATCACTCCTAGTCCAGTGGTACACTACCACACCAAGTAGCACACGGCTACTTAATTAGTGACACACAGTCACAACCAGTGGAACACATCCACCACAGTAACATACATCTATCCAGAGACATACAATCTCCATAGCAATCATATCATCTGATATCAACCTGTACAGAAAACAATATCATGATATAAACTGAGTTATTTGGGCCATTCTTCCACTCACATCTATGAGATCTGGAAGAGCATCTACCCTTAGAAAGTAAAACATCAGCCATGGGCTATCTGGACTATTCTTCTCAAGCATAGAAGAATAATTGTCCCTGATTTCTAAGCCTAGACTATTCACCTAACTGGGCCATTCCTCTGACACTAAACATAGTGCAACCTGGATAGAATGAATCTGCCCTAGGGAATGCATGTCCCTGATTGTTGAACCTGGACCATTCATCTAAATGGGCCATTCCTCCGGCACTAAACATAGTACAACCTAGAGAGAATGAGTCTGCCCTAAGGAATGATTGTCCAGACCATTTCCTAATGGAAATGACTGTCCTGCACCAACCTCCAAAACGGACCATTCTTCAAAATTGCTCACAACTGTGAACTTCAAAAGAATGACTGCCCGACGAGGCGGACCATTCTACTTGACCACTACTCAAAGTGACTGCCAAGAAGAATGACTATCCTAGACCATTCCCCCACACTGGCCACAAGGGGAATCGTTGTCTATGGTACATCAGCAATCTATCGAACCATTTTCATTACGAAAATGATTTTCCGATCTGGACCATTTTCCGAACTGAAAAATGCATGTCTGTCGGAAATCTCAAACCACTTTCCGAACTGGAAAGGAACTGCTCATCCTGGACCATTTTTCAAACTGAAAAATGACTGTCCATAAATCAATAACACATCAGTGCTCCCTCCCAACCTGGGAGTAATCTCTTCCTTTTTCAATAAGGAAGTCGTCTCCACGAGCTCCAGCTTGTTTCTTGAATACGCAAACTTTTTCATCTTGGACAGAGGCTTTACCAAAATATCTGCTATCTGCTCATCTGTGGAGATATATTGGAGAACCACTTCTCTTTTCTGCACTTCATCACGAAGAATGTAATGCTTGATCTCAATGTACTTCGGTCTTTCTGGAACACTGGTTTTCTCTGGAGGCTTCATATAGCTTTGATCATTACAATATATCATGGTTGAATTCAACACTTTTGTTTCTTGCTAGCTCATGACGTCGTGGCAAGGCTCAAACCGAAACGTATCCAAGTAGCACTTCTTCTGTCATCATGAGTTTGCCATGGATTAGCAATCCATCATCCTGAACTTCTAAGTAACAATTCTGATATATTATCTCTGTTATAGAAAGTTTTCACCATGCTTTTGTTGTGTATGAGAGGGTCTGCACCAAGTTGTTTGAATCCATATAAGATCTTCTTCCATCTGCATACAAGGGTCTCTTTCTGGTATACCTCAAAACCTTGAGGTTGCTCTACATATGCTTCTTGTTCAATTACTTTGTTGAGGAGAACAGTCCTTACATTCATCTGATGTAAACTCCAACCCATGGATATTGCAGAAGATATAATGGCTCAGGTAGAGGTATGTCTGGTTATTGGAACAAGCTATCATCATAGTCTTTTCCCTCCATCTGGGAGAACCTCTAGTTTTGAATCTCGCAATGCTTCTTGTTGACCGCCTATTCAACTAGGGGGTCAACTCCATGTACCATGAAGATATGCATCAACAGATGCGAACATGTCGAAGACTTTTTGGTTCTACAGGGTTTTTTTGCTCCAGCACACAGTTTTGTAAGCGGGATTACCGCACCCCTACGTGGGTTAATATTGTAATGGGTCTACATGGATCATGGTTAGGTCAGTTGCCTTAGGATTTCTTCATTAGGAGAGTTCCTTTCACTGAGTGTTTTTTATCCTCAGGAGGTTAATGTGGCCTAACCAGCCGGGTTAATCTCCCTTGAGTTTTTCACTCCCACTAGCAATAAATCCTCCAAAGTAGTGAAATGTGTTCTAATGAAGTCATTCTTAGGTAGCTACTGTTTAGGAATGTTGTAAATGACCATGTAAGACAGCACGCAAAATTTCGCGGAATTTCATCTAGCGTAGCTAGGTTGGGAATTAATTAATTAATTATGGATAATTAATGTAAAACTTAGGTCCCGGGATTTTTGATAGGGGTATTTGTACTCAAAAGAAAGATAATGAGACCCCCTACACTCGTGGACCAAGTTTCAACTCAGTCAGACAAGTTTTGTTAGGGTTTTTGTCCACTTAGGAGTTTTTCCGGAAAACAACAATTTTAATTGCCAAACCCAGGACATGGGAAAATGTCAATTTTGTAAAATTTAGGCAAATAAGGTAAAGTTAATGTGGTAATTAATGAGGAGAGACCCCACCTAACCTACCCATACCTTTCCTAATCTTTAATTACCCTTTCTACCCACATTTTAATTATTTTCCACTTTGGGACTTACGTCCCTCTCTAAGGAATGTGTCCCCACTCCACGCATTTAGTTGGTAAGTGATTTGGTTATTGGTTGAGAGCCCCTCCTCATAACATATGACTCTCCTATCCATCCACATCACACTTAAGAGTATGGACTCCACACCTCTCCCTCAACCCTCAATCCCTCACATCCTCACGCATTCCTTCTAGAAATCACGCCTTTCCTTTTTAAAACATGGAAACATCAACTTTAAATTGGATTTTTCTTTGGATTAATGCATGGGTCCCTTCCTCCTCTCATACGCCATCCTTTCCACCTCTCATGTGCCTTGTGGGAGTGTGTCTCACACACTCCCCCACACTCTTTCCTACCTCACGCCTTTCCCTTTCTAAACTCACGGTTTACCTTTGGAAAGTGGATAAAGCTCAATAGAGATGGAAACATCTCTTGTGAAAGCAAGAAACATCTCCTTTAACCCATGCGTGGGTCTTTTCTTACCCAATTCGCCCCTCCTTCCTTGTTTTCTCCTCATCCAACTCATTTACTTACCATTTCGCCCCTACCCTAAAAGCTCACGCTTTTCTTCTCTTGAGTTGGATTTGTGACACTTGTTGAAGATCCAAGAGGGGTCTCTTGGTCTCCCAAAGCTATAAAAGAAACCCCTCACTTCCTCATTCTTTACCTTCTCTCACAGTATTGTTATGCTACCAAATTCTCTCCATCCCACTCTCTCTCTCTCATTACTTTCACATTGCTTCACTGGTTTTGCTCTTGAAGAGCTTGTAGCAGCATTGTTGCTACAACCTCTTCCCATTTGATAATAAAAAAACTGCTTTGGAGGACCCAGGGATTTCAAGATTTGTCTGGATGATCCATGTATTCATGAGGTGATATTGTTCTTTGCTTTCAGTATTTTGTGATCTTTGAGTAGCGTAGCTAAGGTATAACTTTGTTTGCTTGGCTAGGTGGAGTAAAACTTTATTTGTTTGCCTATATGCGTTATATTCATGTTTAATAGTAACTTTGTTGTATTATCCATGCATGCAATCCATTTATCTATTTGATCTCACGGTTTATTGAAGCTTGCAGGTTGTCTTGAAAAGAAGTTGTTGGGATAGCTTCAAGGACGAATCTACCCTCATCTTCACTTACACTTCACAAGCAATTTTCTGTTCTTTTTCCTCATTCTTTCATATTCAGATTTTAGTGGCTAACGTGTTAGATAGGTCAACTTAATCATATAAAATTTTGTTTTCTATATGTACGAAATTCCTATTGAAAGACAGGAATTTCATAACATCTTTTGAGTGTCTTGCAGCACAAATCAACAAGCAATAGCTTGCTGATTTTTGCAGATTCTTATCAAGACAAAGGGCATGCTGCCCAAATTCAAGTACAACACACCTTTCCGGTACTCCTTCCAAGAGTGGTAACAATTTCTTCCTCTTCTATTCTCTAAATCACTGTACGCAAGCCCAAAGGAGTTGTACCCGAGTGGCTTGCATTCTTTTCCTTTCAATCTTATTTTTGCAAGTTTTAGTTAGACTTCCTTCTGCCTTTCCTTGCTTAGTTTAACTAGTTTAGTTGTGATTTTCACATGCATGCTTAAATCTAAAATAATCTAGAGTAGATATCACACCTAAACGCTAGATTAGAGCCTGTGGAGGCATAATTGATATTTGCTTTCATCTTTTATTTTGCATGCAAGTCATTTACCTTTCAATATTTAATTCTTATACATGCATGCGAAAACCGATAATCCTAAAGGGCTTAATTAATCATTCTTTCAATTTCGTAAGTTACTTCCAGTTCTTATATCTTACATGTGCAATCTAATAAACTAAGAACTCAATCGTTAATTCTAGTTTGGGTCCCCAAGGCCTTTTCCGGAAATTAAAATTTAACTTGCAATCTATTTGTTTAAAGGCCTCAGCCTTCACCATCTTCAGTTTCAGTTTCACAAGCATTTTCGTTCTTAATATTTACATGCAATAATTCAACACTTAAGGACTTAATTTGCAACTTCATGGTTTAAGAGTTCACACTCGTTTTCAGTACTTTGGCAACTTTTGAGCAAGCTACAAGCACTCAAACACACATTGCAATACTTAGCTCATAGGTCTAAAATAAATTAATTAGACTTAATAGGACACCATAACTCACCATCTTCGCCATTTAAAACGGGGTCAAAGGAAGGCAACGGAAGGTGCTAGGTCGGGGATGGTCTCACGGCGCGCGACGTCCTTTCCGGGAGTACTCTGATCTTAGGGCTAACCTGTGAAGCTAGCATAGGCCTCGTTGCCTCACTTCTTGAGCATCCAGCAGTCACTTGGTAACTGGGGGAGGAGAGTTTTTGGGTTGACACCTAGATAGGGCTAAAATTAATCACACTTAACCACATAGTTTAATCTTTGATCTACAACATCAGCACTTTAATTTTATACTTGCAAGAACACAAAACTCGTTATCTTTTTATATCATGCAAGTCTTTTATATGTTGTAGAATAATTGCTTAAGTGGTTATATCTCTTATCTGGAATACTTCATTTTTCAAGCATTTCATCTATTTGGTATCCCAATATCTGTGGTGTGATCCTTCAAGAAGTGCGCATCCACCTGGAGGCATTCTCTTAAAGTGCTTTGTGTCTTTTGGCCATTGAAAAGCAATCCAATGGAATTCTATCTGTTGTGAGCATGCTTGGCTTGATGTGTTGATCATCTTTGCATCTTTGAATATCTTCTTTTCCTGCACATTTCAAGTACTTGTTAGTATATTGTATATCATGTATCTAGTCTAGTGTAGCTTTGTATCTGATATATTCTTTTGTATCTAGTTTATAATTTTGTAATCTTTGTAACTTGTAATTATCTTGTAACGAACATCCCCTCAACTTAGTTGACCCCTGGCCCAATCTTAGGCACTAGTCTTAGTTGCCCTAGGAAAAGGTCTGACTTTCATACTTAGATAATTGCATCTTGCATTTGTTGCTTAACATCATAGGCTAGATTCCCCCTGACCATTTAACCAATTAAAACCAACTCCTAGAACGTAAACGTTAATCTCATCTAGTAACTAGGGTCTACCCCCCTTGGCTTCCCTAGGAGTTAGCCTAGATGGAAGAGGTTCAAGTCAAAGTGACAGCGTGGACTTTGAACCTAGGCATTGTGCCTCCGAGGACACACTATGTGAGCAGGACTTAGCTCACGTTTGCAAGTGTGTATAAGGACGACAACACTTCCATTCATAAGTCTTTCATACATTGTTCTTCATCACAACTTCCATTTCTTCTGCTTGATTGCTTCTAGTGGGTTCAAACCAAGCTGGTAGTCTTGTGATTCTCGATATAATGATTGGTTGTTCTGGTTTTTTATTTCTCTCTCGGAATCTTCATGTTTTTCCTCATGTTTCTCTTTAGCTCTTGGATCCATGGAGTTTTCTATAGATTCCATGCCCTAAAGATTCCAACTTCTTCCTTTCATCATAGGATCATGGATGTGGATGGATAACTAGGGATACTCTAAGGCTTCTTTTCGAAGAAGACTTCTTCTACAGTCAAACTGAACACGTGTTGCTTTTCATGGTTGCTACCATCAATGGGAACATGGATAGATATTTCATAATCCTCAATGGATCATATTATTTAGGATTAGCTCCCTCCTAATCCTTGCTTCAAGCATGAATGCATGCTCTTCTTTTGGAATTATATAATCGGCTCCCTCCATCTAAGAGAGTCCACGCTTTCGTCTGCATCCTTATTGCCTTCTGCAAAGTGTCACAAGTATTCTAATTTCCTCTTGATTGCTGACTTCTTTCTGTTTTTACTTCTTCTAGGTTTCTTCAAGTTTGATTATGATTTCAGCTTATCTTGCAGTTGTTACTTATGTAATAGCTTCCACAGGAGTTGTTACCAAGGATTGTCAATGTCCTTCATCTTTTCATGTGTATTGCTTGACTTGTAGTCATCGTGATAGCAATCCTTATCTTGTTATTCTTCCATAGGTATTGTTTCTCTTTGAACATCTTATCTTTTAAGAAAGAGATATGCAAGATATGTACAGAAACTATGTAAACATGGTATGTACAAGAATTATGAAGAATATTGTTACCTTATCTTAGAAGAAGAAGTTTGTTTTATCCTGCTTGGCCTTCTTTGAGGGTTCTCTTTCTTCGGCAACTGTTGCTTCGTCTGTTTCCTTCCTTTTCTTTAACTCAGGACAGTGGTTCTTGTAGTGACCATATTTTCGACAGTTGAAGCATTGTATCTTTGACATGTCATTTTCTTGATTTGGTTTCTTCCTTGAGCCAAACTTCTTCTTATTTCTGAAATTCTTGAACTTTGTTGTGAAAGCTTGATCATTGTATTTCTTTTGGGATTTCTCTTTTGCGCTAATCCTTGATTCTTCTTGTGCACAGCAAGCCCAAAGTTCTTCAAATGTGGGATACTCCTTTCTTGTGTTCATGCTTGCGGCAAATGCATTCCATGTCTTGGGAAGGCCATTGAGTACTATATTTACCAGTTCCTTCTCTGAAACGATTTCTTCAATAGCTTGTAGTTGATCTCTTAACTGAGAGATTCTCACAAGGTATGATGTTATGCTGTCATCATCATTCATTTTCATGTCACGAAGCTCATTCTTCAGACTCATTACTTGTCCAATGTTTCTGACTGAGAAGAGGTTTGTTAGGGCATCGTACATCTTCTTAGATGAGTAAAGATGGGAGATGTAGGGTATCAAGTGGTCTTTTATAGAGTCCACTATGATACTCATGGTATCGATGTCATTGTCTTTGAACTTCTCCATAACTGCAACATTCTGAGGTTCCTTCTCTTTTCCTTCTTTGAACTGTGGTTCCACGATCTTTCCTTTCACGATATCCAACACTTTATTCTTGACAAGGATGAGATCAATCCTTGTCTTCCATGCTCTAAAGTTAGAAGCCCCTTCTAACTTGTTTTCTAACTTCATAGAGTAAGTCATGACTTCTTTGACTTGGTCAACCTTTGACTTTGACCAAAAACTCAAACTTGGTGTCTTAGCTTGCTGAGAGTACCAGAAGGTGCGCTGGGTTAGGACGCACTAGACTATCCAAAAATTAGGTCAATCTCTTCACTTAGGGTTTCGTTGTTGTAGCAAAAACTGACTGCAACTGCAACTATAACTGAGCAAATCCTCCCAAACTATCTTCCAGCGGTTAGACTATCCGAAGATAGTGTGGGCCCATAACCTATTAGAAAGTAATAGATGTGCTCGTTTAACCATAGACAATATAGCAATATTGTCACCCAACCATAGGCCGAAGCCACCCCCGAGCACCTTAACCTTGACAGAGAATGATTTCGGAAGCAAAACCCTAGGCCTAATAGCTGATCAATGTAGCGTACCTCTCTCTCCAGAGCTAGCATACAAGGCAGAAAGTCCAAACCATAACCAATAGAAAGTCCAAGCCTAAACCGAGAATACAGGTTGCAGTAGCTGCAACTGCAACTACTCCTCAGACTGTGCACTTACCCAGTTTCTGCAATGCGCACGTCTTCACTTCTGCAGTTGCGAGCTATGTGTACCAAATGAGATCTCGCTTCTTGTATTTATACTGTTTTTCCTGAGCTGTCTGGGCCGACTTCTCATTTTGGAGGCTAAACACTTAATATTAAATATTTCCTTTAGCCGACTTGTCTTCTAGGGTTATGTCCAATGCTTTAGGGTTTCTTCTTACTTCCCGGAATATTCTATTATCGTCAGGGTAACACGTGGAGGTAAATACCTCCCGCAACTACCATAATATCAACACATACTCCACTATGCCCCTCAAATACCAGAGCACATGCTTTGCTACTACCCAATGCTTCTGCCTTGGCTCCACCATGAACTAACTCAAGGTGTTCACTGCAAAACCTATATTTGTCCTAGTGTTGACCAAATACATCAAAGAACCTATCAACTGCCTGTAAAACGTGGGATCCACCAAACTTCGAATCTAAAGTTGTCGCCTTCTTCAAATTAGTGATCATGGGTGTGGCCATAGGTTTGCAATCCTCCATCTCAAACCTCTTCAAGATCTAAACTGCATACTTACCCTGCCCAACAAAAATCTCCCCTAGTCTCTACCAAACCTCCAACCCCAAGAAGTAACACACCATGCCGATGTCCTTCATCTCAAACTCAACTACCATGTTTGCTTTGCACCTTGTAATGAGTTGCTTTGCACCTAGAAGAAACAAGTCATCTACATATAGCACCAAAACAAGCAAATCAGACCCAAAAATATGTAATATAAGTTAGAATATACTTTGCTTTAATGAAGCCCATACTCTGCAGATATCCATTGATCCTGGAATACCATGCTCTCAGTGCCTGCTTGAGTCCATACAAGGCTTTCTTAAGTTTGCACAGATAGGATTGCTTCCCACTTACCTCAAAGCCCTAAGGCTACTCTACGTACACTTCTTCCTCAATGATCCCATTAAGGAAAGTTTCCTTCACATCCATCTTATGCATCCTCCATCCCATAAATGAAACCAGGTGTTGATGATTACAACTACGTGAGACATCCTCCAGGACACAGAGTGAGTGAGTCGGCCTGTGAGAGAGCCCATGAGTTGGGTGTGCCCATGAGATGGGTGTGTTGTTCCTCTCTGAGACAGAGATGGAACGTTGTGTGCCCCTGTGTGGGGTGAGGAAGCCCATGAATTGGGTGTGCCCATGAGATGGGTGTGTAGTTCCTCTCTGAGACGGAGATGATACGTTGTGTGCCCCTGTGTGGGGTGAGGAAGCCCATGAGTTGGGTGTGCCCATGAGATGGGTGTGTTGTTCCTCTCTGAGACAGAGATGGAACGTTGTGTGCCCCTGTGGAGGGAAGATGCCCATGAGCTAGGTGTGTCGTTCTCTCTAAGACTAAGATGAAACGAAGTGTACCCCTGTGAGGGGTGAAGGAAGCCCATGAGTTGGGTGTGCCCATGAGATGGGTGTGTTGTTCCTCTCTGAGACAGAGATGGAACATTGTGTGCCCCTGTGGAGGGAAGATGCCCATGAGCTGGGTGTGTCGTTCTCTCTGAGACTAAGATGAAACGAAGTGTACCCCTGTGAGGGGTGAAGGAGCCCATGTGATGGGTTTATTGTTCTCCTCTGTGCAGAGAATTGAGATGACGTGATACTCCAGATGATTCTCTTGTGAGACTCAGTGAGATAGAGATCTGTTGAGTAGGACGTTCCTGTGGCTGAGCACAGGTGAACGTGATCCTAGTGGTTGAGCATTAGTGAGTGTGTATCCTAATGATTCTCCTGTGAGATGCAATGAGATAGAGATATGTTGACTTGGACGTCCATGTGGTTGAGCACAGTTGGACGTGCCCCTAGTGGCTGAGCACTAGTGGGTGTGTGAGATCCCTTGTTATATTGTCTAAGAGTCGGACTTACCTGTAACCCTAATTGTGATGTAAAGGGTACAGGTTGGCCCCACCATAAAATGAAAGATAATTAATGTAAAAGATAATTAATATGGTAATTATTAATTATATTCTGAGTTAATGAGGTCGACCCTGTTGTGCCAATAGACACCACTTTTGATGTGTCCAGTCTAATATAAATAAAGGTGATTTCCTGTAATGTTCCTAACTTGGCTACTCTAGGAAACTCTGCTAATGTGTGTGTAGGATTAATTTTTTACAGCATATAAATGATCATACAAATAACAAATGCGACAAAAGACTGCAAAGTTTATATTATGATATCTCTACGGAGTACAAATGCCAAATGCGGCTGAATAAAAATGAATCACTCAACTAGATCAAATGACAAAAGGATCTTAGCCGGAATACAATAAGAAAACTAAATGATAATACCCAATAATAGATGAGCACTACGGGATCAATTGATGAGCACTGGCATCTCGCACGGTAACTGCTGCAAGTCCGGAAAGTTCGCCCTGGTGGCTAAGCCTGTCGAAATGGCCTAGAAACTGACCCAAATGGTGCGCCCTGCTCTACCTCCCAGTCCTGGTGACTGACCGGCCCCTCTGTTGGTGTGTTTGGACCCCGGATGGATCCCCCTGGGGAAATGCGCCCCTCTACCACTCGAAAATTGCGCCCTAGTGATTCCACCATCGAAATTGGCTTAGATGTGTCTCAAAATGATCGCCTTGGCCTACTGTGAAATGGGTCAGAAGGGTTTCCCTGGATCTGATCTAATGATCGCTTGGGAACCTCGAATGTGTCCGCCCAAAGTGTCGCACTCCCAATGTCTGGAAAATGCGCCCCAGATGATTCCTCCGTCAGAATCTGACGAGGAACCAGGCAAAAGATGTACCTTGCCTTCCTCTCAACTGGGTCGGAGGGGAATCTATGAACTCTCCCTAGATGGGACAAGTCGATCCATTGAACCTCCTCGGAAGCTGCGCCCTCACCCTGAATAAGTGCGCCCTTGCTGCTAGAACCTGTGTAACGGCTGCTGAAGAATGATGGAAGACCTATGTGATCTTCCTGGCGACTAGGGTGTGTCTCTCAACACCGAAATCAGCCAACTGGTGTCTTCCTCCTGGAATCCACTGAACTATCTCTCCTGAGATGCGCCTCTCCCCTTAATGACAAGTCAAAATCTGCATAATAATGAATTAGGTTGTTTTACCCTTCCTTTATAGCTTTCCTGAAACCCTAATTCGTTGCTGACCTTTTCCCTCCAAGTGACTTTTACTTTATTTTATTATTCCTTGATTAAATCACTTAATTAATTAATTATTAACCATTTTACCTCTAAAAAGTGATTTATCCATCCTTATGGCTTCTTCGGCCACTGAAAGTCACTTCTCATCATCTTATCCTGTAATGATCTTCTTTTCGATTCCGATGAGCTATTACACTAAGAGGTTTCTCCAAGTAATATGCCCATTATGACCTTCTTAGTGAATTTAATTAAGATATGACCCATAATAACTCAAAATTACGAAAATCGTCGGAATGCAACGAAACCAAAGCCAAGCTGTGCGGAATGGATCTTGATGATGAACGATGCAAGTCTGGCCCAATAAAACCCCTCAATATCTCTCGAACTCTCGGTCACCCTTATTTGGCTACTCTGGTAAGCATAACACTCTGTAATGTTATAATGTCCCAAAATGGGGACATTACATTTCCCCATTGAGGAAACACAACACACATGTGAGTTTGGAAATTTCAGCAAGTACTTGTTCTAGGGCTGAAGTGCGCACCTCTCTTGGGCGTTAGTCTTCTTGGTTTTGTGAGCACCCTTTTGTGTGCTAGGTTTATTTTCTCTTGAAGAATATAGCAAAGGATTGGCTGGGTTTTCTTCCCTTGTTGAGAAGGGTTTCCCGGGATACTTCTTGTGTACTTGTGCATGGTGTTTCTTCTTGTGATCTTGGTTACTGCAGCAAATTGTTTATAGTGTAACTGCAATTGTCTATGGTTCAAGTAAAATGATAAAATTGGAATAAACTTCATGCTTGAGACTAACCTAGTGAAAAATCAACACCAAGGATATAGTTGCTCTAATGGAAGTGTACCTAGCGACTGGAGCAAATGTCTCCTCGTAGTCCACTCCCTCTCTCTGGGAGAACCCTCTCACCACAAACCTTGCTTTGAACTTCTCAATGTTGCCATCTGCAACATGCTTAATCTTGTAGATCCATCTGCAACTCACAATTGACTTCCCCTCTGATCTTGGCACTGTGTCCCAAACATCATTATTCGTGACGGAGATGTACTCCTCCACCATGGCATCCTGCCATACCTTTCGGTCTGCTACCTCCTGAAAATTGGGAGGCTCAAAATCTGGAATGCTACTCATCAATGCCATGTAGTCTAAAAACTTCTTTGGAGGTATGCTCTCTCTAAAAGTGCTCCTAGAAATCTCAACATGCTCCTAGGCATCCCTCAATCTCTAAGTGAACCATCGAGGTCTCCTAACAGAAGTGAAAGGGGCTATTGTCTCCCCCTCTTCACCTGAAGGTTGTTGCACGCCTCTGGAAACCACTGGTGACCCAAGCTCAACCTTCGGGGCTTCCTGCTCCTCATCCTCTATCATTGAAATAGGCTCATGAGACTTCCTGGATGTAAAGTCCTCCTTAAAATTTACATCTTGGGTCACTGTTGTCTTCCACTGCTCTGGAATATAGACCCTATAAGCCTTTGAAGTCTCATTGTAACCCACAAATAAACCCTTTATGTTGGACGAGTCCAACTTGGTCCTCTTCTCTACTGGTACCAGGATATAAATTGGACAACCAAAGATTCTGAGTATGTAAGTTTCCACAGATAGCCATAATGTTAAAGAGTTTTTTGGATAAAGACTGTGTATGAAGTTTTGAAACATCATAAGGGTTATGAGTCTTTATCCCTTCTTGAGAGGTAGTGTTTCCGCCACCATTTTCAGGACATCTCATCCAAGATGTCTCTCATGGACTCCCTTATCCGACCCATTGTTCTCTATGGCTCAGAGATCTGGGGGCCTTCTTTACTAGAGCTTGATTGGGTCTGTTATCGCACAAGTTGTGGGTTGGGCAAAGCCCAACCCAACCACCAAATGGCGACAACTTTGAGAACACCTACCCACTGCCACCTTAGGCAGGTATTCCCATCACTTTAGAGATGATAGAATCACCTCAAGGGGGGAATCCTGGTGACCTTAGGGGAATGAGATGGAAAATGAAGAGATGAAGGAAGGTCTCCCTATAGGTCAAGATAGAAGATGCGGAAAGGCTTGGGAAAGAGTCTAGGTGCTAGCCAATGGTTGCCAAGAGATAAGAAAAATTGTGAAGAATGGTGTACCTGCCCGAGACACAAGAACAAGGCGAGCATATATGTATAATGTTAGGTGGACAAGCAAGTTAAGCTTGTTGTCCCTAATTGCAACAATAAACAAAAATGTATATCAGCAAGAGAATAAGTATTAAAGATGCTAAATCATTGCTAAAAGTCCAACAAATGATGCAAGAGATAAGTTAGATAAACACTAGTGATACTCAAGAATGAAAGCACAAGACTTTAGCAATGGAACAAGGTTGTAATAAAAGGTATTTGTAGAGATATTTTGCAGTCTTATGGTTGTAGCAAACAAGTTGTTACAGCAGTAAATCCAACCACCAAAACTCACAAATAATCCACCCAAAAGTTGCGCTAGGCTAAGTGGATTAATGTGGCAAACTCTTAGCAACTTTTGACAGTTGAAAGGCAAGTTACAAATGAAAAAGTGTTAGGGTTTTTGTAGCCCTAATGGTTGTAGATGAAGATTTATAACAGCAGCAAGAAGTACTTAAGTAAAGATGATGCCCTAGTGGTTCAATCAAGCATATAGAGCAAAGAATTGATTCTAACTTAGACAACCTTCAAATCATGAAATTTCACGTTAACCAATGCAATATTTTATTTCTCCAATGCAATTATACTAGTGCCTTTAGCTATTGGGTTATGGAGTCAAGTAAATAAAGAGCTAAACAATGCTATCTCCTTGGGGGTGTAAACCCTCTTACTCCCCAAGGCAAGCAAATGTTAAGCTAGGAGAAACTAGGAGGGTGTAAACCCTTTTACTTCTCCTAGTAAAACCTTGTGCAACAAATAACTTCTAGACAAAAATGATAGATAATAATAGGGGTTTAGAATTCATAAGTCAAAGAGTTTCATGAGATACAAGGGCTCGTATTATCTCATTTATGGGTGCCTTTGTAGGGAGTGTGTTGCACCTTCCTCGATGCAACCTTTTTCCAAGCCTGTTTATTGCCGTTTATTAATTCATTAATGATCCAGACACATGTGCACTCCTAATAGTGAATCGATTAGCTTGGGGGGCAGTAACACAGTGTCACTTGAAAGAAGAGGTCCACAAAGTGCCATAGGGGTAACCATGTAAAGCATTATAGCGCACTTGTGTTAGTCTTATATTCAAGCAGGATATTTATTATGTGTTTGATATTTTGCAGGTCTTCAATTCTTTTAAGAGAAGTAATTCATCGTTCTCAAGACCTGTCTGGGCGTGCATCTAGAAGGTTTATATTTTAGGCTCTTATCTTTTGCCAACAACCATCCCCCTGGGCCTTCAGCCCCTTCTTCCCATGAAATGAGATACATGCCCTTCTTGGGTCACTAAAGTCAAAGGGCCTAGAAGAGGGAAATATGATGGGAATGCAATGAGCGGAAAGTGGTAAGTATGGTCGGGAATGGTACGATAACCCCTCAAGGGATCCACAGTTGCAACCCTTCCCCAAAAGTTGGCCACTTACTAGGAAATCGATGACACTCACCAAGGTGAAACAGGGTCAAAAGCATAATGTCTAAGCAGGTGTTCTATAATCAAAAGCAACTTCAATACAACATGCTTAAATGCCCCAAATATCAGGGTGATTACTTGCCACAATACCTGAATTATACCGCATGGAGAAAAACCCATGTGCCTTCAAAAGCTAGCTGGTGTGGTGGATGCGCTGACGATGGATCGAAACTATGGTGATAGAGCGGGCTTCCATATGTGCAAGTAGATATTGCTAGTCATGTGGTCTCTCGACACTCCATATCTGCAACCTGAGGGCCTCGAGACATCATCTCCTCAGTTATCCCACAAAATGGGAATAACAGGACCTTAGTTGAGAGAGTCCAAACCCTTCTCCTCTGACACATCATTAGATCCAAGCAAATAGTTCCTAATCACATCATCCTAGCAGAGTTTGGGGCTCGGCCCTTCCGACTTGAGACAGTGTTTGGATTGGTCTCTTTTCTACATTGCATTCGGGACTTAGCCAACTCAGCGAAGGGGAGAGACCAGTACCCGTACTTGGCTTACTGCTCTTCTGAAACCATTTCCCTCTCTATCCCATTGAGTCGAGCTTGAGGTTGGCTTGCAGGGGTTTCAGATCTTTTAGCGTCTGTGGGCATTTAGATTGATCGCCTCCCTCCGTTTTGGTATTCTTTGCCAAATCCTTGGATGCACCCAGCCATCTCCTACCATCCAGACAGGTGTTGAATAAAATCATTAGAGATGACATTTATAGGCAGTTTATCCAAATCACTTGGGTTAACCCTCGTGGTGGGTTACGCCAAAAGATGGTCTTTTCTATTGAGCATTTCATGGAGCTTAGGGATGGGCTCATCGTTCAACCACAATATACATTCCGACACTGGGTACATGCTCCCTCCATTCCTCTAGGCCAGTTCAAAGTGGGCTCTCATATACTTCGGGTAGAGACAGACCACCAAATCGACCAACCAGACAGGATCTGTTTGTTGTGCCAGGTACAGTATGTCGAGACAAAGGAGCACTTCATCTTTCGATGTCCCATTTACTATGAGATCAAGGGGTGGTTTCATTGCTTATTCATGGGGACTCAAACCCTCACGTGCTTCTTCAGGTATCTGGACCAGCGGTGCTTAGCCTTGTACATACAAGAGACCCTCTAGCTCTGAGTACATACTCTTCAGACTCCTACAAGACCAGACCCTATTCAGCGGATCACTTCCTTCTTCCCAGTGCTACCCTCAGGAAGGGGCACTAAGAGACGAACCAACACCAGCATAGCCACAGACTCCAGATCAGTGCGGACCCATGGGACCTGTTACACCCTCACATAAGGGGTAACTATGGAGATCATGTCTCGAGGCCCACAAGTAGCAGACATGGAGTGTCGAGAGCCAGATTCACTAGCATAGCCCTGCAGGGCCCCTCCTATTCATTGATGCACCATCATACATCACCAACAGCAGAGCAGCATCCATTACACCGGCCTGGCCCCAGAAGACAGCACATCTTGCTTCATGAGGTAATAAGTCTGGTATCGTGGTAAGTGTCACCCTAATAATTGAAGCATTTGAATATGTTGCAAAGAAATCTTTCTTGACTAGGGAATGTTTGCTTGGAAATTATACTCTTTGTCTTATTTAACCTTGGTGGGTGTCATTTCCTCCTAGTAAGTTGGTCACCCTTGGGGATAGGGTGCTACTGGGGGGTTCCTTGAAGAGTCATCATCCATTCACGATCATACTTATCACCTTCCATGCCCTTTCCATTTTGTTTCCTCATCTTTGGTATTTTCGAGTGCACTGACCTAGAAAGGGATTGTACCTCATTTCATGGGAAGAAGGGACTGAAGGCCCGGGGGGAATGTAGCTAGCAAAAGATAAAAGCCAATCATGAACCTTCTAGATGCTCACCCAGGGATCCCGAGAGCAATGAAATGCTTCTCGTAAGAAAAATAAGGGACCCGTAAAAAAAATATATGCAAACTAATATTCATGCCAACCAGGGTAGAGCATTTGTGGGCTATGCATTTCCTTTTAGTGCCCCTTATTGACTTCAACCTGGGAAAGCATGATGGCCAAGGTAGAGTAATGTGTGGGCAATGTTTTTCATGATGGGGTATGGGCTACACATTTCCTTTTAGTGCCCCTTATTGAATTCAACCTGGGAAAGCATGGCCAAGGTAGAGTAATGTGTGGGCAATGTTTTTCATGATGGGGTAGAAGTCCCACACATTGTCTTCAACTTGGAAATTTACAAATAATTTAATGGCAAGAGAATGGGCTTGGAAAAAGGTTGCATTGAAAACGAAGGTCCAGCACACCCTTTACAAAGGCACCCATAAATGAGACAATACAAACCCTTGTATGTCATGAACACCATGCCCAAAGGCCTTACCCACTCCACCTCACACTCATACATGACTTAGATGGGTTTCTCTTGGGAAACACCCTTGACTTCAGGATTGACTGGCCCAATAGGATGCCTTGACACCTCTCACACCTAAATTTGAAAAATTGTATAACGTCTTTGAGCATTTGTTTAGTTTGAAAAGGGGGGTTTGATGCACATGTTCGAGTGGTTTGATTATTGGATGTGGCTTACTTGGAATGATTCTTATGAMTTATGGACCCTTGGAAGGCATATTTGTTTGTCTTTGCAGGACCTTGCCCAGTGAACAGGTATTCATTGTTAAAATATTGTGTAACTGCAACGAATATTCTTATCCACTTTTGTGGATAAAGATAAAATATATTTATTATTGATTAGATCAATCCCCTTTTGTGGATTGATCATGTCGGTCATTGTAATTGACCAAATCCCCTTTTGCGGATTGGTCAAACCCTAATTGTAATAGGCTAAATAAGAAGTCGGCCCCAGAATATATTAAAGGTGGTTATAACCACCCAGAAGAAGAAGTCAACCCTGCCAGTGAAGAGACACTTCCACACGTGCCAAAATTGTATAAATAAGAGAGGCCAGCGCCTCATTTGAACACACTCGGCTCACTCATCTAGTGCGCAAGTTTTGAAGGAAGTTGCAGTTGTCGGTTGCCGGAAGAAGGAAGAGAGAGAGGCATGTTGCTCAGTGTTGGATATTCTCTATTGTCTGGTTCATTATCTTGGCATTGTATTGGCTATCTATATTAAGGAAGTTTTGCTAGGTTTTCTTCCCCTTGAGGGTTTCCCAGGATAAATGCTTGTGTACTCTTGTGATTGTGTTTCTCTCAGTGATCATGTCTATGCTATTGTTATCTAGTAAATTGAAAGTAACCTAATAATAGCAAAAACTTTAACATGGTATCAGAGCTAAACTGAAGAGAAACGTCACAGGGAAAAGAAAAACATCATTGTTGTCGTACATGAAAATTAGGGCTTTTTATTGAAGAAGGTTTTCAGCCCCAAATCCATCTAGAAATGTGTGCCCTACCTCAAGGAACATTTTGGCATCTTCAACGCACATTTTGAGTGGCTAGATCTCCCGGAAAGTGAAACCCTAGTTTTCACAAAGTACCAGAAAACCAGAGTACCAGAAGCACCAGTGCAAAAATCCGCAACTCAAGTTTGAAGGGGTAAAATTTGGATTTTCATAAATCTGACTGTACCAGCGTACTCGCCTCAGTCCAGCGCATCTTTTGGTGAGTTCAGTTTTTAGATCCAAGTAATTTGATTTTTTTATTATTTCTATAGCCTGAAGGGCTAGGGTTTCTACTGCAAGAAACAATGGCTACCAGCATGAGGGTAGAAGACAGGCTGGAAGGATCTAGAAACTTCAGATCTTGGAAGCATAGGTTGCAGATGATTCTAGACGAGAATGATCTCCTAGAACATGTTACAGTGGGTGTACCAGAACCAGATGAAGAAGAGCAAAAGACCAAGCATAAGAAGAATGAAAAGAAAGCAAAGAGAATCGTGTCAGATTCAGTAAAAGATCACTTGATCCCTCATATATCCGAACTACAGACAGTAAGGCAAATGTATGAAGCACTCAGCAGGTTATATGAAAGCAAAGACATTAGCCGGAATCTTACCTTAAGAAATCAGCTTCATAATATGAAGATGGACAACTCAGAATCTGTCACATCCTACCTTATGAGAGTTTCTCAGATCAGAGATCAACTTGCAGCTATTGGAGATGTCATTAGTGACAAGCAGCTTGTAACCACAACCCTAAATGGGTTTCCAACATTTTGGATTCCTTTTGTACAAGGAGTGTGTGCAAGAAGCAAGTTACCCAAGTTTGATAAGTTATGGGCAGATTGCACACACGAAGAATCTAGACTTGCAGACCAACAGAAGAGATTAATTGTTAACGAAGAGGAAGCTCTTGCAGTTCAAAAGAACAAAAGAAGTTCCTTCAGAAGGAACAATAAAGAAGCTAACTCCGTAAGAGTTCCAGACAAGAAGAAAGATGTTTCAAAGATCAGATGCTACAACTGTCAAAAGTTGGGAAACTTTTCCTATGACTGTCCTCAAGGAAAAGGGAAAAGAAAGCATCAAGCACATGTGACAGAGGAAGAGGAATCTCCTCCCTCAAAGAAAGCTTTAGCAGAAATTAAGGATTATGCACTTTAAGTTGAAGATAGTTGATTTGAAGAAAGATAGCAAATGGTGGAGTCCGTGGAGCCTCCCCACACAAAAACAAAAGATAAGTATTCATGTTTATTTCTAGTATCTTGTTTACTTCAATACTTTATCATTACAAGTTAGATTTTTGTAAGAATGTTAATTAACTTCGTTTTATTTCAGTGTCTATGCAGACTTATGAAGGAAGTATCAAAGAAGAGGATGAAGAAAGAGATAACATATTTATTTCATGTATGATCACTCATGAGAATGACAAAGAAATCATACTGTAAGTAAGTTTACAAGTCTCGGAAGAAAGAACTTATGCCGTGACTTGCAGAAGTTAGACAACACGAGAAGGACGTATGATATGGTGACAGTCACTGAAGACCAGACAATATTCGATATTCATATAGGAGCAGGAGGCTCCTAAAAATGCAGAACAAAAATATTCAAGATGAAGAAAAAGATGGATACTCAGATATAGTGGATGAAATGCAGGCAACTACTGGTTGCTCCAATACCGTTCTTATAGATGCAGAGGGAGCAGGTTGATCCAGTATGAAGAGAGAAAGAAAAAAATATT
This sequence comes from Picea mariana, assembly GCA_032191745.1. NCBI lineage: Eukaryota > Viridiplantae > Streptophyta > Pinopsida > Pinales > Pinaceae > Picea > Picea mariana. Next base: position 193,911 of record JASDQU010103377.1, on the reverse strand, counting down.
CGAACTCAAGAAGGAACCCAGCATATTACAGAAGAAAACTTCAAGGATGATGATTAGAAGCTCTTAGTTTGGTGCAAGAGGGAGCCATGTCTCCGAGTTCGAAATGAAGGATCGTGATTTGATGCAGTTAGAAAAGCAGATGGATGGTGCCCAGATATTTTGATCAAGATGAAAGCTATCCAGTAGATGGATGGTGCCTAGCAGATGGGTAGCATGGTATTATACCATTGAAAGATTTTGGACCATAAGAGATTCTTTTAGATCCCATAGCTAGACCTTCATAGAGAAGGAAGAGACCTTCGTAGAGAAGGAATGAGCAATCCCACAGGTAGACCTTCGTAGAGAAGGAAGAGACCTTCGTAGAGAAGGGGAATGAGAAATTTGCAAAGGTTGGCCTCTATCCAAGTGTTGAGTTTTGGATACTCTAGGGACATGCTAGAATACCCTCGTAAAGAGGGGTGTGACCACCCTCGTAGAGAGGAATGCGAATGTTTCTCCAAGGGGCAACGGGCAGATACTCTCCTCCAGCCAAGGATTGAGTAGCCTAGAACACAAACCTTGACCATGTGGAATGGTTAGTTGGCTATTGAGGTTTGTGTTGTGATCCTGCACGGATCATGG